>CM047582.1:4255990-4415133 GCA_026184515.1 Peronosclerospora sorghi
CTGTAAATCTGAGATATTTACGGAAGTGGCTTGGATTAGCCAACTATATCCACAAGTAAAGCGAGAACTACGCTGAAATGGCGAAGCCATTGACCGACCTTCTTAAGAAGGATGTTGATTGGTGTTGGGAAACCAAACACCAGAACGATTTTGAAGCGGTTAAGGGGAGCTTGTCAAAAGCTCCCGTTCTTTCTCTCCCAGACTCTGGGAAACCATTTAGCGTCGTCTGCGACGCCTCCGATTTCGCAATCAGAAGTGCTTTGTTACAAGCAGACGACGCAGGAAGGGAACGCGTGATTGCGTTTGAGTCGAGGCATATTAAAGCTGCGGAAAGGAACTATCCCGGTCATGACAAGGAGCTACTTGCAATGAAGTATTCTCTAGTCAAATTTAGGGTTCACCTACTCGGCTCAAAGCCGTTCGTGGTTTATACTGACCACTCGTCCTTACGGACAGCGACAAAGTCGCCTCATCTCTCGCAACGGATGGCCCGTTGGCTCTCCTTCTTTGCAGAATACAACTTTGAGGTTAAGTATAAACCTGGCAAGCAGAACGTGCTTGCGGGCGCGTTGTCGCGTCGTCCCGATTACGAGATCGCTCACGCGACATTCGTCACCACGTCTGTGGTGGATCTCATACGCCAGGCGTATGAGAAAGACCCACAGTGTACGGCGCTTATTAGAGCGTTGAGTGAAAAGGGTCTTGGCTCGTCTGAGCCAACCCTGTCAAGTCGAGCTAAAGATCGTTTATACCGTTACCGGTACTGTGACGGTCTGTTATTTTATAGCACGAGCGCGGAGGACACTCCGCGGGTGGTAGTTCCTCATGATGAGGAACTGAAGTATAGAGTTCTCTTTGAGGCACATGACGCCCCTACCGGGGGTCATTTAGGTCGGGATAAAACCTACAGCGCTGTAAGCGCTTTGTATTGGTCGCCTAATATGTATAAGTGGGTCGGTGCGTATATACGCACCTGTGAGACGTGTCAGAGGGTTAAACCCTCTGCAAGTTCAGCTGCGCCTTTGGAGAGCTTATCGGTTCCAACGCAGTGTTGGAAATCCATTAGAATGGATTTATCTTCGGTTTTCAGAATGATAAGGCCGGGAACACCGGCATATTGGTCTTTGTAGACCATTTGAGCAAGATGGCTCACGTGGCGGCGGTGCCAGAGTCCATAGATAGACAAGGAACAGCGAAAGTGTTCCTAGACCGTGTATTTCGACAGCATGGTCTACCCGATTCCGTTGTGTCGCATCGGGATCCCCGTTTCACGGGACAATTCTGGGGAGCGTTGTCTAAGGTGATAGGCACCAAGCTCCTCATGTCCACTGCGGATCATCCGCAGACGGACGGTCAGACGGAACGCGTTAATCGCGTTGTGGAAAATATTCTCCGGAGTTTATGTCCGGATTCTCCAAAGAGTTGGAGTGAGATGCTTCCGATGGTTGAATTTGCTAGCTATCAACAATTCGGTACATTCATCTACGGGGTTTACCCCGTTTTACGTGAACGGATTGGTGAATCCGAGGGTTCCGTTGACGCCACGCGTGTGTGGCCCAGGGCTTGAGGGGGTAGGATTCCCCGATGTCAGCCCTGTATCTGTGCGAAATCACATCGATAAGTTTTTATCGACGCGACTTAGCGTCTTACGACACGTCTGCGATGCCATGGCGGAAAGCCAAGACAAGCAGAAGGAGCAAGTTGACCGCTAGGGGCGGCGTAACGAAAAGGTGTACAAGTAGGAGTAAGTGTTTTATTAAACGCTAAAAATCTTCCTACACATGCAGTTTCAAATGTGTTGCGCAATAAACTGCGCCCCAGTTTTGTGGGGCCCTTTAAGGTGTTAGCCCGAAAGGGCTTGTCGTACACCTTAGACATCCCGAAGGCGATGCGTACGCATCCAACCTTTTATGTGGGTATGCTTAAGCCATACCAGAACCCGGAGGCGGGTCCCCTCTCGGAGGAGGGTGAGAAACCGGATAGCCGAAAGGCGCAACAGGTCGGAACATATCCGACAGGGTTGATATACGACCCTGAAGCTCCGCAACGAGAGACTCGAGAGAGGCAATCCGCCCCTCGATGCGTTCATTCGCACTCCCCTTGTTGCGGAGTCCCTTCTTAGCATCTTGGATGCGACGGCTGTGCCGATCACAGCGCTCGTGGAAGTCACGCCGCAATAGCGCGACCCCCTCCTCCAGTGCTCGATACGGAGGGTACTCCACATTATCATGTGGAACGCCTGATGGCACGACGCCATCACCGGGGTGATACCCAGTACCTGGTGAAGTGGAAATGGTATCCACATTCCCAGAACTCGTGGGAGTACGAGACTCCCCTGCGGCAGGATTGCCGTGACGTCGTTGACGCTTTCGAGCGGGAGAATCCCACTGAGAGTCAACGACCAAAGGGGCTGAAGAAGCCCCTTCTTTCCCAGTATCTGGGAGTTCGCCGGAGGCAGATGCTGTTCTTGCATTGCTCTCCGGCACCACATCGAGAGCATAGCGCGTATAATAGGAGGCAGTTAATTGCCCTTGCGCTTTGGCTTGAGCATAGGCCAAGCGTAGCGCTCTCTCTACCTGAACGTCGTGTTCGGAAAAGCTGTTGTACAGCGCATCGAAACAGGGGAGGCGTTTCTCCCTTTCCGCCCAGGCGCGGAACGCCTGTTCTGCGTCTTCTACGCTTTCGTCCCTCAGGAGAACAATGGGAATCTCGCGGATAATATCCACGAGGACACCGCGTGCCTGTTTCCCGAGGCGCGTCCGGTAGGACTTAACGGAATAATGTTTGGGCGTTAGTAGTCGGGCACGGAGTTGGTTCCGATGCGCAATTTCACGCGGCAGTATAGCCGCTGGACCAGGGGTATAGGAGGCTAAACCCCTCTTGACCGCGTTCTTAGCCCTCTTTTGAGGGTCGCGAGGTCCCTTCCGTGCCCGTCCGGCACGTCGGGCCTCTTGAACCAAGGACGGTTCATTGGTGGTGGTTGCCTGTGGCAACCTGGAGGTATCACCCCTAGCGGGTAACGGTGGCGCACGAGTTAGTGCGTTTTCCCCACGTGTGAGGAATGGGTTGGATGACCGACGGCGCCGTTCGGCGCTATCAACATGGCCAGCCGTTGGGGAGATCTCCCCAAGGGCGTACACTTCCGATTTGTCGGAATAGTTTGCGTCCATAGCACCTCTGAAGGTGTACAATGGACAGCCAGAGGTACTGGCGTTGGAGTTCTCCAACAAGATTTTGATTATTGCGTAAGCAATAGACTTGATGGGGGAGGATGTAACGGGGTTACATTCGAGTTACATATAATGTTGGTGTACATGAGTACACCACGGTTGAGGTCAGTATTAGTCGGTTTGAAAGGTTTCAAACCTTTGGTTATTTTAACCAATCAGGGCAGGGGCCCTTGGTGTGGTGGTGTGTCAGCCATCCACGTGTTGGTACACAGGTGTGTACACTACATTTTAGCTAGGTAAGAATTAGGAATATTCTACTTAGTATTACATATAGTTTATATTAGTTTAAATTAATTAGGCTAATTACATATTAAATATATTCAGTTTACATTTCACTCTATTTTGCGGACGTGCGACCTCGACCGGTCGCGCGCGCAGTGAGTGTCGTAGGTAAGAGGGAGCCCTCCCTTTACTTGCATCCTGTAAAGGGAATACAGCCGTTAAGGCTAAGTCGTAAACTAACCCGGGAATCTTGGCCCCGAGTAGGAGAACTCTCCTACTAAGCCCTTTACAAGGGCGTATCGGCTAAGTAGCGGTAGCTACCGCTTTAAGGAAGAGTCTTCCTCTGTGTGCTAGCCGCACCGTGCGTATACGCACCGGATACATGGACGGTGATTTAGAGGATAAATCAAGTTATGAACCATCTACAGCGTCATGGAGCAGAATGACACGGAATCAAGTCAACCATCATATGTTCAATAGGGCTCCTGATGCTTTTTCATGCAAGGCTTGGGCATTTAATTGATGATGCAGTGGAAGGGTTGGACAACGATCCAAGCAGTGGAATTCTACTGACTGATCATGAGCAAATGAATAGTTTACATGTGCTCCGGGAAAACAAACAAAACGTTAAATATAGTGAAATAAATGCACCTATTGATTCCGTGGGCGAGGTAATTTTATCTGATTTAAAAGGGCCGATTACGCCGAAATATTTATTAGGCAACCGGTACATGAAAACTTTGTTGAGAACGAGTCCAATTACGTTCGAGTATTCCTCACCAGAACTAAAGATGTTGATACCAAAATATCTGAAATTTTTTTGCGTTCTTCGAGCGGCAATTCAACTCCAAGGTCCACGTTTACCATCGATGGAGATACGAGTACAAGAGCTCGGATGTTTTGTACAAAGACTGAAGTTGAACAATAAGCAAACCAAATAACCAGTCAAGCAATGGCAAGGCAGAGCGCATGTACCGGACAGTTATAAACATGGCACGGTGCATGATATTCGCAAGTGGACTAAATTTATTCTTTAGGGGCGATGTGGTGAAATATACTGCCTACATTTTGAATCGAGGTTCAAGTAATGCGAATGGCAAGTGACTATCATCCCTATGGTTTTGACCAAGAAGACAAATCTAGATGAAATTGTTGTATAACTATGTACTGTGTATCGCAGTCCAGGGAAAAATTTACTTGATTATTGAGCTCAAGTGGCGATTATCATATAAAGCGAAGAAATCAAGGGTTTCAAGCTTTATTTGAAGAATCAACGCAAGGTGGTGGTGCTTCACCATGTAAAAAACATCAAAATACTTGATCAAGACCAGGATACCAAGATTCAACAAAGATTGCAGGAAGATCAAGGGTCGGAAGGAGCAAAATATGAAGAAATTCTAGGTTCCAAGAAGAAAAAAAAGAAAAAGTTAGTGAAAACGCGAAAGACACAAAAAAGGCAAAAAAAAGAAGAGGCGACAATTTTGATCAAGCAAGTACTAAAGAAGTTGAATGCTAAGCACTGATGCTCAAGAAATTGAAGAAATTGGGTCCGTAAATTTTGTTTCGTAAGTGTACCCAAAACAATTCGGACAAGCGATGTTAAGTTCGATCAAAATGGAGTGGATTTTTGCAATGAAGAAGGGGCTGGAGGCTCTAGAGAAAAATAAAGTGTGGACTGTAGTAAAGAAGCCAAAACACTGTCGACTGTAGCACACAAAGTGTTTTTTTTTAGATCAATTTAGATGAAACTGGTCAAGTGGATAGATACAAGGCAAGATTGGTTGCGTTTCGGTAATGAGCAGCGTTTCGGAGTGGATTATACGCTGGCTTTCGCACCTGTCATTGATATGAAAACTGGAAAGATTATTTTAGCGACGACAATTAAGTGTGGAGTGTTGCAAGGCACGATTACATTCTGAATGCCTATGTCAAGGCATCAGAAGATGAACATGATATATATCTACATATTCCGAAAGGAATGCAAGATATCCAAGGTGTTACATCTTACGACAAGAGTGATAAGCAAGAAGAACAAGTGCCAAAGCTATAGGAGACGCTTATGGGCTGAAAAAAGCCGGAATATTGTGGGATCGGTTGATGCGCGGGAAGTTATTGGCATTAAATTTTTCGTAGTGTATCACCGAATGTGCTTATATATAAAGGTGATTCAACGGCACACGATCACAGTCGGCATATACACTGATGAACACCTGGAGACCGGAACAAAGGAGGAACAAGTGAGCAGTTTTTTTTTAATACCTAAAGACATTGGAAATTAGAAATCTTGGGATGGTGCCAAAATTCCTCGCAATGCGAAATATGCTTGACAAATATTACGGATATACCTGTGGTGGAGCGGCTGATCAGAATTTTTGAGGTTCGATCAGGCGTTCCCACAGCGCCCGGACTGCCGACTAACGAGGGGGGTCCTCCGGTTGTCTTGTGATTGGCTTGTGTCTTGCTCATCTTTTGTACCCGACGGCTTGGGCGTGGGTCGCTCTTCAGATGACTGTGACGTAGATCCGCGAGGTTCCGATGCTAGATTAAGAAAAATTCGTAGCGAACCGACCGATTTGTTGATCAGGTTCGATCAGGCGTGATCAGGCTTGATCAGGCTTGATCAGGGGCAAAACTTCGATGATCAAGACTGCTGATCGTTGATCAGGGGAATAATCAAGGTCGGTGATCGATGATCAGGGGTGATCAGGGTTGATCAGGGTTGATCAGGTCCAATTATCGATAATCGCAGGTTCCTTGATCGTTTTAGCTGATTCAGCACGATTTGGTGCGATTGCGTGTTGATGATGACAGGTCGCAGGTTACAGATCGATGGTCTTGGTGGTGATCAGCGAAGGGGTACTTGATCAGGTAGTGGAAGTCTTCACCACCCGATCGCCGAGCCTCTTAAGCCTAGTTCACTAGGAAATACCCAATAAACCATGTATTCCTAGCTTAGACCTAAGAGTAGGGGGCCGATTAGCGCTTCCCAAGTGCTGAACGACGGAATTCGCAGAAATCCACCTTGAGTTCCCATGGGGCGCTTAAAGCAGCCGAGATTATAGGGACCAGATGCGAACCAATGGGGGAAGAGGTGAGAGCGCACTGCTCGATCACGTTACCAAAAAAACTTTCCCAAAAAGAACTACTGCTGACACAGCGGGCGGAGTCGAAGCTGAGTTCCCAAGAACTCTACGTCTGCCGGTGGGCCAAAAATGCACTAGGTGCTCCCTCCCGGGACGTAGAGGTGCGTTTGCAATGAAGGTAGGCGCTAGGTGCCGTCCCTGTAGATGATCTTATCGGTCAGACGCAACAGGAGAACTTTTATTAGTGCTTATATCCTAAAATCTACCAATTACCTAATATCAACCAATCAGAACCACGTGCTCCATCGACCAGTCAACCTGATTTCTCAGTCGTCCGTCGCTTACCGTTAGGTACCCGTACCTAGTACCGCTTCTAATCCGATGGCCCGTCCATGTACCCACAGTTGTACCCACAGTTGTACACAAAATTTACGGTACACTTCAACACATACCCTGGATCAAGAAGTAACGATTGATGGTATCCATAAGGATTTCAGTCTCAAAGATTCTAATACAATGAAGTCTCTGATCGGGAAACATTTTAAAGATTTATCGTTGGAGTCAAGCGATGAAGTATCAAATAGTGCAACTGTGACAATTAAAGATTTTCTCTCTCGTGCCCGACGTTTGGTGTGGGTATCAAGGTGTCGTGCACAATGACACAAGGCGAACACATGCGCCAACAGTGACTGACTGGAATTTGGCCAAGAAGATCGCGAGATATTTGAAAGGACCAAATCACTTAAGTTGACGGCTTGTGTTGCTCATTAACCAAAAGAGCGTATCCCTTCCTGAACATTTCAGTCGCTGTGAAGAAGCCTGAAAACACGTCCGAAAACTTCAAGATAACAGCATACACTGACTCCTATAATTCAAGTGCCAGGGACGACAGAAAGTCAACTACTGGTGTCTTGATTTTTATCCACGGACGATTGATAAGCTGGATTTGAAAGAAACAAGGAGTCTCGTTATCGACTTTGCAAGCCGAATGTTATGCGGCATCAACGAACATAGTGGAATTGCTCGGTTTTAAGAGTTGCTTGAATAAGCGGGAGTCAAGACCGAGCTACCTATGAAGATTTGCATGGACAAACAAGCTGCTATCAAGGTTTGGAAAGGACTTGAAGGAAGCTCCAAGATGAAGGACGCGGACGATCGACAGACATTTTTATTTCAAAATTAAAGGACGTACTTATCGAGTCTAATTACGTTCGAACTGAAGACATGCTAGCGGATGACGCTAGAAAGCATTGGCAGTACCAATGTTTGAAAGTTGCAAGCGCGATCGGTTTGCACCAAATGTGATTATCAAAATTCACATTGCGCAGGAGTGTTGAAACTGCACATTGTACCAGGTTTCATGCACCACGGTACCAAGGTATGTTTCATTCTTAGCAATGCTAATTACGAGCTTCGTAGGCACTAAAATTAGGAACTTAAAATTAGTGTTAGTTCCATACCAGAGGTAGGGGGATCGCAATTAGCTTCCATACATGGTCACATGTTAGGAACGATAACTCACTTTTTACTGCCCATTTAATTGACCAAGTCCGTGACGTGGTTATCCTTCATCTACAGCTCTCTCAAGTTTCCAAAATTCTTGCGCAAATGGACAACGAGACATTTCAATCGTGTCGTCTAAGGTTAAATTCATCACAGACACTTTAAACCAACTCATTTCATTGCAGCGATAGGTAGACACAGTATGGAATGGCTCCGACTTAGCTAAAACGAAGGTACTTGGTCGTCGTCATAGGATGAAAACTTTCATTCATTTCGTCCTTAGTCGCGCGATTGCCCCCCCCATTTTTTTTCAAGCCAAGAGACGTTCTAGTGTTTGTTGAAACAAAGCACTAAACGCCTTTAGCTCGAGCTTTAAACACACTCTAGTCGTCCCTGACTTGTCAAACGTGAGTTCAAAGAGCGCCACGACATTTGTCATGGTCTTGACCGAGAAATACGCAATCTCCTTGTTCTCAATCGGCCGCTTGGCGACGTAAAAGACATTACGACGACCAAGTCGCTCCGAGACGGCATCCACGTCCGATCCACCCGTGACGAGCGTGAAATAATGTTCATTCGCTTCTGGAATGCCTTGCCACATGGAGATAAACTCATTCGGTGCCACTTTTCCATTTTCCGAGAAAATCGCCGAGAGATCGAGTTCGGACTGGAAATACACCACGTCGCCGCTCGAGTTGTTCTTAATGGCAACTTGAATGTTTAGATTTGGGGCGACGGCAGCGTTGACGAATTGGGAACTTACACTCATGGGTACAATCTGATTCACGCTTTGCCCAGGCTGTAACGGCTGAGAAAACGTAAACGTTGCTTGCATGGGCACAACACCAAACGTACTTTTGTTAAACTGGATACTGATGCCGGTAATCGGCGCCGATGATTGATTCTCAAGATCCACATCCAAGACAAAAGTGCCGTTTTGACGAGTAAAAGCACCAAGCATGACTAATCCTTTACCTTGTTGCGCAGTCATCAACATTTTTTTGGAAACACCGGGGCGGCCATTACCAGTCACGGCTACCGGAGCAGGGGGGGCAGCTGGACCTCCAAAAATGTCCATTAAACTACCACTGGCAGGTGCTGCAGGAGCCGGAGCGGTCGGAGTAGGCGTTGCGAGGGAGAGATCGCCCATGTCCAGTAGATCCACGGGCGCATCCGTTTGTGGGCCACTGGATTCGTCATCCTGCTGGTCTGACGAGCCTTCTTCTTCGTCGTCTTTGCTTTGATCATCCTCCCGACGATGCTCACGCAGCTCCGAAACCGTCGAGCGTACGACAAACGCACTTGGGACTTTGTGATACACACTCGCAAGTGTCGAGATTTTGCCAATCAGTTCATCCAGCATGGAAGGCTCCAGTGCAAACGTATCGTCACTAATCACTGGCTTCTCGGCAAGCACGACCGCATGAGCAGCTTCTGGATTCGCTGACAGTAGACGCCAATACACGTAGCCACGATCCCGCAGATCCGGATTATCTGATTCTTCCGTAGCTTTGTGTAACACTTTTTGTACCATTTCTTGTGTCTCATTCGGACGCTTTAAAAAGAGTTTCACCGTCGCTGTCAGCAGCTGGAGCTGCACTTGAGCCGTCTCGTCGTCAAACGAGTCCATGAACGAATCCAAGAGCTCGTCAGCATTGTCGATCCGCTCGGCGTATTCACCAATGATCCAAATCATCGACGCTTTGGCCTCCGGTTCGTCCAACGTGTCGAGATTTTCACATAATGTGGGAATGATACTCTCGTACTGGTTGGGATACTTGCGGAAGATGTCTTTGATCACGATAATAGCTTCCTGTACAATGTAATTCACCTTGGTCTGAATCAGTTCCAGCAACACGTTAATGCATTTCTCAGCCGCACGTTCGAGCTTGACAGCGCAGCGACCGATCGCACGCACGGAACGACGGACAAATTCCACATCTACTTCCGTCGCATATTCCTTGAATTCCAGTAGCACTTGTTCAATGTTACGCTCCGAGACGAGTCGAATAATGATCTCGAGCTTTTCCATTTTCACGTAAATCGGGTCATTGTACTTACAAAAGAACACTTTGATCTCATTGGCCAAGATCGCGGGGCGTTTCTGGACAATCAAGTTGATATTCCGTAGCGCCACGTACTGAATCTCGGGTTCCGCCGACAAGAGCGTCACCAGGGGCGGCGCCATCTTTCGCGCTAAACTGCGCTCGGTCTCGGCGTCCGCGACTTTATCTAGAAACTTCATAATGACTTTCACGGCCGAGAGCACGACGGCCGAGTTGGCATGTTGCAATCGTGGCGTCACGCGTTCAATGATGCCCTCGGCTTCACGCGAATCGGCGGGGGCGTAGCCAGCGAGCGCATCGAGGACAAACACTTGGCCCCATTCATTGCACTCATTGAGTGCCGCTAAGAGTTTCTGGAGCACGGACTTGGTGATCTTGAATGTCATGGCTCCGTTGCTATTGTCTGCGATTTCCGATAACGCGGCCATGGCATTGGCCACGACGGTCGGGTTCGAGTCGGCAATCAAGTCTTTCAACATGTCGAGAAATCCTTGCTCCTCGACCATCTCGGGATTAATATCGTAGAGTTTCGAGACACAAATGGCCGCTGTCTTGCGCACGTACGGGTCCTCGTCTTGGAGACAGCGACGCAGGGGTTCACAGAGGTACTCGGTGATCCGATCGACGCGGATGCAGCCCATGGTCCGGACCGAGAGCGCGCGAATGAGCGGGTTCGGGTCCGCGGCATCTTTCACAAACGTATTCACGGCCAAGATCGTGAGATCCGGGTTACTCTTGGCGTAATTGATCAGATACAAGTACACGAGCTTCTTGAGTTGCGTATCGGCCGTCTGGATGCAGTTCACGACATCCGTAAACAACATGGACACGTCCTTCCCGACCGTCATGTTTGCAATCACTTTCTTGACCGCATCCTTTTTCTTTTCGCGACTGGGATGGGCCAATTCTTGACGTAGCTCGTGCGTCTCGCCTTTCTTCGTGGTACTAAAGAACTTCGAGTCATTCGCTGCGCCAGTCATGCGCTTGGCAATCGCAGCCATCGTGGGCATGGCCATGACGACGAGAGAGAGCGAGGACGGGAGGCGGTGGCGCAACGAGGGCGCGCGCACACACTCACGAAAAGGAAACGAGGAGGGGTGAATGGACGATGGGGATTGGTCGAAAGGGACATAACCAATGGGACGGGAGCACGCTTCTGATTTACCCGTTTTACCCAAAATAGGCTATTTTAGGGTTTGTACGAAAATGATTTTGGGATATGTTGGAACCACTTTTATTTCCTATGGAACATCGACAAACGTTGGCATGTCTCCCCAACCTGATGGTGCTGCATGCACTGCAAAATCGCTTCCGTTCAAGATGACCGATACTCGTCCTTTTGCCAGGTAATTTCCGACAAATCTGACTCAACCGTGCTGGTACCAGGGAAAACAGTAGCAATCCAGCCTGCGAATTCCTGAAGAAGCGGGCATCTTTTCCCCGCAACGAACCATCCTTTCTCGAAAAATGTTTTGTGATCACAATCATCGAGAACTTTTGGAATTGTGACTGCTTGAACCAAAGCCGCAAATTCATCTTCTAACTCTTGAAGATCGTGCTGGGTAAAGGTCTCCAATAAACGCAATTTTTGCTCTCGAATAATGTGAGAAAACTGGTGCCCACTAAATTTGACAGTTCATGTGGCAATACTGGCGGTAGTGGACCTGCCGCTGCATTATTGATATCCCTTTCCGTTACAATCCTCGATATTTTGTCGATTGTTCCGACAAATAGTTCGACGATGGATTGAATCAAGAGATGAAAGTGCTGGGTTTCCGTGCACTCAATATATTGAAATGTCTCTAGAACATAGGTCCCTTGGTTGAAGATAAGATTTTTGGCGCTTTCAAATTCCACTTCATAGTTTCCAATCCGATAAATATTTGGTGGTGGCGCTATTGCGAGCTCATGCTCGCTAAAAGGGCCATGAACGCTGCACATTTCACATAATTCCATTACCAGCCGTTTTAATTCTTCATCGCTGTTGGCTAACCGGCGTCAAAAGTCCTTGAAGGCGGACGAAAGACACGTTGACGGTGTCCACATACAAGGACAATATATGAATCATAGTCGACCAGAAAGTAGGTGGTGTACAAGCCGGATTCTTTTGCGCAATGTATTGCTGTATTTCAATACGCTTCGCTGCAAACCATCCTAACAATCTTCCCATCGATAACCATCTTGTATCAATGAACTTTGGGCATTTCGACTTCATTTGAGAAATTAAATTCTGCTGACGCCGTAAAAAGCCAGTCATTCCTGTAGTCGAATTCACGAATGAAATATCGCTACAAAGTGCTTTGAAGCTTGCTTGAACTATCAAGTCCAACTGATACAACGCTCACCAAGCCCGGTACAATCCAGGAAGACATTCTTGTTGAAGCCTAGTAACGACACCTTGATGCCGTCCTGTTATATTAGACGCTCCATCAGTTGATATTCCGATAAGCTTTTTACTCTACGATCCATTGATCACCACTAAAAATCGAGAAATCATCTGAAACATATTGTATCCGGTGTGACTTTGATGCATCGGTATCGCCATGAGATGGATGCTGAATAGCTCTCCCTTAAGGGCAAAGTGCAAGCAAACATCTAAATACCCTTGGTCGCCCTTGATTCCACAATCAAAGGCAATACAAAAGGCCCAAAGAGCATGCAATATTTGCAAAATACGTTGCATATTCACAGCGCAAACTGTCCTAACATATGATATGACTTTTCCATCGCTCATATTTCCAACTTCGCCTATTTTAGGTTCTTGTTTCGTTGCATAAAGCAATTTCGAACACTTCCTAAACGAAATTCCAATAGCAATGAACTTTATAACGAGACGAAATTGCAAAGTATTCGTTACATAGACTTCGTAGTATCCATTGATATTTTCACCATCCGCTTCTTGCTGATAAAAAATCGGTAACGTCTTTGAACGCAGTTCTGCTCCTCCTGTTTTCTCATCATCTTCAGATTCCATGAGCAAACCCCTAATAATATCTTCAACAGTATTTTTGTAAGAACGAATGTCAGCTTCTCATTAATTGACCCAGTTGATAAAGCAAACATTTGTTGAATACCCTGACTTTCGTTGAGGTCTCGATCAAAAAAAAAATCTACGTTCCTCAATGCCAAGTTTCGAATATTTAGCAAATTCTAAGGCGTGCTGTTTTTCACAATGCGATTTTAAATGATCTGCACGCCAAGGTTTTTTTGAAGTACTTGATATTTGTTGTCCGTTTCCGCTTTCTCTCTTGGGTGGACTCATTGTCCCTTCCAAACGTCTCGAAGAACGGCAGATGACCGAAAATACAGCGCTCGTAGGTGCATCCCTCGATACCACTCGAATGCCATACATTGATTCCCATTTAGATTGATATTGAATTTCTTTTCTGTACTTTTTGACATGTTAACAAGGTCCTTACTATGAACAGACCTACGAAACACGCGGGAATTGGACTGGTAGCTAAGAGAGCTAAAGTAGCCAAACTATAGGCGTTTACAAGAAAATACGGAAAATTTTCGGGAAGCTCAATGCAATTATATTACAATCGACCAATCAAAGCCTGAATAGCTTTCATTTTATAGGAACTTTATTTTGGGGGTATTTCATATGTTAGATTGGGCATTTTTACCCAATATAATGCCAATTACCCAAAATAAAGATGGTCTTTGGAACGAATCGGAAATAAGGGAGAAAGTGGAAAATGGGGAGAAAAAGTTAGAAATAACTACTACTAGGTTTCTGATTATTGTTTTAAGGAAAGGATGGAAGACGAACAGGTAGCTCAGTGGCTTCAAGAAAGCGTTAGCGCATGGAGCACACACGTTAGTGGTGAAAATATTCAGTATAATGGTGTTTATTAAAACTGGGTATGATTCTGTAGCCGGTGCGTAAACGCACGGTGCGGCTAGCGCACAGAGGAAGACTTTCCTTTAAGCGGCGTCCGCCGCTACATAGACGATACGCCCTTGCATAAGGGCTTAGCAAGAGATCACTCTCTTGCTCGGGGCCAAGATTCCCGGGGTGGTTTACAGTTAGCTTTCGCTAACGCCATGTAACAAGGCTTCCCTTATAAAGGGAGGTAGCGTAAGGGAGAACTCCCTTACTCTACAATACTCACTGCGCGAGTGACCGGGAGTGGTCGCGCGCCTAGCAGTCTTAAGTATTTTTGTAAACTGATTTATATTTAATAGATGTAATTAGCCTAAATTAATTAAACTAATGTAAACTATATGTAATACTAAGTAGAGCTTATTCATGTCGTACCTAGCTGAAATGTAGTGTACACTACCTGTGTACTAACACGTGGTAGCCTGCCACAACTTCACAAAGGGATCCTACCCTGATTGGTTAAAACAACCAATAAGTCCGAACCTTTCGGAGTGGTCAATATCTGACCTTAACCGTGGTGTACTTACGTACACTAATGTAACCACATGTAACCCGGTTACAGATTCTATTTTCATTTATAGCAATCTTCATTTGTACTTATTCGTAGCGATTCTGAATACATATGTTTAGGTACTGATAAATGGTCTAGGATACACGACAGATGGAAGCTCGGTATAACTTCAGCATCTTATGCATATTTTTTATGTTAGGCTAGCTAGTCACCTTCTCAATACACATACCATTGATTAAGTCCGTGACTTGGTTTCTATCTTCAAGGGATTTAGTGGTTGCGATTTATACAATATACGATTCCAGTATATTGAATACATCAAATTACATCTACGGCTCAAGTTTCTCACTATCTACGCAAAGATCAACGACGAAACATTTCAACAGGTTATGAGCCCAAAAGGCCATGATGTATCACTTGATGAGAACCTTCACGAAGAAAAACCGGTAGGTTTTGGTGCCGAAGGAATGAAGCTTTTGGAGATGTTTCAAAAGCTGTTTAGCTCGAAACTCGAGGGGATTCAAGACGGGAACTGTTTTGGCTTCCACAAGTCAATGTGATTGGGTACGCAAATGAGGTTGTCTTCGCTGGAGAACACGCAGGATCGAAATGCCGAAGTTCATCGTGGTTTTAATAACAAAAATTATCGAATGGGTTCAGGGCCGGATAAGAAAATTATACACATACACATGAGAGACTAAGTGCGGACATGGGGACAGCTGCAGAACAATCCGAGCTGCAAACCTTCGAAGAATTGGAGACATGGAAACACATGCGATGTAAGCGGGAAACAGTACCTCTCCCGTCTCAATGGGTTTACTAAACCAAACTTAAGTCAGATGGAGGGTGCTAGGTTTTAAAAGAAAGGAGAAAAGATGTTACAGATAGTTGAACACTAAGCCTTTAACTTCAATTTTGTATGAAACATCCATCGCACGATTGTATTGGGAATTTCACGCGAAATTTATACTTGAACTCGCCAACAGTTGTCCCCGCACATCCGAGCTATAATACGGGATAACGAGATAACACGAGGTCCTTGGCGATGCTGTGGGATGGGATACCCATCAGTACGCTTACCGAATTTTGCTGCTACTCGGTCCCTTGTATTGTAGTCAGGTCTTAGGTTTAATAGATAATTTCTTTGCGCACTTACCCACACTTAACGTACTGAATTGTTTGGTCCTTGTAATTACCTCATCTCTACTACGATGGATCACTACCTTTTGACTCAATGGATGGTTATTAATTTCATCTCTTAACCAGTGGCTTGTGCACTATATGTACTTCTCCTTTGTTGTGGTCAAACTAAAAAGGCTCTAACAACAGTTGCCTCACCGGCATCGGACAGTCATCAAGGGGTCGACCGCTACCTAGTGTTACCTCCTTATGTTGTAGTGGTGGAGACGCAGTGATTCACTGGTATGGAACGCCTCTACAGAGATGTCATATTCTGCATTGATACTGTCTATTGCACTACCCCTTTGCCCATCCAAAATGGGAAGTTTTGTGACCAGTGTGGAATAGGTAGCGAAGTAACATATAAATTTCATAAGTATTGTACCAAAGTGAAAAGAGTTTCAACCAATGTAAAATGGAACAATTAAATAAAAACATAAAGAAGAAATACGCCTCAATTTTATCATTTTACATTTTAAGATGTCACGATCCCGCAAGGTCTAAGATGTGGAAGCTCAACAAACGTGTTCTTGATGCTTCCAACGAAAAGGCCACTGGAAGACCGTCGGGCGACAAAAAGGTGCATCACCTACAACTGCCTGGCCCATAACGAAGCGTCGTACGGTGAGGTATAAAACTCGTGGGGTTGCGCAAGCTCGGACGACGAAATTACACCAGAAATCCTGGAAGCCATGGAGGAGTAACTAAACGAAGACTACACCGTTAAGTGGAAAGAGATTTTTGCGTTCGATTTCGTTGATTTCAACGTGACGGTGTCGGAATCAACGGTGAGCCGTTACCTATGCGGTTCACTATATTCCATAAAAGGGTAGGCTATTATCTATCGAATGTACCAACTTATAATATGTAGTTTACAGTATTATTTAGGTCTACTTCGAAGAAATTACGTGCAACGAAAAGATTAACAAAAGAAAGCGGTATATTTTCGCAACAGCGCTTGCATTTATCGTGTACTTAGAAGAGAACAATTTAAATTTGTACTGCGCTCGTGAGCAGTGGTGAGTTAATATTGGTAGCAGAGCTATGGTCATGCAGCCACCCTCCAAAGAGCCAATTTTTTACACGACCCCCTCTAACTAATACAATAGAGTGTTCTTGTAAATTATGACCAATACCGGGAATATAACTAATTACAGTAAATCTACTAGATAAATGTACTTTTGCTACTTTACGCATAGCAGAATTTGGTTTTTAGGTGTTGCAAGTACAATACGGTGTTTCGACAGCGGGTGGATTACTTCTACATCGAATCCAGCGTGGATCCATCAAGAGGGAGCCTAATGTGTCGTGAAGCGTGTTATAATTGGGCCCAATAAAGGGCCTTATTATAGGGCCTAATTATAGGGCCTAATTATTGGGCCTAATTATGGGCCTAAATTAGGGGGGCCGATTACGGATAAAAAATCGGGTACGTAATCGTATACGATTGTGTGTACCACGGCGTATACAGTTGCGTGTACAACCGTGGTGCACATAGTCGGGACATAGACAGGGCATAGGAAGATGGGACGATTACGTACAGGTACTCAGCGAACACCGACGAACAGCGACGGACGACGGATAAATCAGGTCGACTGGTCGACGGAGGACGCTGGAATGGGTAGTTCTGATTGGTGGATATTAGGTAATTGGTAGTTCTTAGGATTTAAGCAATAATAAAGTTCTCCTTTTGCGTCCAACCTCATAGGACATCTCCGGGAAGGCACCTTTGCGCCTCCCCCTAATACAACACACCTCTGCGTCCCGGGCGGGAGCACCTTGTGCGTTTTTTGGCCTACCGGCAGACGTAGAGTGTCGAGATCTCACCCCGCAACTCCGCCCGCTGTGTCAGCGGTTCTTCAGTAAAATTTTTGGTTTTGAGAGTTTGATTGAGCAGTGCTCTCACCTCTCCACGTTTGGTTCGTGTTTGGCCCCTAGAGTTCGGCTGCTGTAAGCGCCCCACGGGAACTCTAGGTGGATTAAGTGAAATTTACCCCCCCCCTCGTAGGTCTAGGCTAGGAATACATATATTTTGGTGTTCCTTTAGTTGTTGAAGACTCCAGAGGATCCGTGATCAGGCAGTGAAGACTTCCACTGCCTGATCAAGTACCCCCTTCGCCGATCAACACCTGAACGACACTCTGCAACTCGTGACCCGCGATCAACAACTCGCAGATCGCCCCAACTTGTACCTGAGCGACTTTTGGCACCTGACCAAGTCTGATCTCAGCTGATAAACTACTTTTGGTACCTGATTAAGCCTGATCAAGTCTGATCTCAGCTGATCCACTATTTTTAGTGCCTGATCAAGCCTGATCAAGTCTGATCACAGCTGAGCAACGACTTTCGGTGACTTCCCAAGCCTGATCACTGCTGATCAAGCCTGTTCGCACCTGATTCGAGCTCGATTATACCTGATCACGCCTGATCATCACCTCGATCAACTCATTACAAGTTCCCCAATCTTGCATCAAGGAATTGCCGTGTTTACAGCCCCGCCACCTGGAGAGCGACCCACGCCTACTCCTTCGGGTACACAAGGTGAGCAGAAAAACAAGCAGTCAAGGACAACCGGAGGACCACCTTCGTTAGTCGGCAGTCCGGGCACCGTGGTACCGCCTGATCAAACGTCAAAAACTTTGATCGGCCGCTACACCACAATGGTGCGCGTTCCCGGATCTTTGGGCGACGCGGGATATCACTGCGATTCTACGCAAGATGGCGCTGATGCGGAAGAGAATACGGAAGCGGAAGCAGAAGTGAAGATAAAGGTGGAAAAGGAGGAGGAGGTTGTGACGATGGAAGGCAGTTCGCCGTCGTCATGCCTGAAGAAGAAAGGAAATGCTGATCATCAGGACCTGGGGAGTAATCTTGATGAGATAAAGGAGTAGAAGCCTCAAACACCTCCCGAGGCTCCTTCGGGAGCCCATGCGGATCATAACCAAGTTATGATCCGCCAAAAATATGTGTGTATAATGAACCGGATTGGGATCCGGTGGCGAAGTATTACAAGACCGACCAGCCGAAGGTGTTGATGAAGGCTCCTCGGTCGGAGAGCGACGAAAGTCGATCGACGAAAGTCGATCAAGTACGCCACCAACGGAAGCCGATATGGTGAGGACGTTTTACCGAAAGGTTTATAAAGGAAAACTGGAAGATTTCTTATTGACGAATTCAATCATGAGCCTACTTGGGGTCATGATCAGCGGGAAGCTGAACGGACCGGTCGATCAGCCAGTTACGGATGGGAGGGAAAAGATCACGATCGTACTGAAACTAACACGCCTGATCAAGCAGGCAGGTCTGACGACAGGCGCCTAAGATGCTGAAGAGGTGTTTGATCAGGATCCAGAAGATCTATCAGAAGCTACCCAGCAGTTGTTTCATCTATTGCTACCTATCGTGGGCCAAACCACTAAGTTGTAACCCTCGCACTCTCCGTTGAAGATTGAAGCAGGTCCTTCGAACAACGCAGCAGAACACACGGGATCATCGTGCTACGAATACGCCCCTTCCGAAGGCGATGAATTTGAAGCGTAGTCGAGTAGTGCCGGGAGTATAGAGCCCAAGATCACCAGGATGACAGTTTGCCAGAAGGATTAATCCAAGTTTTCGGCTATCAAGATGTAACCTCAATCGATCAAAGCAGAAGATGATCAAGTATCGCAAAGTCCACAGCTGCAGACATTCTTTGATAAGGCTATGGAGAGGTTTCTGGATGAAGAAAGACGCAAGCTGACACCTGGTGTCGTCGGCGGGAAAAACGGCTAGCTAAAGACAGGAAGTTTTCTGCGTCGATCAAGGACGTTGACATGGAATCTGTGCATTCACTTCGTCAGAAGCACTCAAAGCCAGAAAGATTGGCAACGGTCAAGAACGTTGACATGGAATCAGTATATTCGTTCCATGATCAACGATCCCAGAGCGATTATATTGACCCAGATGAGCCGATCACACTACCACGACGAGCCACCATTGCGTCCGCACACACTGGGATGCCTGATCAACAGACGATCCCCAGGATTCGAATGTCTGCGATCAGTGATCTAAAAGAATTTTTGGGAAAGGAAGGGGATGAAGATCAAGCGCGGAATTGGATTAGTCGCCTCAAGTCAGCATTTATGCGGAATCAAGCTGCTGACCGTGAAAAGTGTCTGATCCTAGGCGATCTACTAAAAGTACCAGCGCGCAATTGGCATCGCCAGCTGAGTAGAAGCACTCGATCAAGTTGGAAAAATCTTGTGGATGAGTTTGAAGTTCAATATTGTGGAAGTGAACAATCGTCATCCCGCCAGTACTATTACACGAAGCAGAGGTCGGATGAAAGCACAATCGAATATCTGCACAGGTTCAATGTGGCGGGATTCCGAGCCAAGTTGCCGATCAGAGATGGATCGCCTACGACTTTACGTGAACATGTGCAGCATTTTTTGGATACATTGGCCAATCGCGATCTCGTTGATCAACTGGATCTTTTGCGGTTGGGCACCGCACCAGGCCTAGAAGAGACATTGCGGGAGTATGCACGCAATAGGTGGTACCAGCCAGCAGCGGCCGTAGGTACCAGCCGATTACGCCAGAAATTCGGCGATGATCGGGCACCTTCCCCAGCGCGAAAGCCCAAGGCAGTACGCGCGATCAAGGTGTCGTCTGGGAGTGAAGAATCAATGCCGACGACAGTGGAAGCGATGGAGATCAGCGACGTTACATGATTGCTGCTATACGCGACCAACCCGGGGCGCTCGATCAGCCTGGTGAGTCCTGATCGGGTAATCGAAGTGATTCAAGTGCAGTCGATCAAGGGGCGGTGAAGCAATGCAGTCATTGTGGGTCGATCAGGCACGATAATCTTCGTTGATGGAAGCGCCTGACCTGTCTCAAGTGTGGCAAGAAGGGACATCCGACCGATCATTGTTTATACGTCTGTAGATCATGCGGCGAAGTTCACGATGCGGGCAATTGCCCTATGGAAGAGTTTTACAACCGCATCCTCCAGTGGTACAATCCCACCAAGCATGCTGGAATGCTGCCCAAGGAAGCTGAAGATTTGTTAAACTAGGACGCTCGCCAGGTTGGAATCTGGTACGAGACGAGCGTTCTGGTTTGTGTATTTTTGCATATGTGTATAATAAGAGGGCTGATAAAGCAGTAGAAAGAGATAATGATAAATGTGATCAGCTTGATTTACCACGCTTGGCTAATTTCCATATTGATGAGTTTTCCCGGTCCCCGGTGATCATGGAGGTTGATCTACTTCCAGGTGAATCGCGCGGATATTGGAAATACCACTCGCCAGAGAAATGGTTTAAACAAGCCAAGGCGAGTGGTAAGATCAATAACGAACTGCCACGCTATTATTTGATTCTGGTGCTGAAGTGTCGATCATCGACTCAACCTTTGCTCGTAAGGTGAGTTGTCAGATCGGCACGAGTCAAACGCAAGAATGTGTCGGCATTGGAGAAAGTGCATACCTCACGGAGGGGCGCACTAAAATCAATATTACGTTAGCAGGCTCGTTGGTTTTTAATTCCCATGAATGGGTGGGCAGAATTGTCGGTCCAGATGCTATATTGGGTATGGATCTTATGATACCAGCTGGTGTTCGATTAGACGTCGCTCATGGTGCACTAAGTTTGCCTGATGAGGTGATCATCCCATTAGAAGGACGTCGACAGTTGTACGGATCGAGTGGAAACTACATGAAACTCGATCAGTACGAACAGATCCCAGTAGGTCGATATGCTGAGGCCCGAATTTGTGATCAGCGATCTCGGAAGTTGTGGATTACTCGGGCAAGAGATTGGGTCCCCACCATCACTAGGGGCGCGGGTAATTTACGATACCTGCATGTTACGAACGTCGTCGATCATCCGATCATTGTGCAAGACGATACGATTTTAGGTATCTGGATGAACAAAGATGACGTGCCCCGTCGCCCTGGATTTGTTTCGATAGGGTCTAATCGCTACAAGGAGTGGCAAAATCTCGCGTATCAATCGTTACCGATTCTGTGGATGATGATCAAGAAAGTGTTGATCAAGGTATCTTAGTCGAGAAGAGGGAGTACCCCACTCCTCGAGGTATTCTAGTACGTCCTACGAACCCGATCGTCACATCTGTGGCACTGGTAACCGGAGGTTTGCAAAAGGTGCAAGAGGTGCAAGCACGGTGCAATCAGGAGCCGGAGATGAAAGTTCCGACCCAGATCACGGAGTTGAACAACCTACTGCAAGAGATACGTCTATTCAAGACACGCGCGATCACCTTGTCTCAGCCGATCCTAGCGAAGTTGGTGTAATCCCTATCGATGATCAAGTTTGTTACCATGAAGGTGGAGATTTGTATGTGGAAGAACTGGAGAAGCAGCTTGATACGTTGCCCGAAGTATCTGCAAGCACCGAAGAAGTAACTAGGGACGATTTGCTAGTCGGAGACCGACCCCTTGGTCAACACGCCAGAAGAAATTAATCAGCTTCGCGATATAATTTGGGCGAAGAAACATCTGTTGATCGGAAAGGGGAAAGCACTACCTCCTGCTTCACGTGGAGTTGCTTGTGATATCGATGTAGGCAATGCGCGCCCGATCGACCAAAAGTGTCGTAAGGTGGCTCCACAATTTCGCGAGAAGTTATCGGCTTTGATCAAAAGGCTATTGGCTACCAAGATCATTCAACCGTCTACGTCACCCTGGGCATCACCTATAGTGATCATCGTGAAAAAGAACGGGGTTGATACTCGTCTATGTATCGACTATCGCGCGGTGAATCAACTCACGCGCCTGATGGTATATCAATGCCCCTGATCTCTGATCTACTCGAAGATTTGGATAAAGCGCTGTGGTTTTGCTCTTTGGATATGGCGGGCGGTTTTTGGGTCGTATCTATGACCGATCGAGCGCGTCAGATTTCGGCGTTTGTCACTCCGTTTGGATTGTTCGAATGGAATAGGATGCCTTTTGGCCTAAAGAATGATCCGCAAATCTACCAGCGGTTTATTGATAACGCATTATATGGGTATCTCAAGGTTAAGGACGGTGCTGACCAATTGGCTGATGTATTTACTGTGGGAGAGCCCGAACAAACACCTGGCCTGTCTGTACTGCAGCGGCGATCATATATCGATGATATTTTGACCCCTGCACCTACCTGGACTACCCTGTGTGACAAGGTGCATCGTTTGTTGGAGAAGTGCGATCAATGGAATTTATCGATCAGCGTGGCCAAATCGCACTGGGGGCGAAACGAAGTTCCCTATTTAGGGCATCATGTCTCTAGCCGAGGTTTGGAATCAAATCCGAAAAAATTGGATGATCTGATTGATTTGCCTTTCCCTGGCACCTTACGGGCCATGCAATCGTTTTTGGGGAGTTTGAACTACTACCGTCGGTTTATCGAAGATTTCGAAATATATGCCGCTGTGCTCTACGAATTAAGGGAAATGGATTATCAAGAGTTAAAGAGCCGATCGTTGAGAAAGGAGAATATGGATCAGGAAGGTGATCGATTAATCAGGGCAAAAGTAGCATTCAGCATGCTGAAGGCGAAGATTGCGTCATCTCCAACCCTGCGCCACTTTGATCAGAACAAAACGCCAGTGATCGTGGTTTACGCCAGCAAGTGGGCGGTATCCGACGCGCTGGTACAAGAACATGATCAAGTGTATTATCCGGTGTCATTCGCCAGCGGAACGTTGAAGAACGGTGATCTGAACTACAGCCCCGTCGAAAAGGAAGTTCTGGCGCTTCTACGGGTTTTGGATGTTTACTTCACGATGCTGGTCGGAAAGACGATCACTGTCTTGTCGCGTTTATCCACGCTGAAATGGTTACTAACATCCAACGGGCTGACGTACGGCTGGGCAGATGGGCTGCGATCTTATCACAATGGGACCTCGAGATCAAGAAATGTGTACAGGGAGAAGAGGAGGTACTGGGGGGGGGTTAGCTGCAAGTATCACTCCTCGCACCGAAATCGATGAAGCACTGATTGCGATCGCACCGAAAAAGCAACCGCGGCAGATGATTGAAGTACCACCTCCTACGGTCGGAAAAGGCGAAGAATTCTACGTGATTAGTTTCAATGGATATGCAAGTGTCAAGCGACGTGTAGGTGCGTTCGGCGCTATCGTATGGAAATTACCGGAGTGGAAGATTATGACCGCGGTAGCCGATCATGCACCTGATATCACGGTGAACGAAGCAGAATACCATGGATTGATTTTGAGTTTGTACCTACTGTCGAGATATCCCAAAGGAAGTATGATCGTGTGTGGAGATTCGAATTTAGTAATCCGGCAAATGCGCGGCGAAATAGAGTGTAAAGCTCCGCGATTTCAAGTGTTGAAACAGCGTGCGTTTAATCTCCTTCGCGAATGGTCGGATCATGATCTAGTACATGTCAAAAGAGAGTGGAATAAGAGTGCAGATCACATCACCACTACGCCTATGAAGGTTGGAACAAGATTTGAAATCGATGACGTGAAACAGCTGGAGGAATTGACCGATCTCAACAGGTTGCCGGAAGTGATCACGTGGAATGAAGATCCCACTGACCCGCAAGTACTAGTGATGAAACGATCACGTAACCTACGTCATCCGCGACCGTCAACGTGGCCCGATATATCTATAGCCGGGATAAGGGCGGAACGGGTGAAAAAGGCACAGGACGAAGAGAAATGGATTCATTATTTGCGAAGTTATCTGTATGGTGACGTCTCACAATTGAGCGCAGACGAGGTTAAGGACTGCGCGAAAATTGCTGACAACTACGATTTCGATGAACAAGGATTGCGGATCTACTGTGGAAACATGGCTAAAAGAAAAGCCAACGATGACAAAGATGATCAAGACGATCGGCACCTTTCGATTAAGCTGGTCTTACCCGAGACCCTACATGCAGATGTCCGCCACCACTATCATGTGAGCTTGGAAGGAGGACACCAAGGCATAGGACGTACATATCAGCGGATCAGACGATACTTCCATTGGCGTGGTCTATTCCGAAGCGTACAAATGTTTGTCGGACAATGCGTAGATTGCGAGACGGGGAAGGGCAAACCTACGATCAAGGGTATGTCGCCGGGGAATATCGAGGCTACGTACCCATTCCAAGTTATAGCCATGGATCATATCCCGTCACTACGCCGATCGACGTATGGACATGCTGAACTGCTGATTTGGACGGATCTGTTCACGGGTATGGTGATCGCGAAAGATGGATCGTCTCGCACAGCGCAGAAAGTTGCCGAAAATTATGAAGAGTGTGTGTTTCGACGATTCGGGGCTAGCGAAGTGATCCGGCACGATCGTGAACCAGGTTTTATGTCGGAAGTATTTCGCGCGTTCAACAAAATCGTGGGACAACGTCAGAGTGCCACTATGGCATACCGTCCACAGGCGAATGGCAAGGCGGAGAGGACGGTGCAGACGATTACGCGAGCAGTCAAGATGTATGTAGAAGATGACGGCCAGAAAGATTGGATCTTGTATGCAGAGCGGCTGGTATTCGCGCTGAACTCAACCCCCGATCGCATTCGTGGTGAAACACCATTTTATTTGGCGTATGGGTGGGACCCACAATCATCGCTGGAATCGACATTGCAACTGGGTGGAATTCGGCTTAAAGACCGGGATGCTCGCAGGTGAAGATATAAGCTGCAAAAGGACTATCGTTACGCCCGTGATCAAGTGAGAACTCGATTGCATTAAGCGATGGCTGAGCGAGTTGAGAAGCACAATGATCAAGTGACACCACACAAGATCGAAGCTGGATCAAGGGTCTGGTTATACTTTGATCGGGTGATAGAAGGGTTTGCGAAGAAACTGGAGCACATGTGGCATGGCCCCTTCAGAGTCGATGAGGTAATCGGTAATCATGCGGCGAGACTGGCTACAGCTGGCACCGACTATCGTATGTTCCCAATAGTGTACCTGTCCAAGTTGAAATTGGTCAAGGAATTTCCAGATCGCCCTACTATGCGCTAACAGCTGGGATAGAGGATCGTTTTGACTTCTATGAAGCTTTGTTACCTGAAGACAGCTGGGAAAGGACGCTAGATCCAGATGAATTTGAAGTTGATCGTATCACCGATGTCCGATCAGGTCGAAAGACTAGATATGGAAGTACGTTACGCGAATATCAAGTTTACTGGAAAGGTTATGCTGAGCCGTCGTGGGTAGACGAGGCAGACCTGAACTGGGATGATCTGATCAAGGATTTCGAAAGGAAAAGGATCAACCGACATCGGTTTGACGTGATTAAAGTGGACGAAGAGTCCAACTAATGCGTGATCGGCGGACTGGTCATGAATTACGATCGAAGAATTACCGATTGAAGAAAAATGATTGACGAAACACACAATTGATGAAGAAGTGATAAATGACTTGAGGTGATGTGTTTACGATGGCTATCGCGAGACAGGGTGATGGAGTAACGAAAGATACGACGAAAGAATACCGGTTTATATCATGCATTGGAAAGTAAAGAAGCACAGTGGAAATAGCATGATCAAGATTGCTTATTGATTAAAGACGGAGCGATCAACCGATTAACTAGACCCAAAGAACTTGCGAAGAATACGAGGGATTTTACGGCCAGGGTGGCTTTCGGGGGAGGAACGATATTGAACCCGCCAAGGTTCAAAGGTATCAACCTCCTTCAACGCGTCCAATAGGGTCCGGGGTGGCGGGTCCGAAAGGAACCCAGGGTACCACGCCCCATAGTCGGCAGGGGCATACTTTAAAGGACGGTTGCGAGCACAATGGGTGATCGACGGGTAAGGAAAATGTCGAGATCACATCTTCCGTTGATCATCCCCCGCAGGACGAAACCCACAACCCTCTTCCAGGTCGCTCCGGCACGACTTCTGCGTTGGCGGCGATTGTTGTAGTAGTCCCGAAAGAAGTCATCCGTCTCGCGAAGGCCTTTCGCGATAGGGAGGTAATATGCCGACTCCCAGATCGCCAGCGCGTGATGTTCGAGAAACGACCGGTACTTTGTCTCGAAGTCGGCAAACCAGACAACTGATCGAAAAGAAAGGGGCGGCAACATGGTCGTGAAAATGCCCCAAGGGCATTGAGAATACAGCAGCTCCACTTCCGGCTGGGTGATCAAATGACTGGACCATGAATAAGCCGGAGGGGCATGCATGGCAGCCGGGAACAACCATCCTGCGGGGCGGGTCAAGTAGTCAAAGACCACTTGGGCCGTGACGTTACGCAGATCAAACCGACCAAGCTGATCCGGAGTCCACGGCAGGATGTCGGCGTCACTGGCATCATCAGATACCGCGACCAACGTCCGGAAATCACCCGTACGCGGAAAAATAGACCCGGTAGTGACTTGATCAGGTAGGTCCTCGTTCCCGAACTCGCTAATGGTAGTAGTGGAAGGAATAGAAGCGATAGGGCCAGGAAATCCGCCTTCATCATCCTGATCAGGACTTGGGGGATAATCGTCTTCCGTCTTCGCCTCCGAAATAGGAGAAAGGAGACGTGGCCGCTTCAAACGAGAGGAGGATCGGGAATGCTGAGTACGCCTTTTAGGTGAAGGGCGGCGCGGCTGATAGAGCCGTCAGGAGGGTCAGTAAGGCCAACTGGCGGTGTAGTTTGATCAAAACCCGCCGGATGGGTGCGGATAACTGGTGTGATCTGCATCCGCAACGACATACCAGCCAACTGATACTGAAGGTCCGAGTGAAACGATCGCAACTGTGTGACTTCGCCCTGAACCTCCTGCAGTTGATTGCGCAACGTGTCGCGTTCTACGGAAACTTGATCGAAGCGGCATTGCATGACGGAATGTTCGTTCTCCAGCTGAGAATATGCGGCGTGCAGATCGTCCAGCTCAGCTTGGAGGGCCGACACTCCCGCAACCCGGTCGGATATTTCCTGCGTATGGGCCACGATGGCAGTATACTCGTCCATCTTTATGCAATTGGACTTTCTCTTCTTTCGGAGGCGACTGTACCGGCGTTTGCGCCGTTTAATCTCGGAGGCGAGATTGAGCACCTCTTCGAACAAGCGCTGATTCCCAGAAGCAGCCCGATCGTAGTCTTCTTGTAACTTGGCTATGCGCTACTGAAGTTGATCCAGCTCCCGCGCTTGATCAGCGATAGTGTCTTCATGCACCGATCGCAGATAACTATCACGGGCATGACGGCCTTCCAGATCCCGGATCTGTGCGTGCTGATCGATCATGAGTTTTTCTTGATCGGCCATAGCGCTTTCGACGGTCTTCAACATAGTCTGGAGATCATTGACTGTGGTGTCGACGAATCACGCAATGGATTGAGCTGTTTGAAGGCGTCCCGCTTGATCGCAATTACTCGCTCCACCACGGCGCGTTTGGCACGAGCGAGCTGCTGCCGAAGCATCGTGACAGTGTCTTCACTCATCGCGAGCGAGTCGGATAACGTGGCGATTTGATCATCACGCGCGTGTGGAGCCTCTTGCAAGCTGTAAGCCTGATTGATGACTGCGATCTCCTGATCATCTGCGGCCCAATCCAGGGCAGGAGTGTTGGTGGTATTTGCCGGGGTGCCGTCCGTTATCGCTTGCATGATGGAAATGCAGGAATGCCTGATCGAAACAGCTTGATCGCAGATGACACGGTTGGTGAAGGGGTGAACGTTGGATCGCGAGGGGCGTACCACTAACGGTAACAGCCTGACAGAACGGGACCTGATCGGCGGGAGAAGGGGCAGGAAGATTGATGGGTGATTATCACCTGGCCGATGACGTTATGATCGATGGGAGTGGACAAGCTGACCAACGGTAGCATGATCCACGATATCTAACGGAATGATCGACCCTCGCCCCATCCGCTGTACGGCTGGGTCGAGGATCAGGGGCGGCTGTCGTAAAGTGTGTTATAATTGGGCCCAATAAAGGGCCTTATTATAGGGCCTAATTATAGGGCCTAATTATTGGGCCTAATTATGGGCCTAAATTAGGGGGGCCGATTACGGACAAAAAATCGGGTACGTAATCGTATACGATTGTGTGTACCACGGCGTATACAGTTGCGTGTACAACCGTGCTGCACATAGTCGGGACATAGACAGGGCATAGGAAGATGGGACGATTACGTACAGGTACTCAGCGAACACCGACGAACAGCGACGGACGACGGATAAATCAGGTCGACTGGTCGACGGAGAACGCTGGAACGGGTAGTTCTGATTGGTGGATATTAGGTAATTGGTAGTTATTAGGATTTAAGCAATAATAAAGTTCTCCTTTTGCGTCCAACCTCATAGGACATCTCCGGGAAGGCACCTTTGCGCCTCCCCCTAATACAACACACCTCTGCGTCCCGGGCGGGAGCACCTTGTGCGTTTTTTGGCCTACCGGCAGACGTAGAGTGTCGAGATCTCACCCCGCAACTCCGCCCGCTGTGTCAGCGGTTCTTCAGTAAAGGTTTTTGGTTTTGAGAGTTTGATTGAGCAGTGCTCTCACCTCTCCACGTTTGGTTCGTGTTTGGCCCCTAGAGTTCGGCTGCTGTAAGCGCCCCACGGGAACTCTAGGTGGATTAAGTGAAATTTACCCCCCCCTCGTAGGTCTAGGCTAGGAATACATATATTTTGGTGTTCCTTTAGTTGTTGAAGACTCCAGAGGATCCGTGATCAGTCAGTGAAGACTTCCACTGCCTGATCAAGTACCCCCTTCGCCGATCAACACCTGATCGACACTCTGAAACTCGTGACCCGCGATCAACAACTCGCAGATCGCCCCAACTTGTACCTGCGCGACTTTTGGCACCTGATCAAGTCTGATCTCAGCTGATCAACTACTTTTGGTACCTGATCAAGTCTGATCTCAGCTTATCCACTATTTTTAGTGCCTGATCAAGCCTGATCAAGTTTGATCACAGCTGGTCAACGACTTTCGGTGACTGCCCAAGCCTGATCACTGCTGATCAAGCCTGTTCGCACCTGATTCGAGCTCGATTATACCTGATCACGCCTGATCAGCACCTGATTCGAGCTCGATTATACCTGATCACGCCTGATCAGCACCTCGATCAACTCATTACAAGTTCCCCAATCTAGCATCAAGGAATTGCCGTGTTTACAGCCCCGCCACCTGGAGAGCAACCCACGCCTACGCCTTCGGGTACACAAGGTGAGCAGAAACACAAGCAGTCAAGGACAACCGGAGGACCCCTTCGTTAGTCGGCAGTCCGGGCGCCGTGGTACCGCCTGATATAGCGTCAAAAACTTTGATCGGACGCTCCACCACAAATGCTGCTTTCGTTCAAGATGCGTACGTGTACGATACAGTCCGAAATTCAGATGTTATAAGGAGCGATATTTGCGTAAGAAGATCGTCATTGCTTTCTAAAATACCCTCGCCCACAGCCAAACGGAGATTCTCGCGAACGTCGAGGCTCAGGAGACCTGGAGATGCTTCAGCTTGGGCCTTACTCACCAATGTTTAACCCAATTGAAGGTAAGGTTACGATCCTGCATATGATGCATTGTGCAAAAGTATTTATTATTTTTATGTACATACTGCTATAGTGTTTTTAAAAAATGTGAGGGCGTATCTACGCGCGCTCCAGAACCATGTTTTCGACCACGAAAAATTGTGAAGTGCCATTGTTTGTGAGATTTCCTGGACATCTGAGACTACTCATCCATTTTTAGCTTCCCCACGAGACAGTATGCAGATGTAGTCCAACACGGCCCGAATCGTCAACATGCAGCTGCGTTTGAACCCATGGGACATTGTATCCAAACAATCATGCAGCATATGAGGTAGAACGTCCTTCGAGCAAAGCCGGTATCGCTGACACCGTGCATCGTTATGCCATACACGACATGCTAGTGAAACCCAAGATCCAGGTCATCCACCGTCGTCATTTCCACAAATGCAGCCGGGATGAAATCTGGCAGCTCATCTACGTCGCCCACTTGCAGCGACACCTTCCAAATGATCCCCAAGTTTATCAACCTTAATTCACTCGGTCCAAAGTAAAACGGAGACATCCACGACTTCAATAGCTTCAAGAAGCAGGTACGACCACTTTTTAAAGGCCGATACTAAACCAGGTTATATTTCCATGTCCGATAAATCGTTAACCGGTGAATTTTCTACCCCCTAAGCGGCCCGACAAGATTCTTGGCAAAGGCGTTCGGTGAAGTTGACTTTTCCCACGTCCTGATTTTCGGAGTCTTCCTGTACGAGCACGAAGAACAACACCTCGTGCACTCTCGTGCTTACCGCGCAGATAATTCAGCGTAATATTTTGCAAAAACAGTTTTTCAGAATTCCTTGCATATTCATGTTAGGATAGCTAATCACTTCTAAATTACACGTTCAATTGATCAAGAAACTGGTTCGGTCATCTTCATCTACTCTCTACTATCTGTATACCTGTGTCATTTTCCCAGTCTAGCGATAATTGACTGTTGGAATATGGACTTAAGTCGATTCCGTTATATTAGAGTTACTATTGGACATCTACGACTCGTAGTTTTCAACTTTTCTGCGCAACTATGGACGGAAACACCTTTTGACAGGTTATGAGCCCAAAGGGTCATGATGTTTCCAGCGATGAAGGCTCTCAGGAAGAAAAACCGGCAGCATTTGGTGCCGTAGGAATGAAAGTTTTGGAAATGTTCCAAAGGGTTTGCGATCATCTTGACAAGCTCAAACATTCAAGGGTTCCTCAAGAAGTGAACAATCTCGGCTTTAAAAACTCGATGCGTTTTGGTAACTGCATGCGGTTGGCGTCGATTGAGAGCACGCTCGATAAGAAGCCTCAAGCCCAACCCAATTTCAATTACCATAACTATGGTATGGACACACCAATGGAGAATCGACCTCCTACCTTCAAGACGACCTCCGCCAAGGAGTGCAAGCTGTCTATCAGAGTTTTCGATGGAACTTAGGTGTACGGTTTCAAGGATTGGGGCACAAGATTTATTATTCACATTTCAATAGATGAATCGGCCTGCGGTTACTTTTGGAGTGAAGATATCAAGGTTGATCTGTTAGGCAACTACCTCAACGGCACTGCCGAACGCTATTAAAATCGACAGGTTGACTCGTGGCGGAACGGGTCACCGACCCTGGTGCACGTGATGAATAAGATGTTGAACACGTTTCATACATCCATCACCTCTGCACAGACGATAAAGCTGTTCACCAGCCGCAAGAGTTCCAAGCAATCATGGAACGATCATTTTCTATTTGGTTGCGATTTGTGAAGCTGTTGGCTGCAGTGAACCACTTGTTTTTGGATAACGTGGTTCACTATGCTTCGCCGGAATTGAAGACTATACTCATGGCTAAATATGATCATACTCGATCAGATTTTCTACGCCATGCTGAAGAATTGTGCTACTTTGCACAAGCAGTCGAAGACGAGTCACTAAGTGCTAAGGCATTTAATGCTGAAGCAGTAAATTTGGTGAAAAAAAAAGAAGAAAGTGGTTAAGTTTCACGATTGCGGAAAATTTGGTCACTTAGACCCAAATGTCCGAATAAGCCGAAGAAAAAAGTCAATTTCTCGCTCACTAACATGAATTTTGCGTCGAAAACTGAATGCAGCACTTGGATTCTTGATTCCGGTACCAGTATGCATCTGGTTAACGACCGAACACATACCTGCGCGATAGTGAGGCACGTGACAGCACGTGCTTTCAGGCTGATGGAAAACAGCTGGAAATTTAGATAAAAGGTTGTAGAATGATACAAGTCTTTGGAAGTGTTAAACCCAAGACCATTCGAGTCGATAACGTATATTTTGTCAAGAACTTGGCGAAAAACATCTTATCGTATGGTCTTTTGGAAGAGAAGGGGTGTGAAATGGCGTATGTCAATGGCAACCGCATTTTGTTGCACACGTCCACCAACATATTAAGTTTTTTATGGGGTACAGTGAAGTCACGAGCGAAATCTTAAGCATCAAGGTCTACAGCGACGCAGATTATGGTGGATGCTAGACGGATAGAATGTAGCCTGTGCGTACACGCACGGTGCGGCTAGCGCACAGAGGAAGACTTTCCTAAAGCGGCGATGTGCCGCTGCTTAGCCGATACGCCCTTATAAAAGGGCTTAGTAAGAGAGAACTCTCTTACTCGGGGCCAAGATTTCCTTGGTTTACGAGTTAGTATAGACTAACGCCTTGATACAAGGCTTCCTATTTAAAGGGGTAGTTAAGGGAAGAACTTCCCTTACGCTACTACACTCACTGCGCGCGCGACCCGTCGAGGTCGTGCTTCCTGCAGTCTTTTGAGTGAAATGTAAAATGAATGTATATTAAATATGTAATTAGCCTAAATTAATTTAAACTAATGTAAACTATATGTAATACTAAGTAGAACTTACCAAATTCGTACCTATACAAAATGTAGTGTACACCATTTGTGTACTAACACGTGGCTGGCTGCCACGCCACCGCCAAGGGATCCTGCCCGGATTGGTTAAAATAACCAATAGGTCCAAACCTTTCAGACCGGTCAATACTGACCCCAACTGTAGTGTACTCACGTACACTACATAACTGAATGTAACCCGAATGTAACCCTGTTACATCTTCCCCCATCAAGACTATTGCTTACGCAATAAACCAATTTATGTTGGAGAACTCCAACTGACAGAACCTCTGGCTAACCATGAGCACCATTAGTGGTGCTGAGGATGAAAACTATTCCGATACCTCGGAGGTGGATGCCCTTGGGGATATCTCCCCAAAGGCTGACCACTCCGACAGCGCCGAACGGCGTTGTCGGTCATCCAATCCATTCCCCACACGTGGGGAAAACGCGCTAACTCATGCGCCACCTCTACCAACTACGGATGATGCATCCGGGTCGCCGAAGGCGACCATCCCTAATGAACCGGACGCGGTTCATGAAGGCCGACATGCCGTACCGGCACGGAAGGGACCTCGTGACCCTCAGAAGAAGGCTAAGAACGAGGTCAAGAGAGGTTTAGACTCCTATAACCCTGGTCCTGCAGCTGTACTGTCGCGTGAAATTGCGCGCCGTAACAACTCCGGGACAAACTGCTAACGCCTAAGCAGTTCACTGTCAAGTCCTACCGAGCGCGCCCCTGGAAACAGGCACGCGGTGCCATCGTAGAGATCCTCCGCGAGGTTCCCTACGTTCTCCTACGGGACGAAAGTGTAGAGGACGCAGAACGGGCATTACGCGCTTGGGCGGAAGGGGAGAAGCGCCTCCCCAACTATGATGATCTGTACAACAGCTTTTCCGAACCCGACGTTCGGGTAGAGAGGGCGTTACGCTTGGCATATGCCCAGGCCAAAGAGCAGGGGCAATTACCTGCCTCTTACTCCACGCGGCCATTTCGAACCGACAATTACGTACAGCACTTCAGCCGCCATCACAAAGCGCGCTGGGACCGATTCAAGATACTGGACAGGGACCAGAAGACCACTTTTTTCCAAAGAAATGCCCCAGTCAGCCACAGGAACACCATTCCATCCCACTTCACCGGCAGCCATACGGCAATCCAGCTCTACATCAACAAATCGATTGTTGACGCCATCATCGGGAACCTCTTTTTCGACCAGGACGACGATGACGGGCTGCCGAACATTTTCAAAGAAAGAGCGCTTAGAATCTTCGAGAATAGGGGAGAGCGCTTAGAATCTTCAAGAATATCGACCCCAACACAGTTGAAGACCCTGGATTGGCCGAAACCAAATATCAAGTCAACATCTCGAACCCAAAGCAATTCAATCTGGTGGCGGGATTCCTCAGCACTGGAGTTTTCTTTCGCCAAGAAGAAGCTCTGTTTACCATGACGAAAGAAGTCACCGTCGTTGCGGAGATTGACACTGCCAAGGATGAAAGAGTCTCTCAGTACGCTCGCTTTATTTTGGCATTAAATCTCTACATATCTACGACATCTTGGACAATAGCTGGGCATTCTCAATTGCGTTGGATATATCCACTCACATGTCGACTTCTTACATGGATATCCGCATTCGGCTCTTGTGGCATGGCGAGATCATCAACTTTCACTTGATTGGGATTCCGGTTTTCGGCAGGCATACGCCAGCAGAAGTGTACCGCCACGCTTCGGCAGTGTTGGTTGTACTCTGCACTGCTGAATGGAAGACTATGCTTTCAATATCAACGCACGGCGAACCGTGAATGACCGGCCACATTGGCGGGGTGGCCACGGTTTTTGAACAAGCGGTATTACCTGGCTTTTACCGCATCTGGTGTGGTTTACATCAATTGTACTTGAAGTTGCGATCGTTCTACGAAGAATTGATGGACGAAAAATTCGTGTCAATGCTAACAGCGCTCATTGGATACCTTCGCCAGCAACAGAACATGATTAACGACATGGGAAAGAAATGTCGCACACTCGCAGAAACAAGGTGGGAATCCATGTCAAAGGTCGCCGGCTGGTTGAAAAAGCACCGGGTGGCCATCAGAGAATACCTGGAGGGGAAGAAACCGTCCTGCAAACCGCAGCATGAATGGTGGGTAGTCCTAATGTTCGTCTAAGATGTTTCTGCAGACGCCACCGCTACCTTCAAGCAGCTTCAACAAGACTACACTCTTGTCTCGCAGCAGCGCCAAGCCATCGCCGATCTACAGACTTGATACAAAGACTATATTAACGCAAACGGCCCATTAGCTTCTGGACAGCGTGAAGACATCGACATCGAGAGAAGCTGTGTCCAGCAACGATTTGTACTCAGCTTGTGTCGCAGATATGACCACGTTCCTGGAAGACATGGGTGGTTTTGTATCCGATCGCATGCAACATTCCGAGCAAGCGAGCATGGAAAACTTGGCAAGAAATTTGAGCAAGTTCCTGTTGAATTTGATCGCTGGGCTGGACGAAGTCGTGGCTGAACGGAATTCCCTGAATGGCGTTTCCTTGGACGTGTTGCCACCAGTGCTGCCGCACGAGCTGGTGACATTGAATGGACGTGAGTTTACCGCTATTGTACGCGCACAACGTGAATGTATTGCTCCTCGTTGGGCCACTATTTCTGCAGAAGCCATAAGGGGCTACGTGGAAACCGAATTCCGCGATCTCAAATTGCCTACCGCGTTGAAGAACCCTTCCTTAATGAACTGGACGGGTATACATACCAAACGCCCTTCCGCAAGGCCTGGAAACTCACAAGTGGTCGATTCAAGAAGCTGGAGATGTTTTGCGGTGGACTGGCAAGCACATTTCCCGGAACGTCCTCTGTGGAGAAAGCAACTTCTCCATTCTGAAATGGAAAAAATACATCCACCGCAGGAGCTGACAGACTTTTCCCTGGAAGGCGTGATGCACACAAGGCACTTCAAGCTTCTGCAGAAACTTACGTTCTAAGCGGAGACGATGCTCTCATCGTATCCATCGTATTCATCGTATCCATCGTATTCATTCCTTTTATTTCATTGGTTGTCATTTGATTTTTAGCGGGTCTTTAATACAAACACGGTCCTTATGATACTATTTACCAACTGTTTTCGCTCTTCGTAGTAGTTCAATTAAGGCCCAAAAATAACCGTATCTAAGGCCGGGCCTCGTCCCGTAAATAGCTTATTTAAGGTATTTACGGGAGAACCGTAAATAGGGAGGCCTGATTATAACCCATGATTTTAAAGTTTAAATAACATTGTTCTAATATAATATTATGGGGGATGTTTGGATTTTCAATAGATTATATTTTTTTAGTCTGTTGAGAATTTGATTTGGTACGCTCTGCCAAATCCAAAAGGAACTTTAGTTATACAATTGTATCAGCTCATATAACATTTTTTGTAGGGGAATTTTACAAAATCCCCCTTTTCTGGAAAATAATTACCAGAAATACCCATTTTAAAAAAAATCATTAATTAGGACAAGGTGTCTTCTTATAATGGTAAATGTTGCTGTTGCATCGATTGAATCTGTCGTTTTTCCAACATGAACCCATGACGGAACCGTTTTTGTCAATCAAACCCGCCGACGTACAAATCAGAGCGCTTCTAGAACATGGAATCGATATTCCGTACCGTACATACTGGGCCGCACTCAAGTATTTCTAAAAACATTCATTAATTAGGACAAGGTGCCGTCTTATAATGATTTCCTCCGCAATTCGCACAGACGACAACACTTTTCTTCCTTCGCGACGAGGATCCCTGTTCGTGTACAATAGAAGCCGCTGGGTCAGGCAAGACACTTTAACATGTTCTAACATTGTGGCATTTTTCAAATGGTTTTATAACATGCTCCATTTTTTAAAACGGGTACTTTTGGTATTTATTTTCCAGGAAAGGGGGATTTTATAAAATTTCCCTTTTTTGTATATTCGTTTAATTTACTTAAACTTATCAAATCTAAACCACGCAAAAATATTAATCCTTTATCTTCCGTAATTAGTTTGTCTAAGAGTAAATTTAGGAAATATGAATAGTTAATATATCTATATAATAACAGAATTCATCTCAATTCATGTCGTCATCCATTGATGCGCGCTCCCGTATCTAATCGAATATCTCGATCTATGTATATAACAGAATGATGGTCGCGATCCCGTACCTAATCGAATATCAAGATCATCTATACATGAGAATGAATCGATGTCACTATCCCGTACCTAATCGAATATATAGATCTATCCATATAAATAAAGAATTGAAACAGAAAGAATTGATGTCGCTTCCCGTACCTAATCGAATTGAACTATACTGTAAGCTATCATTGGTTATTAAAATACCAATTATCTATCTATATTCTATATAATAACCAAATTCATGTCGATTCATGTCACGATCCCATACCTAATCGAATAACGATCATGTACCTAAACGAATTCGAACTATACTATATATCGTACCTAATCTAATTCCACTTTAATTCAATAAAAACGCTTTTAACTATATAGCCCACCCTGCCTGCTCCCGCATTAGTTCCCTCCCCCCGCAATGCCACCGCGAGCAGAGAGTCGGCGTTCACGACGAAAACGATGGCTCGAGAGCGGCGTGCTCGACAACGTACTGTTGAGACGCAATAACAACCCCCAATGCCACCTCAAGTATAGAGTCCGCGTTCACGGCGAAACCGACTGGCTCGGGAGAGGCGTACTCGACAATGTACTCTCGAGACGGAAGAAGAACAAGAACAACGAATCTGACCGGCTTGGGAGAGGCGTGCTCAAGAACATGATGTTGTTACGCTAGAGAAACAGGAACAAGGACACCAAGCTCAGGCAGCGTCAAGACGTGCGCAGAGTGCACTGCAGCTTATAAAACACCGCTTAAGCGCCGCATAACTGGAGTTTCCCCTTGCAGTTCAGGCGTTCCTGCAAATTCCACCTCCCTTTGCCTTGTTCTCAACTGGGCTAACGTCTGCTGACACAACTTCGAGGTACTCCATTGGATTGAAGAGAATGAAGGGTCCTGGATCAACCCTCGCACGCCAATTTTCACCATGGGCTGCTACCGTGGCAAGGGGGACAACGTCCCTCCATTGGCACAGCCACCAGAGCCGCTACGGGATTAAGCGCCTATTACCCGGGTGGAGTTGATGGTGATCCACAACAGACCTTGAACGGACTAATGCACACGATTTATGATGGCATTGCCGATGCCGCAAGGAATGTATGTGCCTACGTCATCCACCGTACATTCATCGACGCACGCAATGACAATATGGCGAGATCAATACAGCCGTCCTGAACCGAGATCCGAGATCAATACAGACGTCTTGAACCAAGATCCGAGATCAATACAGCCGTCCTAAACATGGTTCCGGGGGGATCTGACAAAATTATCGATGAGGAGAGTGAACGTGGTTCTGGAAAGAGTACAGATATTTCTCAGAGCCGATAAAATTGACGATGAGGAGGGTACAAACGCTATACCGACAATGTTCTTGAACCTGCTCGACCGGCTCGACGTGAATGGATGACCGCCGCATCGACTGGCATTAAGAGTTGGATCACCTATAATGCTCCTGCGGAATATGAATCCATCCAACGGTCTTTGCTGCGGGACGCGCCTCATTGTCCGTCGGTGTTCCGCACATTGGATTGAGGGTGAAGTATCGATGGGTGATTATGCGGGTACGTTTGCTTTATACCGCGCGTTGCACTAACAACTGAGCAACCAGGTCTGCCATACACGGTCCGTCAGAAGCAGTTGCCTGTACTCTTAGCCTATGCAATGACGATAAACAAGTCACAGGGACAGACGCTTCACAAGGTTGGTATATATCGCACAAGGGGCGTGTTCTCGCATGGCCAGTTGTACGTCGCCTTTTCACGGTTGACATCACCGGAGAACATCTCCGTCCTTTGAAAGCTATTTCTGCAGAACTACGAGTAAAGCGCAACATCGTTTATGACGAAGCACTACATTGAATGAGGTAGAAAAATATCGCAATGATGGGAGAAGTTCATGTCCGAGTTTTCACACGCAGTCGTTGAATGCAATAAGAACTCTTCATTTTTTGCTTCAAGTAAATGTAGTTATACTCAAGTTTTAATGTAATTTCAATGAAACAATTCGTCAAACCGACGGGTACCATCACTAGTATATACAATAACAGAATTCATGTCGCAATCCCGTACCTTATCAAAGTCGAATTATACTATAAATAGGACATAATTGAATTCGATTTTATAATGGGTTACAAATTGAGCTTTTACAGTTAAGTGAAAAACTATTCAGCTTTATCATTGGTTAGAAATAGCTATTTTACATCTTTTACCTATAAAAAAGCTTTCCGTTCGTCTCCCGGTACGTAACCTGCCCCTTCCCCGTCGGTACTACGGGTACCTACACTTGACGTTTTCCGTCTGTCCGTCAGTGCGACGCTCCTGAGCAAGCCTAGCTACTGTTTTCATCATAATAAATATTTGAAACATAATTTTTTACTGCCCAGTTCTTGAACAGCTGCGGTGGTTCTTTAGTTTAAGTGTCCATGAATGGGGAGAAACCGTCACAGGCAGGAGCGACGTTCATCTCGACAGGTGCACATCAAGAAGCGGCCAATACTCAGGGAGGAAAAGAGATACAGCTTACGCAATTTGCACTGTGATCAGCAACACTTGAAGTGCTTAATGTGCAGTCCTGACACAAGTGCACCCGCCGATTATTGAAGGCTTGCTGAACAGATGTACCACGATTGCGGCGTGTATTCGACGGAATTGAGCAGCGACTTCGGCTAAAAACTCGGTCAAATGGAAGGTTGATACAGTGCGATGCGCTGCAATGGATTGAGGAACGCGTAACAGGATCTTCGCTGTGCGCGCTCACATTTCTCAACTTGCTGCAGTTTTGGGAAGGTTAAATACCACTGATAGCTCCACCGTAATCAATGTTGCGTCGTCTGCTTGGAGACCATACTTCGCGGGACAAAAAATTTCGTGAACATACAACAATGCTGTGGTGTAGTCCAGTTTAAAATCGAACACCGAGGTGTCCGGAACTTGACCACCATCGTGCCCAGACGACGAACTTACGGGGGGGTGGGTACCCTGCGAACCTTCGCCTGGGTGCCGATCGGGTGACCGATCGGCATTATAGGACGCCGAGTCCGATTTGTCTTGTACCTCACCTTGTGTACCCATTGGTGTGGGTGGTTACACACTCGGTGGACCGTCGCTTATTGAGGACCTTGGCAGGTACCGATATGGGTGTACCACTTCTGGGGTACTTGATCCAAAAACCAACGAAAAGATAACCCAATACGTTCGGTCTGCAAATGGAGCGTAAATCGTCACTCCAAATGCGGGTAAAATCTGGGGCTTGACTGCATATCGCAGTAAGTAACCCAGCCAATAGAAGTTCTGGGGCTTGACTGCAAAGCAGTGAGTATTCCAGCCAATAGATTCTTGGGACTTGACTGAAGATCGCAGTGAGAAACCCAACCAATATCTGGGACTTGACTGCAGATCGCAGTGAGTAACCCAGCCAATACAAATAGAAGAACACGTTCCAAACGTGGCGGGAGTTGAGGGGCGAGTGAACGTAATGGGCGCTTCCCTTCGTGGAACTTCCGGTGGAGCTCTATCCTGGCCGGGATTAAATGAGCAAGAGGGGACCGTGTTAGCACTCTTCTCCCAATGACTCCTGCGGAGCGGCGACTTATGCAACCCAATGTAATACGAACACTATATTAATAACCTATTAGAATACAATATGTAAAATACATGCAAAACCCTGTGCCTTACCATAAATCTGCGTACAAAACACTCCAAGCACACGATTGGCCCAAAACACTCCATAGTTTTAGCCAACCCGATCGTCCCGACTTGACAACTGGTACACTGGTACATGCTAGTCAAAAAAATTTAATAGCACTTCACCACAATGCTTTTGCTTGGACATCAGTTGGTGCAGAAATATGGCACAAGCGGCATTTACAACATGGGGGCTTGAACATCTGAACGGTATCCTCTTACTTGGCAACGAGAATGCGCCCAAATTGGCACAGATCTATCTATATACATAACCCGCAAATACAAGTCGATGGATATCTTGCGCTTGTAGACCAGATTAGTCTGACATCATGGAAAAAATGCAGCAGATGCTTCAAGAGACGCTCGACTATACGAAGGGCACGGTGAAGTTGCAGGATTGGCATGCCAAGCCCGCAGCTCCAGTATCCTTAAGTTTGGTTTCATTGCGAGAAAACATGCGCGTGGCTTTCATTGGCCGTTGGAGTGTTATAGTGTCGGGATTTCTCTCCCAATCTGTTCCTTTGGTAAAATGGGTTAACTCGAATGATTGTCTTTCCGTATCTAGATGGGCACATCATGGGGGGATTCCAAGCCATAATCGAACAGCACAACCCGTATACAAGCATGTGCGGCGGCGAATGGAGGGGGATCACTGGAACTCCGTCTGATTTGCCTGCAATCGAACGACGGAAGGGGGTACAACACCTTGAGTGCTAACGAGATCGGCGCCATCATGGTAGGAGATGGTTACGATGGCAATATCTCCGATCACGACATTATTCTGAAATGTCACGACGGACGACTACAGCGCATTTCAGCGTTGCAAACAGCGTATACTCCGCTTCACTATGTGCTTCTTTTACATGACGGTCGACATGGATGGACTCCCACGATAACGCCGAAGGGATTTGAGTACGACGCTGGGGAGGGAGTTTTTTTAAATGACAACGATGATGCTATCCGTGGGATAGGCGGAACACGATGTGTCTCGCAGATGCAGTACTATTCCAACATGCAGTACCCTCGCGCAGACGCTTATGAGAACGTGACCTGCTGCTTGGTGCACGGACCCTGCGGTGTGGAAAATTCAAACGCGCCCTACTTGGAGGATCGAAAACGTACCAAGCGCTACCAGAAGGAATTCTCAAACCAGACATCTGCCGAGGCTGACGGTTACCTGGTTTACCGACGGCGGGATGACGGACGTTCGTTTGTCGATGCAAAAATCGGCATGTGGACAACCGCTGGTTTGTGCCGCATAATGTGTTCCTCGCTTGCAAGTAGTATGCGCACATTAATTTCGAGGTGGGTCTGACGTGAATATGGCATTACTGGCTTACAAAGTACCGTTGACTACGGCAGGTGTGCTCCTCCATCACTGCTGTCAAATATTTGTTCAAGTACGTCTACAAGGGGCACGACCGTACTACTGTGGAGCTTGAAGGCGGAAACGAGATTAAACAGTACATTAAAGCTCGCTAAGTCCCCGCCCCAGAAGGCTGATGGTGACTTATGGGCTTCAAGATGATCGATCACTGGCCGTCGGTGCTGCGTTTGCAGGTCAACCTGGCTGATCAGCAGCAAATGGCGTTCAAAATCAATGGGAGCTTGGCCGATGCGGTAAACTTTGACCGTGCGCGTAAAGCAACTCTCACGGAATGGTCCAACGCCAATCGCGCGGTGAGGCCGCTCGAAACACAACCTATCTGGACTTCCCGTTGTTTGTATGGAATGACAGCCTCATGCAGTCGACTGTCCGGAAACGAGTCGTGTGCATCGGCCAACTCTACTTTGTGAGACCCAACGCCGGAGAAAGATATTTTCTGCCCACATTGCTGACGACTGACATCATTTGCCGAATTGCGGACTCATGATGGCGTGGTGCACGAAACGTTCACGGCGGCATGTGTGGCCCTCGGATTATACGAGAATGACGAATAGTGGCGGCAATGCCTTCGTGAAGTCTCCGCAATTCAGAGCGGGGTACAACTACGATCTTTTTTCGTCACGATTCTCATCCATGGTCCACCCGCAGAGCCACTAAAGTTGTGGGTCGAGCTCTCAACGGACCTGTTAAACGATGCGTACACAGGCAGCGCCAGGAAAATACAGAGCTGTCAGAGAAGCAGATAAAAAGTATTGCGCTGAAATATATTGCACAACTCCTCTTTCAAGAAGACGGTGGCAGACTTCAACCCCCCCTGAGCCTGTGTAACAGGGTTACATTCGAGTCACATTTAGTAGGTGGTGTACGTGAGTACACTACGGTTGGGGTCAGTATTGACGGGTTCGAAAGGTTTTGAACCATTGGTTATTTTAACCAATCAGGGCAGGAGCCCTTGGGGGTGGTGTGGCAGCCAACCACGTGTTGGTACACAGGTGGTGTACACTACATTTCAACTAGGTACGAATTTGGTAAGTTCTACTTCGTATTACATATAGTTTACATTAGTTTAAATTAATTTAGGCTAATTAAATATACATTCAGTTTACATTTCACTCAACCGACTACAGACGCACGACCTCGACCGGTCGCGCGTGTAGTGAGTGCAGTAGCGTAAAGGGAGCCCTCCCTTTAGCTACACCCTTAGTAAGGGAGCCTTGCGTTAAGGCATTAGCAAAAGCTAATAGTAAACCAAACCAGGAATCTTGGCCGCGAGTAGGAGAACTCTCTCCTACTAAGCCCTTTATAAGGGCGAATCGGCTAAGTAGCGGCGAACGCCGCTTAAAGAAAAGTCTTCCTCTGTGCGCTAGCCGCACCGTGCGTATTCGAACCGGCTACATCTGGTAGCACTAGTAGTCAATCCAACACCTGTGTTGGTAGACCAAGGCATCCTCTGCAAGGGATGAATCAGGACGATTGTGATAGGTTTACCCTCGTCCAGCAGGAGCTTTTAACAGGCTGTTATCCTTACTGGGTGACGAGAGTATACATATCCTAGTGGAGCAGGGCCTTGAGGCCGTAAAGGCAAGGGTCAATGCCCTCATCACCCATGAGGCGAGTTTAGGTGGAAGTTGTTCCACGGGGGTGCGTCCCCCATTATCATTTAAAATAAAGGAGTTCACCGGGGAGAAGGGTGAAAACCTTTACGTGTGGCTGCGAGAGGTCGAAACGTCTTTCGCAAAAGCGAATGGGATCGGTGATCACTTGCAAGTGGGACTTGCACTGACCCATCTTACTGGCAAAGCCCGTACATGGGCGTTTACGTGTCCGGATTCGGTCACGAGCGTGTTCACAACCTGGGAAGTCCATAAGCAAAAGCTTATGGACATGTACGCCACGCCTGATCTGGTTTTCCAGAATCAGCTGGCGTTTTTGATGTGCCGTCAGGGCACTAGGGACTTGGAAACATATGTCCAAGAACTGAAGACCCTGTTGGCAGGGATGTACGCGAAAGCGTATTCGGACGATGTGTCCATCCCCGTCTTCATGTGAGGCCGGACAGAAGGGCCAGAACGTTTGGAACTGTTCCGATGCCGACCCCAATCCCTGGGGGAGGCGTTTAAGATGGCGTTTAACGCCGAGAGGAACTTTCGTTCCTCTGAGGTGGGTCCCGAACCCATGGACCTGAGTCAGGTCGAAGCGGAGGAGAAGCCTCCCGCTAAGAGTCACTCTGACTCCTTCCCGCAGGGCTTCGAAGCGGATCTCCTCGCAATGATGCAGCGTCATGGGCCGCTTAGATGCTTCCTGTGTGGAAGCACGGATCATCTGAGGAACAGATGTCCGAAAAATCCCCAGCGAGACACTCGCTACAAGGGACCAAGGGGGGGGGGAAGCCCTTGTACAAGCCTTCGGGAAACGACGGCTCCCAGTAGGTGCGGGGCGCCCTAATGGGGGACCCCTCAGTGCTGTTAAGCCCCAGGGTAGGGGACGACAGCACAAAGCCCCGAGGGAAGCGGTGCTTTCAAGCACCGAGTTGGTGTACCAGCCAGGTTTGCTGGTAGTCCTTGCGGACGTGAAAGGCTTTGATAAGCCTTGGAGAGTCTTGATAGACTCTGGAGCGTCTGACAATTATGTCAGACGGGCTTCTGTTGAGAAGAGTAGGCTGTATGCCGAGGCCCTAGAGGCACGTTCTCGTGACGTTGTCACGGCCCGTCTTGCGACGGGCGTACAGGTGTCTGTACCCAAGGTCTCGATTGACCTTAAGCTGAAGTTTGCAGACTTCGACAGCTTAGAACGTTGCCTAGTCCTGGATTTGGACTCGAGGTATGACCTCATTCTGGGCATGAAGTGGCTGGAACGCCACGAGGCATGGATAGAATGGAAGGCTAAGTCCATTGGCTCAACGCACCCGCGGTCGGGTGAAGCATTGGCAAGTCATGAACCCACCTTTGCTGGATCGCAAAAGCGATTTTGGCGTGAGATGCCAGACATTGGGATGTCTGAGATGATCAGTCCCAATTAGGTTAAGGAATATTTCCTTAACGAGGGGGATTCGGCGGTTAATCCCCACGCCGTTAACGGTTAGACTGGTGAGTTGCTAGTGGCAGAGGTGGATTCCTCTGAGGCGACTCCAGTGGTAGGGGTAGAGACCCCTGTGGTTAAGCGCGAGGCGCTTCCAAGCAAAGAGACCCGTAGTTCGTCTCTTTTGCACGTCGGAAATGATTCCGACCACGCCGTTATAGGCGAGAGTGGTGAGACGCCATTGGTAGAGGTGGATTCATCTGAGGCGACTCCAGTGGTAGAGGTAGAGACCCCTGTGGTTAAGCGCGAGGCGCTTCCAAGCGAAGAGACCCAAAGTTTGTCTCTTTCGCACGTCGGAAATGATTCCTACTACGACGTTATAGGTGAGACCGGCGATTCACCGGTGGTAGAGGTAGATATCTCTGTGGATAGGCGCGTGGTTCTTCCAATAGATGGGGCAATTGACTCCCCCCATCTGGGTCTCGGGATGAGTCCCGAGGCCAGTAGTCAGCAGTCCTACATGATGCTGAATAGTGTGACAGGTGTTGTCACAGAAGGAGTAAGCCTGGAACGGTTGCCTGGGGTAGGCGAACTGTTGTTGTTGGAGGAGATGTCCTTCAACGAATTTGAAACTGCTTTGAAAGCAGAGGAAGTCGACGAGGTTGTCGTATAACGTACGGAAGAGAAGTTGAACTCCTCATCCACGATGAACGAGTCAGTTTTGGTACAAACCAAACAGGCATTGAATGCCCGAAGCGGCCTCAAGATCCTCGCGGATCCTGAGGACCCTTACCATTCCTTATTAAAGGAATTTGGAGATGTCATTAGTGACAACCCGCCGATTGGGTTACCGCCGGATCGGGGGGTCCGACATGAAATTGATTTGGTTCCTGGAACCAAATACTGCGTCACTAGGCAGTGGCCTCTCCCCAAGGAACAATGAGACGTCATCGACGCATTCTTCAAGGGGAAAGAAGAGGCAGGGATGGTACGGGAGAGCAAGTCTCCCCACTCATCTCCCACTTTTTGTGTTCGTAAACCGAACGGAAAGTGGCGCATTGTGAATGCGTATAACAAGCTGAATGCAGCTACTGTACCCATGCAGACTCCGATTCCTCGGAAGGATGTCCTCCAGAACAATATGGCTGGATGTACTGTATACAGTGCCTTAGATCTGGTGGACGGGTATTATCAGGTGCTCATGCGAGCATCCGATATTCCGCTTACAGCGGTCAGCACGCCTATTGGCATGCTGTGGGAGTGGCTAGTTATGCCACAGGGGCTTTCGAATGCACCAGCGACTTTCAATCGCTTGGTGACTCAACTCTTCCGCCCTCATAGAAAGTACGCTCAGACGTACTTCGACGATATATTCGCTCATAGACGTGCGGAAGGCGACTCGTCTGATGTTCAGACGCACCTTATACACCTTCGAGCTGTGCTCGAATGTATGCGAGAGCATAAGTTATATGCGAACGCATCCAAATGTATATTTGGTGCTGAGGAAATTCATTTCCTTGGATGCTTCATCGGTAAGGATGGAGTGCGGGCGGATCGCGCAAAGGTGAAAGCCATTGTGGAGTGGCCGTCGCCTGTAAATCTTTTAGATTTACGGAAGTGGCTTGGATTAGCCAGCTATCTCCACAAGTACATCGAGAATTACGCTGAAATGGCGAAGCCATTGACCGACCTTCTTAAGAAGGATGTTGATTGGTGTTGGGAAACTGAGCACCAAAACGCTTTTGAAGCGGTTAAGGGGAGCTTGTTAAAAGCTCCCGTTCTTGCTCTCCCAGACTCTGGGAAACCATTTAGTGTCGTCTGCGACGCCTCCGATTTCGTAATCGGATGTGCTTTGTTACAAGCAGACGATGCAGGAAGGGAACGCGTGATTGCGTTTGAGTCGAGGAATCTTAAAGCTGCGGAACGGAATTATCCCGTTCATGACAAGGAGCTACTTGCAATGAAGTATGCTCTTGTCAAATTTAGGGTTCACCTACTCGGCTCAAAGCCGTTCGTGGTTTATACTGACCACGCGTCCTTACGGACAGCGACAAAGTCGCCTCATCTCTCGCAACGGATGGCCCGTTGGCTCTCCTTCTTTGCGGAGTACAACGTTGAGGTTAAGTATAAACCTGGCAAGCAAAAAGTGCTTGCAGACGCGTTGTCGCGTCGTCCCGATTACGAGCTCGCTCACGCGACATTCGTCACCACGTCTGTGGTGGATCTCATACGCCAGGCGTATGATAAAGACCCACAATGTACGGCGCTTATCCGCGCGTTAGGTGAAAAGGGTCTTGGCTCGTCTGAGCCAACCCTGTCAAGTCGAGCTAAAGCTCGTTTAAACTGTTACAGGTACTGTGACTATCTGCTATTTTATAGCACGAGCGCGGAGGACACTCCTCGGGTGGTAGTTCCTCATAATGAGGAACTGAAGTATAGAGTCCTCTTTGAGGCACATGACGCCCCTAACGGAGGTCATTTAGGTCGGGATAAGACCTACAGCGCTTTAAGCGCTTTTTATTGGTGGCCCAATATGTATAAGTGGGTCGGTGCGTATATACGCACCTGTGAGACGTGTCAGAGGGTTAAACCCTCTGCAAGTTCAGCTGCGCCTTTGGAGAGCTTGTCCGTTCCTACGGAGTGTTGTAATTACATCAGTATGGATTTTATCCTCGGTTTTCCGAAGGACAAGGCCGGTAACACCGGCATATTGGTCTTTGTAGACTGTTTGAGCAAGATGGCTTACCTGGCGGCGATGCCAGAGTCCATTGATGGACAAGGAACAGGGAAGGTGTTCCTAGACCGTGTCTTTCGACAGCATGGTCTACCCGATTCCGTTGTATCGGATCGGGATCCCCTTTTTACGGGACAATTCTGGGGAGCGTTGTCTAAGGTGCTAGGCACCAAGCTCCTCATGTCCACTGCGGATAATCCGCAGACGTACGGTCAGATGGAACGCGTTAATCGCGTTGTGGAGGATAACTCCGGAGTTTATGTCCGGATTCTCCAAAGAGTTGGAGTGAGATGCTTCCGATGGTTGAATTTGCTATCAACAATTCGGTACATGCATCTACGGGGTTTTACCCCGTTTTACGTGAACGGATTGGTGAATCCGAGGGTTCCGTTGACGCCACGTGTGTGTGGACCAGGGCTTGAGGGGGGAGGATTCCCTGATGTCAGCCCTGTATCTGTGCGAAAGCACATCGATAAGTTTTTATCGACGCGCCTTAGTGTCTTACGACACGTCTGCGATGCCATGGCGGAAATCCAAGACAAGCAGAAGGAGAAAGCTGACCGAAAGGGGCGGCGTAACGAAAGAGTGTACAAAGTAGGAGAAAGTGTTTTATTAAACGCTAAAAATCTTCCTACACATGCAGTTTCAAATGTGTTGCGCAATAAACTGCGCCCCAGGTTTGTAGGGCCCTTTAAGGTACTAGCCCAAAAGGGCTTGTCGTAAACCTTAGACATCCCGAAGGCGATGCGTACGAATCCAACCTTTTATGTGGGTATGCTTAAGCCATACCAGAACCCGGAGACGGGTTCCCTCTTCGAGGAGGGTGGGAAGTTGGATAGCCGAAAGGCACGACAGGTCGGAACATCTCCGACAGGGTCAAAATACGACCCTGAAGCTCCGCAACGAGAGACTCGAGGGAGGCAATCCGCCCCTCTAAGCGTTCATTCGCACTACCCTCGTTGCGGAGTCCCTCCTGGGCATCTTGGATGCGACGGCTGTGTCGATCACAGCGCTTGTGGAACTCACGTCGCAATAGCGCAACCCCCTCCTCCAGTCCTCGATACGGAGGGTGTAGCGGGTGCGTATACGCACAGTGCGGCTAGCTCACAGAGGAAGACTATTACTTAAAGCGGTAGCTACCGCTACTTAGCCGATACGCCCTTGTAAAGGGCTTAGTAGGAGAGTTCTCCTACTCTGGGCCAAGATTCCCGGGTTAGTTTACGACTTAGCCTTAACGGCTGTATTCCCTTTACGGGGTGTAAGTAAAGGGAGGATTCCCTCTTACCTACAACACTCACTGCGCGCGCTACCGGTCGAGGTCGCGCGTCCGCTAAATAGAGTGAAATGTAAACTGAATATATTTAATATGTAATTAGCCTAAATTAATTTAAACTAATATAAACTGTATGTAATACTAAGTAGAATATTCCTAATTCGTACCTAGCTAAAATGTAGTGTACACACCTGTGTACTGACACGTGGATGGCTGACACACCACCACACCAAGGGCCCCTGCCCTGATTGGTTAAAATAACCAAAGGTTTGAAACCTTTCAACCCGGCCAATACTGACCTCAACCGTGGTGTACTCATGTACACCAACACTCAGTGTTACCCTAATGTAACCCCGTTACAGAGGGTACTCCACATTACCATGTGGAACGCCTGATGGCACGACGCCACCACCGGGGTGAGACCCAGTACCTGGTGAAGTGGAAAGGTTATCCACATTCCCAGAACTCGTGGGAGTCCGAGACTCCCCTGCGGCAGGATTTCCGTGACGTCGTTGACGCTTTCGAGCGAGAGAATCCCGCTGAGAGTCAACGATCAAAGGGGCAGAAGAATCCCCTTCAATCCCAGTAGCTGGGAAGTTGCCGGAGGCAGATGCAGAGTTTGCATTGCTCTCCGGCACCACATCGAGAGCAGGGCGCGTGTAGTAAGAGGCAGGTAATTGCCCTTGCGCTTTGGCCTGGGCATAGACCAAGCGTAACGCTCTCTCTACCCGAACGTCGGGTTCGGAAAAGCTGTTGTACAGCGCATCGAAGTTGGGGAGGCGATCCCCTTTCGCCCAAGCGCGGAATGCCTGTTCTGCGTCCTCAAAGCTTTCTTCCCGTAAGAGAACAAAGGGAACCTCGTGGAGGATATCCACGAGGGCACCGGGTGCCTGTTTCCCGATGCGCTCCGGTAGGACACGGCAGTAAACTGCTTAGGCGTTAGCAGTTTGGCCCGGATTTGTTTCCGGCGCGCATCTTCACGCGGCAGTATAGCCGCTGGACCAGGGGTATAGGAGGCTAAACCCCTCTTGACCGCGTTCTTAGCCCTCTTTTGAGGGTCACGAGGTCCCTTCCGTGCCAGAACGGCACGTCGAGTCTCATGAACCGAGTCCGGTGCATTGGTGATGGTCGCCTTCGGTGACCCGGGTGCATCACCCCTAGTTGGTAAAGGTGACGCACGAGTTAGCGCGTTTTCCCCACGTGTGGGGAATGGGTTGGATGACCGACAACGCCGTTCGGCGCTGTCGAAGTGGTCAGCCGTTGGGGAGATATACCCAAGGGCATCCAGTTCCGAGTTATCGGAATAGGTTTCTTCCATAGCACCACTAATGGTGCTCATGGTCAGCCAGAGGTTCTGTCAGTTGGAGTTCTCCAAGAAAATTTTGTTTATTGCGTAAGCAATAGTCTTGATGGGGGAGGATGTAACAGTGTTACATTCGACTCACATTTAGTAGGTGGTGTACGTGGGTACACTACGGTTGGGGTCAGTATTGACCGGTTCGAAAGGCTTTGAACCATTGGTTATTTCAACCAATCAGGGCAGGAGCCCTTGGGGGTGGCGTGGCAGCCAGCCACGTGTTGGTACACAGGTGGTGTACACTACATTTTAGCTAGGTACGAATTTGGTAAGTTCTACTTCGTATTACATATAGTTTACATTAGTTTAAATTAATTTAGGCTAATTAAATATACATTCAGTTTACATTTCACTCAACCGACTACAGACGCACGACCTCGACCGGTCGCGCGTGTAGTGAGTGCAGTAGCGTAAAGGGAGCCTTGCGTTAAGGCATTAGCGAAAGCTAATAGTAAACCAAACCGGGAATCTTGGCCCCGAGTAGGAGAGCTCTCTCCTACTAAGCCCTTTATAAGGGCGTATCGGCTAAGTAGCGGCGAACTCCGCTTAAAGGAAAGTATTCCTCTGTGCGCTAGCCGCACCGTGCGTATTCGCACCGGCTACAGCCTGGGTTTGCTATGGATGAGCTCCAAGACAACCACTTCATTGCGAAGAAGCTTGCATTGGATGCCAACGAACTGAGACGACAGAGCAGGCAGTAGTTCCACATACTGAGCGCAGATCAGCTCACCGTCTACCACTAAGTGATGCAACTGGACGGCTGCGTCATCTTTATTGACGGACCAGGCGGGACGGTGAAAATATTCATTGAAAACCTCATATTAAAGTCGGTGCGAGGCCAGGAGAAGATTGCACTTGCGGTCTCATCCTCCGGCATTGCAGCATTGCTTCGGAAGGGGGTAATTCAAGGTTTAAGATTCCCATTGACTTGAAGCCCTTGGAAGTGTGTTCAATCAGCAAGCAGAGCGACCTTGATGATATGATTCGACGGACAGCGCTGATTCCATGGGATGAAGCCCCTACGATGAGTAAGTTCTCTCTTCAGGATATTGACCGCACACTCTGAGACATCATGGATCGATCAGATGCTCTTTTTGGTGGAATCACGGTCGTGCTATTGGAAGACTTCCGCCAGATGCTGACTATTGTCCCAAGGGCCCGCTTCCTCCTATTGTTGCCGTATCTGTCAAGACGTCCTACCAGTGGATGTACGTGCACGTGTTTCGCTAACGGCAAAACATGCATGCTGTGAACTCCCAGGCAATTGCGGACGTTGAGAACCGCACCTTTGCGGATTGTATGCTCGCACTTGGAGAGGACCGGCTGGAAAAATCGACGCAGATCGGATTTGTTGTCCGGAGTTGATGGTGATCCACAACCAGACATTGAACGGACTGATCACCACGATTTATGATGGCATTGCTGATGCCACAAGGAACCAGCGTGTCTAGATTGGTCACAGTGCAATCCTTGCCACCCGCAATGACAATGTGGTCGAGATTAACAAAGTCGTCCTGACCATGGTTCCGGGGGAAGCACACGAAATCTCTCAGCGCCGACAAAATTGACGATGAGGGTGCAAACGCAGTTTCTACAGAGTTCTTGAACCGGCCCGACGTGAATGGATAGCCGCCGCATCGACTAGCACCGAAGTTAGGCTCACCAATCATGCTCCTGCGGAATCTGAATTCATCCAACGGTATTTGCAGCGAGACGCTCCTGATTGTCCGCCGGTGTTCCGCACGTGTGATTGAGGCTGAAGACTCGATGGGTGATTATACTGGGTACGTTTGCTAGTTCCGTTCACTAGCTCAAGTGTTTCCTCACTCGAATTTTAAAAAAAGTTTTCAATTTGCCGGCTGGACCACAAGCGACATTTGCGGGCCTCAAGACCAAGACTGAATCCTACCCCTCTGTGACACGCCTGCGACATTTCGCCGCGTGTTTCTGCGACCAAGTCATCTCTACGACGCTTCTCAACCACCCATTCACCATGGTGGCCCCCTCCCGTTCACGTGGCACGCCCGCGCCGACCCGTCTCACGGAGTACCGCGAGAAGTTCGGGCACCCGACCCGCTACGTTCCCACTGACAAGTTCTTCGCTGCGTTTGAGGAACTTCGTCAACGCGACGCATCCGCTCAGGAAATCCGTATGCTGGCTCTCCAAGAAGTACAGCGTGCCCGGGTCTCACCGACGGACAAGTTCAAACTTTTTATACCAGCTCCGAAGATCGCTAGCACGTATGCGGACGAGGCCATCCTTCACGCAATCAATCGCGAAACGCAATCTCCGACTTGGGACGGCGCGCTTAATTCGCTCTGCGACTTCGTGTGTGTGCGAGGATATGGCATCTGGTTTATATGCACCAACCTCGACATTTCGATCAAGCTCGGAGGCACTGTGGTCTCATGCATGGGTGAGAAGCTCATCGTGAAGCCGTACAGCGTCTATGAGCGTCTTTAATATGTTTATCTGACGCGGGTTCCGTCGGAGCTCGATGACGACGTGATCTATGACTATTTCTTTAGTCTGGGTCTCCATCCCATCATTGCGCCGACACATCAGGCTGGCACACTGATGTCCCGCGACCGTACTGTGTGGTTTCCGCAAGTGGACGTACCGGATGAGCTCTTCCTGGATGGCCAACCGTTACGAGAAATCCAATTCGCGGGATTCGCAAATCCAATTTACGTCCAGCACAAGAAAAGTGTCCTGAACCGTGTGGTTCCGCCTTCCATTGTAGCCAAGCTCATTGCGACCGAGCAACAAGCGCGAGGGAGGACGGCTGTGGCAGACGCCACGCGTGCTTCCCGATCAGTCGAGCCGAAAGCAGAGGCCCCGGCACCTTCTGCGCCTCCCGAGCAGCCTGCCACTGTCTCCGACGTTGGCAGCTCCGACGGCCTCGTTATCATTAAAAGACCTTCCCCTACCGAGCCGGTGCAGGAATGGATCAAAATTAGTTGCCACGCCCAGTGTATGGAATCAACTGTCACCCGGGCGTCCACGACAGTGGATTTCGCCGTTCAAGCGGAGGAAGACGGCCACTTAGTTTTTGGTTTTCCAGTCAAGCCCACTGGATTCGAACTAGCCTTCAGCGAACACGACAATGAAGAAACTGCAGGGGATGCGGACTGCGTTGTGTATGTCGAAAATGAAACGGTGTGTGCCGCCCCCAAGACCACCCCAGAAACTACGGGTAACTTTGTGATTGCTCGTTCGATGCTCGTCCCCAAAGCCACCTCAATGAAGCGCTCCACCTACCGTAAGAAAGCGCGTAAGGTCGCCAAGGCCCTTTTGACAACTGCGAGCCCGAGGACCGTGTTGTGGCCATTATGGCTCAACCGTGTGCCTACGCGCCCCCTGTTCACGCAAATCACCCGGAAATGGCCCGTGTGGAGTTGTACCACGCGCTTCTTCGACTCTATAGTTGACGACCTTCGTCCAAATATGGCCCCAATTGCAGCCTTATGAGACGCTTATACGTCGACTACGCTGAACCTGGCAGCTGACCAGCTGCCGGATGAATCGGACCGTGACCTAGCTCGAGCGTACGCCCGTATAGACTTGTTCTTGCGCACGCACGCCCCCACTATCCTTTACGACCCGGTTAAAGTGGCAGCTCTCAGTGGTGACACACCAGTGACGTGTCTGTAATATTGTCACTTCCTTCATTGGTCTAACCGGACTTTGGCCGCACTATGCGCATCGAAACTGGGATCGGACTACGCTGAGTTCCTCAGTATTCCGGTCAGAGACGCCATGAGTTTGGTCCTTGATGACGTTGATACCATCGCCTCTGACGATAATGCCTCCATGGGCTCGTTGTACCAGGCGTCTTCCTCTTCTGAATCTGATGTTCCAGCGGCTGATGATGTCATGAGCACGAGCTCTAGTGACAAAACTCCTCTCTAACTCTCCCTGGTCCCTTTATGGGTGATCCACGCGCATCATTGGAAGTAATACGCCTCAGTCGGACACGCAACCCAAATCGTTCGAACGTCTGCTTCACAACTTCCCTGTCTTTTCTCACGCTCTCAGGAATGCCTTCAATTTCTATGTCACTTTATTTACTGTTTCTTTTACAAAAGACTGGACACCACTTACTGGATCTCAGCTGACGGACAGGAATATGCATATAATCAGCGACTCCCCCACGACAAAACTTCCCCCAAGCAACCAGGCGATTACCTTGACGGCTTCGTACACGCACTTAAAATGTTTGGCCCTTGCGAGAATCCCTTTGCGCGTCGAATTTTTGAAATCCCAGATATCCAGTCCTGGCCGCTGCTCCAACGGTTCCATGTAATCGTCACACAGCTCTTTAAATTCTCCGGCATTGCGAAGAAGCTCCTCCGTAATATATTGGAATCAGCCGCCGTTCAACCAGTAACACTTGTACCAATACCTACCGTTCCGGGATTTACGGTAGGTAATGGCTTTCAATTCGTCTTGCTCTTCCTGAGGGGTCTCATCACCACCAGACCTCTCCGATCCATACTCCAATGTGTACTGGCCTCTCTCGAGGTCGGACCTATCGGCCTCCTCCTGGATCAAGAATCTCGCGGTGGCCTTGGCCGGTCTCTCGCCGAGTGGCCGTGGGGTTTCAATTACATCTACTCCACCGCCCCCCTCCTCGCTGTCGATATCGACCACAGGGCTCGATGCTTTGGCGGGTGGTGGCAGTACCACCCCTACATCGCCTGTCGGGCGTTCTCCTCCCGAATCCACCTCCATCTGCTCCGACTGGTTCTCCTCGACGCCCACATCCATCGCTTCGGGTATTCTCCCCCCGGACCCTGCAGCGGACTCCATCATTTCCTCGCCAGCCAAGGCACCCGACACTTCTCCTGCCGGTTTGGATGGTGCAGCCACTTGCGCACCTTGGTTTACCCCCCCCCCCCGCATCTGGCGCCAACAACTCCAGCCGTTCGCGCTTAATTTCAATGCTGCTCGTCTGCTCAAAGTTGGGAGGGAGCGAGAGCGGAACGGCCGGTGCAAGAACCCCCAACAAGACCACATCTTCATCCAGACCTCCACTTGGATCCGCGAAGTCGAGGGATTCCCCCGCCTTATCTTCAAGCGATAAGCTGGCCATCAACAACCGCTCGTTGTTGGCGGCGATCATGGCCCTTCGTCGCACCCTCGCTTCCTCTCGCGTTCGAGGTGACGTCGGGACAAGGACTCCAACATCTTCCTGGGAGACGCACAGGGCCTCCAAAGCCGCCTCTGGCGACCCCTCTGGCCGTCCGCTGCTCTCCGAAGCCACTGGAGCACGCGCTCCGCCGTCACCAGGTACTCCCCTGTCCAGCTCTGATCGCCCCCGACTACGTTGGCCGCTCACGTCGGTCGCACTGAAGGCCCTTACGGAGGAATGGCTACCCCCTCCCGCTCGTTCCAACCGTCCCACCTTCGGCGCAGGCCGGTGCTGTCAAGGGGGCTCTCAGGCCGACTAGGGTTCCCGTGGCGTTGGCGTCTTCGCTGCTCATGACCTAAACACAAGACAATCTTCTCAGTCCACATTTGGGCAACACAGTCTCAAGATCTTGGAAAAAGTTGCGCTTACCTCGCTTAAGTTGCGTGGATCTTAGTTAATTCTGGAGCCTCTCTTAGGTCGACTTGCGCTCGACCTGGCAAATTCTCCAATGACGAGTCTCAAGCCTCTCGCAGCCACACATTTTGGAGCAACCTTCACGTTACCTTGGGATACCTCTGAGACTTGATGAACCTCTACAACTTGGATACCACTCAAAATTTATATCGCCAAAAGTGGAAATCAGTCCTTTTGACCTGTCAAAATTTATATGTACTTTTTTGTACAAGTACAAAAAGAACTATTTCAAGACAACCAAGGACACTAGTATAGGCAACCTTTATATCATTCGACAGCATTTTTTACGCTCTTTAAAGTATAATGAACTAATATTAAACAGGGTACGTTTGCTTTATGCCGCGCATTGCACTAACATCTGAGCAATCCGGACTTCCATACACGGTCCGTCGGAAGCGGTTTTCTGTTCGCTTGGCCTATACAATGACAATAAAAATTCACAGAGACAGACGCTTCACAAGGTTGGTGTATGTCTCACAAGGGACGTGTTCTCGCATGGAAGTTGTACGTCGCCTTTTAACGGTTGACATCACCGAGAACATCTCCGTCCTTTGAAATCTGGGTCTACAGGACTACGAGTACTGCGTAACGTCGTTTATGACGAAGCACTACGTTGAATGAGGTTGCAAAATCTCGCAATGGTGGGAGCGGCCAATGTTCGAGATTGCACGTAGTCTTTAGCACCAAACAAATATTTCTTTTTTCAAAGGTTTTGTAGATATACAGTAGTTTTAATGAAGTTTCAATGAAACAGTTCGTCGGAACGATGGGTACCGTCCCCTAGTATAAGATAACTATTAAACATTTTTAAGATTTCTCCCACCTAAATGCGCGCTTATTCACTCAATACGTAACAGTTAGCCTCTTAATCCGACCGTGGTCGATTGGTTCACTGCTCACTACGGGACCGGACGGTCCTGGGTTCGATCCCGGGCCAAACCAAGATGATTGGTTTGAGAAAGTATAATGTGACGAATTCAACAGTTAGCCTGCTGCAGCTGGTAGCAATTTGTTGTCCGTCTTAACGACTATTAGCACGTTCCGCTAGGTGTCTAGCATATCGTAGGCGACAAAGAGTCCTTGACTGAAAATGACCCGATCCCAGTGCCACTATGGGATCTCTCACTAGGTGTAACAGGGTTACATTTGGTTACGTTGGTGTACGTAAGTACACAACGGTACAGGTCAAGTATTGACCAGTCCGAAAGGTTCGGACCTATTCGTTATTTTAACCAATCAGGGCAGGATCCCTTGGTGGAGGCGTTGCAGCCTGCCACGTGTTGGTACACAGGTGGTGTACATTGCATTTTTCGGCTAGGTACGAATTAAATAAGTTCTACTTAGTATTACATATAGTTTACATTAATTTAATTAATTTAGGCTAATTACATATTAAATATAAATCAGTTTACAATATACACTAAAGACTGCTAGGCGCACGACCTCGACCGGTCACGCGCGCAGTGAGTGTTGTAGTGAAAGGTAATACCTTCCCTTAACTACCCCTTTATAGAGGAAGCCTTGTATCAAGGCGTTAGTCTATACTAACTCGTAAACCAAGGAAATCTTGGCCCCGAGTAAGAGAGCTATCTCTTACTAAGCCCTTTTATAAGGGCGTATCGGCTAAGTAGCGGCATATCGCTGTTTTAGGAAAGTCTTCCTCTGTGCGCTAGCCGCACCGTGTGTGTACGCACCTGCTACACTAGGAGCTCCCTATCTTTACGTGCCCCGCTTCAGCGCTTTGGAACACATGATTAGGAGCATAGGTCCTGACATGAAAACAATGCTCGAAGCTAAAAACCAAGAGCAAATCTAGATCATCGATAGTTTCGACGAAACTCTGTTGTCCTACCGGCGCCATGAGCGCCTGCGACACCACACTTCAAGACCATAAGGCCGAAGTAGTTCCGTACACGGAGAACAGCAAACCTGTCCTAGAATGGCTGCTTGCGTTGGAAACAAGCCATCGAGTCACGTAACATAAGCGTGTTCAGGTTGCAGGTATACTTTGCCTCGGCTGGTCACGTAAGACATGGGTACGGGTGTAACGGGGGGGGGAAGCTGTTATCCGCTTACAGTGGAAGCGCGCAACAGGTAAGAAACAAACGTAAATTTTCTCTATAATAAACCTGTAATAAAAAAAAATCAATCTTGTTCGTCCCTGCGTTTAGTCCTACTTACTAAAATTAAAGTTTACTATATTAGGGATTTAAATTTGCCTCTGATTTTGGAGGGTTCATGTCATAGCCCTCCTCGCGCGAGCGCTGCTTCGTCCGTCGCAACGCGCTAGTCCAGCGCTGCTTTCTGAAGCTGCATCGCCGCCATTTTGTGTTCCACGTGCGTCCGTCGACGCACGAGCTGCGCAGTCTGCTGCTAGCGACGCGACGTCAGGAAGTGCACGTGCGCGGACGGAAGCGCTGCAAACTGTGCGAGACGCGTACACGCAGGCGGAGCAAAAGGTCAACACGTTGGTGCGGCACGTCGAGCATATCGAGCGTCCGCGGCCAGAGCAGGCCCAGACAGTGACGGAAGCGGACGCCTTGTTGCCGCGCTATGCGCGTGAAAAGGAGGCGGCCGCGGCCGAGTGCAAGTTTCAAGACGCGGTGCGGATTGCACAAGCCATGAAAACGCTGGAAAGGAGTGTGGACGGGCCGAGGCCATGGTCGAAGGCGTCGAAATGGAGCAGGGGGATGTCCGTGAACAGCTCGAAGCGAGTCGCAAATCGTGGACCAAGGGGCGCGGGAGGAACGGGACGAGCAGGAACGAGTGTGGGTGTGTGGGAATGGCGAGCCTTGTGGAACGAAGCGAGAGCGTCGGAGCGTGCGGTGAATGAGATGAAGGACGCGAGGGAGGAACCGATGCGTGCAGCGGCCGCTCTGAAGAAAACTCATCAAAGTCTGCGTCTGTGTAAATGTATCAAGCCAACGTTAGATTAAAAAACAGCAACATCCACATATAAATGGATTTAAAGCACTCACATAACGTGAGACCGTCGCGTTTCTTAAGCTCCTCAAGCGTTTAAGTCTTCTTCCCATCCCAGTCACGAAAGATTGCGTAGTACGCGCTGTTTGGCTAAGGTGGTTTCGACTGGGCCGTCAGGAAGACTCCAGGAGAGGAGAAACTCGTTTCTGGGGTTAGGGTAGAGGGCGACGATTTCGCGAAAGAAAATCTTCCATTTCGCCAAAACGAAATAAACTAGCTCGGAGCTAGTCGATTCCGAAATGGACGATAAATCGACCAAACGGTCAACCATTTCTCCTCACAAAAATGACCCGAAATCACCCAACTTTGGGACCCCTATTACGGGGTGTCAGATATTGTATTTCCTGGCAAAGTTATCCTATTTTGGGTGTTTTTTTTGTAAAAAAAACGAAAGTTTGTTACACTTCCCCATTATTCCCTATTTTAGAATTGACAAGCCACCAAATAACTTCAGCCAGAGCGCGTGTTTGGTGTAGAGATGGGATCGGGCTGTCGCTTAAGAGGGATGAAGAGTAAAACAAAGCGGTGGAGCACGCGTCTGCGTTGTAACAGCCGTGGTCTGATGTGCAGGGCGTGGAGGTGCGGTGTGCGTGGTGTTGCGGGGCGTGCTGTGAGGGGTGTTGGGGGTGTTGGGGGTGTGGCGGGGCGTGCTGTGTGCGGGTGCGGGTGCGGGGCGGGGTGTGGCGGGGCGTGGTGGTGTTAGGGGTGTTAGGGGTGTGGCGGGGCTTGGTGGTGTGTGGCGGCGGGGCGTGGCGTTGTGCAGGTGCGGGGCGTGAAAACCCCGCTTTCACGGACGGGATAAGAGCGTTTTCCTATCACCCACCTCAGGAGGTGGGTGACAAGAGTTATTTGTATAAATAACTTGTTTTTTACGGTTTTGTTTTCCCGGGAATACCTCTTGGTTGTTGCATTAAAAACCACCAATTCTGACACCCACCATTAAGAGAACTAAATCTAAACAAATAGAAACGTGTAGTAAAATCAACTCGCCTTCTTAATTTCGTACCGAAGGAAAACTAACGTATTTTATACCGGCTGTATGAAACGCACGAGACACTTTATGCTTTCTTAAATGTGTGGTCCACTGGAAAAAGCGCTAGAAGCAACACCGCCACTTGGAGCGGTCGGATGGTGTGACAGGCGTCCACGCACAAAACCGCCAAATCCTTTTTTCTTTTGCTCCTGCTTCTGCAGCTCAAGCTGGTGTACACGGGCGCTGTATTTCGAAGCAAGATCACGCACGACACCGTCTTCATCACGAAACTCCTGAATGACTTGGCGGAAATCCGCCACTCGCTCCGAAGCCAATGCTTTTAGAAACGGAATCAACTTTTTGAGCTCTTGGTCATCTCGATCCCGTCCATTCGTAAAAGGTTTCACGGGAATCGCATTCTCGGGCTGTAGCTGATAAGCTGCGGGGTCGTCATCTACAATCACGACTTGGCGAAGATTCCGGTTCAAGCTCGAAAGGTCTTTTACGTGTGCGCCATTCAAATATCGTGTGGCATCTCGTGAAAGGACATGGAGTGCGCACTGCTTGGGGTCTAGTTTCTGCACAATTTCCTCGGCCCCGTAATTTTGAGAGAAAATCACAATTTCGTAATACTGACATAACGTCTCCAAGAACTCGTCCACACCAGGGCGCTTTGCATGGCGCCAACCATGCTTGCGCTACATGAATCACAGATACATACATACGAACGCAATTAGATCAACATTTCAATGAGTAGTCTTATTACAAGGCAGCAACGTACGCTCCATTCCGAGTGCACAAGTGTATCTTCGAGGTCGAGCACCAAGACGGGGACTGGTGGCGTATTCGCTGGCACTTGCGGAATGGGCCAATCCGGAAGAAGCTTTGGTCGGGACGGATCTGTAAAAGGTTTGGCCATTTCCGCTACTTTTTTCGCCATAAACACGTACATGTCCCCAAGGAACGTGGCGCGCAGCGTTTCCGTGACCCGCGCCTTGATGCTATCATCGAGCATAAAGTGCCACACGATCGATCCAGAGATGCTACCAGCAAGGAGTGCGTACGACATGCGCGCAGGAAGCGAAGATGTGCGCACGACCTTGTGCCGCACGGCATCGGTCGAGTCTTTCGCGGCTTGGCGCGCCGCTTGTCGCTCGGCTCGTGGCACAACCTGGAGACGAATATCACGTCCTACCTTGGCTAACATGGAGGATGTATCGGATTTCGAAGACAGGTTCGATACTCTCGCAAGGCGGTGGTAGATACGCGTGGCTCGCCTGCCGCGCAGCACTAAACTTACGACCATAGTCGAATGAGTGAATGGCAATCACAAGAGTGGAATGTGACGAAAATGGGGTAGGATACACTAAAGATGGTGTAGGGTACACTAAATAAGGGACGTCCTTCTTGAACGGGCATTCATGCCTCCCACCTTGACGATGAAGAAGACTAGTTCGCTCTTGCTTTGTCTGCCTGGTGTCTTGGCTCAAGGAGACTTCGCGATCCTGGATCCAGACGTGGCTGCTATATTGGAAGATCCACATTTTCATCCGTACGATGAAAAGCGCCGTGGCATGGGCGTAGACGCTAGCGACGCTCCGACAGCTCGCAACGTCGAGACGTTCGACTTTGATCCGTCTCAAGGGCTCACGTTTTACGTAGTGGGAGAGACGAGCGAGTGTTTCTATCAGGACGTCAAATTAGAGGGTGAGGAGTTGAGTGGTGCCTATATAGTGAGCTCTGCCGACTCGCATATTGACGTCGAGGTGAAGAACCCGGATGGAGTGACCATCTATCGTCGAGTAGGGGACGCCGAAGGACAATATCGGATCCTACCCAAGTGCGTATTTTATTCGCTGCTCTACCCGTGGCATCTGTCCCCTAGTTTTTTTACGTTTTCTGCGGTAGACAATTAGGTATCTATGAACTTTGCTTTACTAATTCAGACACGGACAGGAAATTCGTGACACATGTTACGAACACGTTGCAGTCGCAACATCCCGTGAAAAAAGGTTGGCCTAGCTGTAAACGTTTATCAAGTTGTCGAGACCGTTGAGCATCCTCTGCTGCTTGTTAGAGCATGTGAGCGTGCTGGCGAAATATGCGTCGCATCTTGATGTCCGTCTCGGTGAGATTGAGTCGGAATTGAGACTGCAGTTAATTCGGACTGACAGACATATCAAAGGTACGTCGTGGTTTGTATGCAGCTTATCGTACGTTTTTTTAGTGTCTTCGCTGACCTAACGCGTGGTCCTTGACTTTTTTTGTAGTGGAGGACGAGATGAATAAGCACGTTGTGTTTTACGGAGCGCTGGAGTGCATCGTCTATCTCTTTGTTTGTTTCTATCAGGTGTACTACATTAAAGGCTTGCTTACCAACCCGCGTACAACGCGGTCATGGGTTTGAGGTGCATGCAGCGCGGTCATCGCAGCATTATAAAGAATTGCCCGTGAAAATCAATAGACAAGAAGGACCATCCAGCCTGAATTTTCCAGCTATGGTGTCTGTAAGCCAGCGTCGAGTGCCTTTATATACTTGAGGTCTGGTAAATTATCTTTCGGTCGATACTGGGTCCAAAGTTCGAGGAAATTAGGTCCGAGCCCTGGGGCTTTCTCCCCATTTTCGTCTTCATACATCCATAGATAACATCGCGCCACGTCCTCAAGTTCCTTTTCTGGAAGATTTAGCACCGTCCACCACGGTTCGTTCGTCTCCGTTGCTACATTGGGTCCCACTTGGTGACGATACAAGCAGGCCAGGTACACTGCACCAGCAGCAAGTGCAAACGGATCGAACGCAAGACACAAGCCACTCTTGAGAGCATCCGCGAGCAACATGAAGGCAAGCTGACGAGTGTTTTCATACGAAATGTCTGGATGCATCGCTTCAAGATCAAAGATCCGCTCCATGTGCGGTGCAACATAAGCAAATGGGTGCGGGGACCCAATCTCGAACGACAAGGTGAGCAACAGTATCCTTTCAAGAAGCAACACTTTGTTAGCATTGGCTTCCACCTCGCCAACCTCCACTACTTCCAACAAAGCATTGAGCCATTCAATGTGCTTGGCATTGGCGGTATCTTTGTCATTGCTGCCATTGGAATGCTCGACTGGTTTGCCTTTTGAATCGAGCTTTTGTTTCTTGGTCGGTGGTACAGGGGATGGCGAGCGTCGAGGAGCAGCGACGTCACTCGACTTGTGTACTCTCGCACCTCGTTGCTTCATCAGGAGCTTCTTCTGTGCCTGTTCTTGGCACAGCAGCAAATACATGGAGCACTCGGTGACGTAGCGAATCTTCACTGGAAACTCTTCCGTCTTGCCGGCGAGAAACAGTGCGGCCGTCGCGACCAAGAACCGATCGTGCGTCGCGAACGAATGCATCATGTAGAATTTTTGTATGTACAATTGCGCCGTGACACTCGGCGCGTCGGGGAGATCGAGTAATTGCGCCATGTGTTCAATAAAAGCGCACGTTGTACGTCGCAGCTGGCGCTCGACGTGCCATGGCACGTTGGACTCCAGGAAGCTTGGGGTATGAAAGACGGAGGGCTGCTGTGTCGGATGGTTCTCCTTTTCTTCGACGGTCGACGTCAAGCGCGGTGGCTTTGAAGAGTGCAAGATCACATGGCGAAATGCCGGGAAGACCCATTTGTCCACAGGTTCAGGTGCCATGATTGGTGAATTACAAAGACCGTACGAACTCGTTCTTGAAGCATATCATTTTCCACAGGACAACGATCCACTGCAAGGATTTTCGAAATCTCGAAATATTTTCATTTTTTAGTTATGGTTTTTTTTAAGAGAAATTTTATAGAATAGGATACTTTATGGCAGTATACGTCCCACAGCATCACCAGAAAGCACACGCAGCACACATACCGAGCGCAGAAATGGACGCCACTACTCGTGGTGGTGGTGGAGGCAGCGGAGAACCGACGTTTTCTTTCGCTGAGATCTGGGGCGCCTGCGAGCGGAAGGATAGGTTGCCCTACCCTCTGTGCATTCGCTGGTGGACCAGCAAATTTTATAGAATAGGACACTTTTAGGCAGTTTTAGATACTACAGCGATTAACTCGTCCGTGAGCAAGCCGCCGCTCTTCGCGCCACGACACGAGAAAATCTTCTTCTAAAACACACAACAACAGGGGTTCGCTCTCCTTCATCTTTCTATCTACTCCTCATTCTCACACGTAGTAACTTAAAGATTTTGGCTCATGACCCGTCAAACGCAATTGTTAAATGAGTGCTTCTCTTGCTATACCGAAAGATGTCCAGGCCATCTAGTGTCCGTTGATGAGACACAAAGGAGACATTCGGAGGTGAGCACCTCGTCTGTATGGAGGAACGGCTCCCCAGTTGCCGAGCGGAACAGCGGGTTCCGAGAAAGCCTCAATAATTATCGCCCGTTTGGGCAGCAGACACCATAAATGATCTGGTCGAAGATGAGGGCATCGAAGTTGGTGGCGCACTTCGTATGAATGCGAAAGAACACCGCGAGAGGTGCATGGTGCTGTTCCAGGTTTGGGAGGCACAAATGTTGCTGCCGGGAACATAAAAATGCCACGTTTCGAAAAATGTGTGAGCGTCAAGATACTAAAGTTGACTGTTGAAAATGTTTCGGGTGTGGAAATTTACCCCGGATTAGGCGCCGTGTGGTGAAGTGATTTTTCAGTTATGGAAAATATGGACATGGTTCATGTATTGAAAGGGTATAAGATGTTCCGGTCGGCTAAGAGTAACTATCGAGCATTGAAGCCAGCACTGAAGTAATCAAGAAGTAGTAGATAAAAGAGTGGTTGACTTAGATACAGGACTTAGTAATACTTAATAGATTCTAATTTCCCCCTTAGCTCAACAGTCGTTTACAACCTTACAGCAATCCTTCATTACCTTCCTATAGTGAAACCAAGTTTAATACAAGAAGGTCGTTAAGTGAGCATCTAAGTGAAAGGGGCAACAGTTATCTGGGGCTGCTGGAGTTGGGAGCAGCCTGAGACTCTTTGGGAAGTGTGTTACAAAGTGTTTGGTGGTAATTTGGTTCGGACGTTAGTATTAAGAACCTGGGAAGTTTAAGCAGGAAGGATAAAATTATTGCCTTCTTGTGTTGTGATTTGAGTGGAAAACCGAATTTTAAGTTCCTCCACGACACCCGGGTTTAAACAGTGGGCGTATATATTCATGGAAGCAGTGGAAATTGCCGAAATGGCCTCTAGTTTCGTATGGAAGGAGAGGAACAAGATAAAGATGTTATGAGAGTATTTAGAGGGAAGCGATTCGGAATGTTTTCGGTAATTTTCGCCTTACTCGCGCTTTGTTTTGAAACAATTGTGGTTGGCCTTTAAAGTAAATATATCGCACCCACCTAGCGGCGATAGGGTTTGCGTCCGAAAACAGTTTAAGAGGACGAGTGGACTGAACACTATTTGTACTCGGTAGCTTTGGCCTGTGATAGTGGGGAAAGTGAAAAGTTAGTAGTCAAAAATATGGTGAAGTTCGAGGCACCACAAGTTAAGATTATGCTATGATCCTACAAGACAGGACTACCTGAGGCATTCCAAGAAGGGATTGATTGGGCACAAGAGCTGAAGATGACGCCTTTAAAACAAAAATTCTTCTCTGCTAAATTGCGCGCAAATTCATCGGTTACGACTTAAAAAGGGAGAGTTTGTTACATGTGCGGGATTGAGGGCCACTTCATCAGGAACTGCCTCGAAGGCGATAGAAAACTCGAGTAACCATACTGAAAAAAACAGCAAGAAAAATGGAGAAAATATTTGAAAAAGGTGATGTTGACAGTTGAAACATAGCCTGATACGGGTATCAGAATGAAATACCCCAAGCAAATTGTGGATTGGCGATAGCGTCGCGAGAAAACGACTAATGTTAAATGCGAGCTTTGCTTGAATATTTAATTGACTGTAGCCAATCAAATACGTTTGCACTTCCTGGTGGTGTTTTGCTTACGGCTACAAAAGCTGGAAATATCACGCTGAGGACAAATGGAATGTAATCCGACGGTAATCGAATTGACTCAGGTTTACTATGCTCCTAAACGCACAAAGAACTTAATATCGTTGGGTATATTAAATGAAAAGGGATGTAGGATTGTGGTGGAGTCCAGTTAAAAATCGAGCACCGAAGTGTCCGGAACTGAACCACCATCGCGCCCAGCCGACCAACTAACGGGGGGGGTACCCCGCGAACCTTCGCCTGGGTGTTGATCGGGGTGCCGATCAGGTGACCGACGGAATTACAGGACGCCGAGTCCGATTTGTCTTGTGTCTCACCTTGTGTACCCATTGGTGTGGGTGGCTACACACTCGGTGGACCGTCGCTTAGTGAAGACTTTAGTAGGTGCTGATACGGGTGCACCACTTCTGGGGTACTTGATCCAAATTTCCAACGAAAAGATAATCCAATGTAGTCGATCTGCAAACGGAGAGGAAATCCTCACTCCGAATGCGGCAAAATCTGGAACTTGACTGCACGTAGCAGTGAGTAATCTAGCCAATAGGGCTTCTGGAACTTGACTGCAAAGCAGTGAGTAATCCAGCCAATAAAAGTTTCTGGCACTTGATTGCAAAGGCAATGAGTAATCCAGCCAATTCCTGGGACTTAACCGCAGATTGAGATGAGTAACCCAACAAGTAAAAACACGTTCCAAACGTGGCCGAACTTGAGGAGGTAAGTGAACGTAATGGGAGCTTCCCGTCGTGGTACTTCCGGTGGATCTCAGTCCTGGCCGGGATTAATGAGCAAGATGGGACCCTGTTATCCCTCTGCTCCCAATGACTCCTATGGAGCGGCGACTTATGCAACCCAATGTAATACGAACACTATATTTAATAAACCAATTAAAATCCAATATGTAAACTACATGTAAACCGTGTGCCTTACCTCAAATCTGCGTACAAAACACTCCAAGCACACAATTGGCCCAAAACACTCCATCATTTTAGACAACCCGATCGATCTGCCTTGACAACTGGTACACTGATACAAACTGGTCAATAATTTTCAATAGCACTTCACCACACGATAACGAATAATGGACATCAAATGAGTATGGTTTTAAAAGGTGAAGTATTGTTTCGAATTGAAACTTTTAGTGCAGTCTTTGTGGAAAATTTGTCAAGCGGAAAATAAAATGAAATAATGAGAAAATTTGCAAATATGGTGTTAAATAATATTGAGGTAAAAAATCCGAATGAGACTAAAGAAAGAAGGTTATTGCGAGTTTTTGTATAGTCATTTTCGGCTTTCAAGCCAATTGTAAATCCAATATGTGGAAACGGATAGGCTATCAATGCATGTGGATACATTGGAAGATTTCAAGCTTAAATCGCTTAGTCAATTTAAGTGAATTTAAGATTTAGGAATTTTATAATTTTACAATATATATATATATATATAATTTTGTTTTAACTTTACATCGTTTATTAATTGCGTCCAGCAGCGGCCGAACACCGTCCTCATTACGATTAATCACGAAATACTATCTGATCAAGAGTAGCAGATCATATAGTATACACTACGCAGCACCTTCCTCCTCCTACAGGTTATGCGCCCAAAGGAACGAGCGTGCCTGGAGTGATTTTTTCGATAAATTGTGATTTTACGAGTGGGGATTATCGTTTAGAGTCACGTTTCGTTAATCGATGGAACCCCTCACTTTAGGAGGGCTGGTGGATTTATTTTTCCATTTAGTTTGGTATATGTGGTAAAGTGAAAGTGAATTTTTATTACTAATATGTACCGGTATACCGTTGATCAAGTTGGATCGATCGTGTTGGCTGAAAAGCGAGATTATTTTGGTCTAATCGTGTGTCTGGAGTGTTAAGTACGCAGTGTTAGGTGATTTACACGATTTTGCACGTAGTTTACATATTAGGTTTTTAATTGGATATTAAATATGGTGTTCATTTTTCCTTGGTTTACGCAAAAGTCTCCCCCTCCTACCGCGGAGTCTTTGGGAGGAGAGGGCTAACACGGTCCCCTCTATCTCAACATTCCCGGCCAGGATGCGTAACAGACGCACAAAGTCCTCCGGAAGTAACACGACGAGAAGAGTTTCTCTAAACGACACTCACCCTCAAGTCGCACACGTTTGGAACATGTTTTATCGTTGTATTCGTTGGGTCTACGCATCACATCTTGAGGTACGCCCCAAATTATTGGTTGGGTCTACGCATCGCACCACGCGGTCCGCCCCAATTATTGGCTGGGACCACACACTGCTACGCGCGCCAGATTATTGGTTGGGTCCACACACCGCTTCGCGGTCTTCCCCAAGTTTTTATTGTATTTGGAGTGACGATTTCCACTCCATTTACCGATCGGATTGTTTGGATTATCTTTCGTTGGACATTGACGTGTAGAGGGCGACTTTCTGTCCTTGACACTAGTTACCCCAAATTGATACATCCCATATTGGAACCCACCGAAACTCATATTGCGTGACGGTCCACCGAGTGTTTGTCACCGATACCAATGGGTACACAAGGTGAGATCTCTGAAGACAAATCGGACCAGGCGTCCTGCAGTTCAGATCGGTCACCCGATCGGGATGCAGGCGAAGGTTCGCGGGGTACCCCCCCCCGTAAGTTGGTCGGCTGGGTACAATGGTGGTCGAGTTCAGGACACTTCGGTGTTTGATTTTGAACTCGACTCCACCACATATATCGTTACATTTTTTTGTTGTATAAAATGAGCGAAGATTGCGGGAAAAAAGTGACGATGTTAATAATGGTCCTCAAGGCTATCTTGGATAGACTCAAAGAAGTTTAGACACAGCTTGTGTCTGTGGAAGAAGCTCAAGGCCGAAGTTAGTGCGAGTACGGCTTCCAGGTCGAGGAAAGACTCCCCAGTCTCCTCTACCCGAAAGAGTGTGTTCCGGTAAACTTTAAAAAAGTATGGTCCGTTTGGTCAGCAAATGACCTTGAAGGATCTGACAGGCTATTGGGAAATAGAGATCGGTGGGGTGCCACGGGGAATTATGGCCAGGCCCTCACCAAATGGTCAAGGTTCCATTTCCAACATGGGCAGCGTTGGTGAACCAGCCGTACAAATGTATACCCCACGTTTCGGGTAGACTGGTTGCCCGAAAATACCGAAGCTCCGCATCAAAAATTTCACGGGTGCAGAGATATATCCTCGTCTTGGTGACGGCTTAAAACAATTGACATATTACTTCATGGAAGTCATTGATATTGCGGAAATTTCGTCTGTATTAGCCTTGAAGCAGCGCGTAAAAGTCAACAAGTTGGGGAGCATGTTGAGAGCACGGCCGCCGAGTATTTTGTTCTAACATTGTAACGTGGTGGCCGATGTCCCCTTAGTTGCACTCCGTCCTGGACCATATGTACAGCGCGTTCAAGGTGAACATTTCTCAACATCAAGCTGCCATCTGGTTCGCCTCGGAGAATAGTCATATAAGGATTTGGAACGAGCTGTAGCTGTACTTGGTATCTCTGACCCGGGTAAGTGGATCAACGAAAAGTTGTTAGTGGATAATATTCTCAAGGTTCGTTGCACCGCAGCTCAAAATCGCGATCATGGCCACGTAAGATCCAATGAGTGTGGATTACCTGTGCCATGCGCAAGAGTTACTATCATGGGAGGCCCACGTTTTTAAAGGGAAGCCCATGCAAAACGAATGCAAATTCGGAGATCGAAATCGAATAAGAACCTATGCATTATTGACAGTGGTGCCAGTAGACACCTTGTAGCTGACGAAATTTTTCCTGAAGAGGCAATCGATTGCAGACCGACCTATGGTTTTACAATCGCCGATGGTGGTAGGTTATCTGTTTCCAAAGTCGGAAAGACAGCACTATGTACACCGGGAGATGAACATATAACGATTGAATTGTCGGAAGTATACTTCGCACCCAACTTGCCAAGAATCTCATTTCACTTGGCAAGTTGCGGGAAAAAGGGTGCGATATGGTGGATAGTAGAAATTGTTTACTAATTGAATAGAAAAAATAAGTTATATTTCTGATCCAAGTTTACGGTTCAATTATTGTTGAATATTTGTTGCCGGAGAAGCTGAGCGGATGTACGCAACAGTTTTCAAGCATGTTGTTAAATACTGTTGTGGAAAATTCAGGAAGGTAGTTTGCATCATTTCCACGTTTGCTTGGGTCATTTGGGTTATGATACAGTTGAAAAAACTGTCCAAGGACCCCAGGCCAGGCATGTTATTGACGGATAACAGCCGATCAAATCGCCTGATATGTGCAGAAGGTAAAGCAAATAGGTAAAATCAGCCCAAAAAAGATTCTGGGCAAAACTAGCCTATCGAGCGTCGGTGGCGTGATGTGTAGTGACTTGAAACGCCCGATCACGTCACACGCTAGGAGAGGTAACCGATACCTCGTGGTATTTGTAGACGAATTTTCGAACTATGCACAAGTTTTCGCTGCTCGCACAAAAGATAGAGCCGCTAAAATGTTCGAACATTTTTTGATTTGGTTTGATAATGAGTTCAATTGTTAAACTCATGTTTTACGTAACGATGGAGGAGAAGAGTATCGGAAATGTGGATGTATTTTCAAGCAAACCGGTGTACGGAGGCATCTGAGTACCCAGCCTCAAATGGAAAATTGGAGAGAATGGATCAGACCATTTTCAACATGGTACGATGCATGTTCTTTGGGTCTGGAAAACCGCTGATGTATTGGGCGGATGCGGATGAGTATGCGTCTTATATACTCAACCGCACACCAACGAGAGCCAAATCCGGAAACCTGTCCCCGTACGAAATTTTAACTGGAAAAGGCCGTCGCTTACGGAAATTGTGGTTTTAGGTTCGCCCTTCATGGTTTGGAGGGGCCCAAAGAAAGAGGCCCCTGTAAAGCATTAAGGGAGCGTCTTAATTCTCGAGAAGAACGATGAGACCAAGGGGTACAAAGTACTCCTGGTCAAAGCTAAAGTGGTGAATTCCACTCGTTATGTCAGCTATATTAAAAAGATTAACAAAGGGGCGAGTGATAAAATATACAAAAGTCTCGTTAGTACGGCTGAGTAGTGGTCAGTCAGCTTGATGAAAGGCGAGTAACCCCAAGATTTTTTTGATACAAAGTCAAGCTTCAATGAATAAAGAAAACCTCTGAAAACAACGATCGCCCCGGGAACTCGGGCGAAAAAAGAAGGAGACTACAAAGCAATTACTTTTGAAATGTTAAGGAAGAAGCGTGAAAAAGAAAATCGGGTTGATTCACGTAAGGAAAAGAAAACACCTGGTATAGAAGATCGCAACGAAAATAACGGAATTGATGGAAGTGCACTATTTGCGTATGCGGTGTATGAAGACACAAAAATTGGAAGTAGTTTACGTGCTACCATTCCAGATCCAAAGACTTTTAAAGAGGCACATGAAAGCAGAAATGACGACATGTAGAAGCTGGTAAAGAGGCATCTGAAAAGGCACCTGTACCAACAAAATGGGTGTACAAGACTAAGCTGCGTTCTGATGGATCGTTGAATGTTACAAGGCACGCTTAGTCGCGAGAGGCTACAATCAAGTGAACGAGAAGGATTACGTCGTCACATTTTCGACCCTTATGGAAATTAACAATGTGAAAATAATCCTCGCCGTGTCACAAATTTGGGTAGTGCCGGCGCGACACGGTATTTACGCAACGCCTACCTAATGGCAAAGACCGAAGATGGATATGATATCTATCTAAAGGAGCCACAGGTTATGGAGATTACGCAAGAAACGATGGGAATTTTTGGAGTTAATTCCTGTGATGAATTAACTCTAGAATTGGAGAAAAAATTGTACGGGCTAAACCAAGCTGGAAGACTCTGGCACCAACAGCTTTGTGACACCTCAGAAAAATTGCAATTCACGCAGTGTGTCACATACACAGTGCGTTTTCGTAAAACGGTATGGAAGCAACACCATATTGGTTGATGCGTATGTGGATGAACTTTTGGTAACCGGAATCACGGTTGGAGTGGTTGACGACTTTTTAAGAAAATGGCATTCTGGAGTTAAAACATTTGGGTGGCGTGGAAAAATTCCTGGGAATTCAAAATAGTGAAAAACCCAAGAATGACTTTATAATGGACCAGGAAGATGTAGCATAGGCAGACTTGCGCGATGATGATGGCTCGATTGACACTACAGGTCGGACGATATGCGTGCGTTGGATACTCACTATAGAGCCGCCGCTAGAAGTGCTTTGTAGCCTTGCGTCTTAGTTGATAAAACGAGAAGTAAAAATATATTATATAATTAAATAATTTAAGCCAATAATACTTACTTAAGCTCACTAAGAGCATCTCCACCGCGCAGTGTATTTGGCAGTGTAAACTCCGGATACATTACGCAATTATTTGGGCGTCCATCCACCGCGCCGTTTTATACAGGAAATCGCCATATTTTTTTACATATTGGGTATCAATAAATATCCTATAGTGCGAATATACATTCCCGGATAGACACTGTGTAAAACCTGCACAGCTACCCATTTTACTGAAAATGAGCCAGGAAGACGAACGTGTTGCAACTGCTTCGACCCCACAGCGGGCGCGAGGCAAGAACTTTCATCCCGATGAAAGCGCCTTGCTGGCAACATGTTGGTTGCGGATATCAGTAGACCCCATCGCCGGCTGCGACCAGCAGTCGTCGACGTTCTGGGAGAAAATAACTGCTGAGTTCAGCAGCAGCAAAGATGAAAGTTCGCCAGAGCGAAATCTGGCAGCCCTACAGTGTCACTGGACTACCGTGTCCAGGGCTGTCTCGATCGTCTGCGGTATATTCAATCGCCTCTTACAAGACCTACCTTCAGGGTGGAACGAGGCGATGGCCCTGGAGGAAACCTTGAGGCGGTTTCAAGACCAATCAAAGAAGCTCTTCAAATTCCTGAAAGCGTTCAACGTTTTGAAAGACGCACCAAAATTCAAAATGATTGGAGATTCTGTTCCCGCGGTTACTGACAGTCCAGCGGGATCTCTGGCTGATGATTCCGGTGAGCGCCCGCCCGTAAATAAACGGGCGAAACGAAGTTTGTCGGCAGAAGAAGATCGAGAAGATCGTCGGCGACATCTCGTCCAAGCGGCACGTGACCTCTTGCGAATCGCCGAGGAGAAAAAACGCGTTGTCGAAGAGCTCAAACAAATAGCTGAAGATGAATACGCGTTGAAGCTATTCGGCAGTGATCCAGACTCGGAGGATTACAAAGAATTTATTAAGCTGATACGGCAAGAGTACTTAGCCAAGTTCAAGCGTAGACTCGAGCAATTATAAACAGAGAAGTTACAGCTCCATCTCGTCGCCGAAGTTTTGCCAGATATATTCAATAACATCTTGCTGTAGCTGTTTGGACAAGTCAGAATTGTGTAGATATAGTAGGTTTGTTCGCTGTACCTCCATTTCAGCAGGAATCTGAGTATCCGGTCTTATCAGAGGACGCTCAAAGTCTTCGTCAAACAGATACTGATGAGGCTTGTAATTATGACGTTCGTCTACACTATCATGTTGTGAAGGATGATACAAGCAACGATGATATCCTTCATACTGGAAGCACTACACAGCTTACATGGAGTGTTCAGTATGCGAAATCGTGCCTGAAGCACACCGAAGGCTCGTTCCACATCTTTACTTACAGCCTCCTGTTGTCGTGCAAAGAGATTCTGTTTGTTGTTTAAAGGATTGGGTACGGTCTTGACAAAGGTTGACCAGTTCGGGTAAATAGCATCAGCAAGCAAGTATGTGGACCTATAGGTATTACCGTTGACACGAAACTCTGCTATAGGAGATTTACCGTTAACAAAATCCTGGAACAATGTCGACCGTTGTAAGACATTGATATCATTGTTGGATCCTGGCATTCCAAAGAAGGCATGCCAAATCCACAAATCTGACGTTGCCACTGCTTCCAAACAGTGGGCTGTTTTTATCTACCTTGATACATTCCTGCCCACGCTTAAGGGCAGTTTTGCCATTCCCAGTGCATGCAGTCCACAGACCCAAGCATACCAGGAAATCCTCGAGCGGTATTGGTTTCCAAGATAGACGCTATGTCTGACTCGTTAGGGGCACGTAAATACTCCTGGCCAAAACCCTCAACAACAGCGCAACAAAACCGTTGCAGACTTTCAAGAGCTGTGCTCTCGGCAAGCCTGAGTTTCTCATCTAATGAATCTGCAGGAGCTGCATAGACAAGCATTCTAAAGGCAGTGGTGATATTCTGATGAGCAGAGAGCCCAAGTCTATTCAGTGCATCCGCCTTTTGTACGAAGTATTCTTCATGGTGAACGATGTCATCAAGAATGCCATTGAACACTGTCTTCGACATTCGATATCGTCTTCGAAATTGTTCGTCGTTGTATATGGGTCTTGCAGAAAAATAATCGTTCCACAATCTCTCATGTGCATGCAAATGATTACGATTGAAATTAGGCATTCGTCCTGGCCTTGATCCTCCGCGTCGGTTTTGGCGTTCTTCCTCCTCTTTCTCAAAATCCATTTGATCCCATTGCATCATAATTAATGCAAACTGGTGCAGTTCTTCATCAGAATCTGACAGTTGAGTCGGCTGTTACGGTCGAGAGCGGTCAAGAGTGTTTTTCTACAGAACGTTGCACCAAAAGTGAGAACAGTTTGATCCTCGTAGCCGAATTCTAGAATGAACCGATCAGAACCGAAGAAGCACAGATGATCCCAACGTCGTTGGTGACTCACGTTACAGTCTTGTACAATGAAAGTGAGCATTATTTGGTCTCTATGTGAGCCTGTTCCAATACGGCAAGAAACTGTGATGATATAACGCCCCAGTTTTAGAGAAAGGCGGAAGCATTCAGCTGCATGTAACCGGATAAACAGTCATTATGCGAGTGACGCGGTGCCGCTTACAGAACAACTATTTATATTTTGCGACCCTTTTTTCCCCGTCGGTGCTTTTTACACTACCATATACACTGCGCGGTGGAGATGCTCTAAGCGTTAGAAGCTTTAAATATTCTAACATCATGTGTTCCGGTAATTACATCCAATCCGTTCCACCATGAGATTTCCCTTGAAAGCCAAATATGGCTACACCAAAAATCGACACTCCTCCTAAAACGACGCGCGCTGTAACACCTTCAATATAAACCAATTTGCTTCGCAGATCTTTTATTCATTCCGCGTTCAAATCTTTCATAAGAAGGTCCTCTATCATCTCCAAACTTGGTACATGGGTTGCCTTGATCACGCCCTTCTTATTGAGAGCCTTAAGAAACTTCATCTTAACATCGACGTGCTTGGTTCTGGCGGCGCTTGCTCCACACTCCACATGCTTGATAGCTGCTTGATTTCCATCTTTATCAGTAGTGGTGCTCTCGAAGGTATACCAATTTCCATGTGTAATTCGCGCAATCCTAATGCTTCTCTACCACCCTCAGATGCAGCAACAAATTCAGCCTCAGCTGTGGACAGTGCCACAGTACTCTGCTTTTTACATATCCACGGAACGATAACTCCATTGATATAAATCACGGCTGCACTGATACGCTTGCGATCCACTCTGTCACCGGCGAAATCAGCATCGGTATAACACATGATGCGAATTGGCATAGGCGATTCGTCATCACGGTTTAATCAAATCTTCATTTATCTTGTTCCCTTCAAATACTTCACGATACTTTTCGCAGCCTTGTAGTCTCCCAATGTGGGTGAGTGTGTGCGTCTCGTTGCACGTTGCACCGCAAAAGCAATATCAGGTCTGGTGCAACGAGATATCCACAACAGACTACCGACCAGCGACTGAAAACTTTTAATACTCGGAAACGTGTCCCTTGATTTCGTCGGTAAAACTTCCTTGAAATCTTTGACATTATCCACATGTAGCACCGGTGTACGTGCTGCATTAATCTTTCCAAGTTCATGTGAGATCAGGATCTCATCAATAACAGCCTCCTGATCCAATTTGTATCCATCTCTCGGGTTGCCCTCAATCCGGATCCCCAAGAACTTGGTTACAGCACCTAGATCCTTTAGCTACAATACACTCATTTCTGTAACAAAAATTCATCAACCGCCTCCACTGTGGTCCCAGTCACTAGTAAGTCGTCAACATATGCCCCTACCAAAAAAATACCACTTCCGTCACGTCTGAAGAACACACAAGTGTCCGTAACGCACTGCTTAAACTTCAATTTTCCAAAGTTTCACACAGTAACGGGTGCGTGCCACAATCTTCCGGCCTTCTTCAAACCGTACCAATTCCTTTCCAATTTCAACGAAAGTTCATCGCTTTATTTCACATCAAAAGTTTCGATAATTTATTGTGTAATCTGCATGCCTTGTCGTATCTTCAGATGTATCTCATAATCGTCTTCCGTCTTCGCCTTTGGATAGGCACTTGGCACATCACCGTGCCGCGCCGGTATCCCCCAAATTTGCGACATGGCAAGGATTACCTTCACGTTATCGATCCATGAGTGTCGAAAACGGGAAGTAATAATCCTGCCCGTATATCTGCCTATCACGGAGTGTTACGAACCTGGCCTTGTAACGCTCTACCGTTCCGTCTTCCCGTAGCTTAGTTTTGTACACCCACTTAGTGGGTAACGACTTCTTGTCCGGCCGTTTCTTGATGATCTTATAGGTTCCAAGGACCTGATCTCCTCCTGCTCTGCTTGAGCCCACAGATTGGCGTTTGCTCCTTCGTGAACCTCTTTGAACGACCTTGGATCAGACACGACGATTTGAAGCGTACCTCCGCCGTTAATACATCCACACACAGCGTATAAAAACAGTGCATTTCTATCATAAATATTGGCAGGAATTTTGTCTCCCACGTCTGGTGTTCCATTCGAAATTTCAATTTCCATATTGTCCGTTTGACGCTCTTCGACACTTGATACCCCAGTCACATAACTTGCATTTGTACGCCTATTTTTCTCGGCCTTCTTTCTAACTTTTTCGAGTGCGATTGCCTTGTGTGTTTTCCTCCGTGTGCGCCCTGGCTTTCTGGGGTGTCCACGTGTCTCTTGAGTATCGCCTCTCATCGAAACTTGGCTTGCTTCTGAATCTTCACTGGGATGATTCCAATTTTTTCGGCTTCCAGCCTCCGTATTAGCTCTTCCTCAGCTGAAACTTCCAAAGTTTTTGTAATTGGATCACTCATCCCTTTGCCAAGCGATTCGATAGCGCTGACGTGGAGAGTGACCGTTACCACTCTATCCCTGAGCAGCCGCACCTTTTATCCCTTGGTTTCATCATTTAGCCCAAGTATCAGGGATTGCTCGGCATGTTTGACGGGGGCCTTTTTTTCGTGGGTCCCTCCATACCATGCACGGCGAGCCAAAGACCACAATCTCCTTCAGTGATGGCTTCTTGTTTGTTAACATTTCAAACGGCGATAACCGGCCGGGATTGGAACGGGTCGGGGTGCGATTTAATATGTAGGAGTCGTATTCCTCCGCCTCTGATCAGTACATCAATGGTATCCCCTACCCGAAAATCATACACCGGACCATATTGAAGATGGCCCGGTTCATCCTCTCAGATTTTCCATTTGAGGCTGGATTACAAGTCTCCGTGATCTTCCTACTCTCTCCATTCTTCTTACAAAACAAATCCACTGTCCTGTATTCTCCACCTCCATCCGTGCATAATACGTGAATTCTGCACTTGAACCCGGTTTAAAAACCATACTAAAAATGCTCAAACATTTTCGCTGTTCTGTCTTTAGTACGAGCACCGAAAACTTGCACGTGGCTAGAAAAGGGATCAACAAAAACGACAAGGTACATATTCCCTCGCCTGTCGCGCGGTGTGATTGGACCTTTCAAGTCACTGCAAATCATACCTCCGACCCGCTATCGGTGAATTCTGGCCGGAATCTTTCCTTGATTGCGTTTTCCTTGTTTCCTTCCCTTCCGCACAGGTTAGGCAGTTTGGTCGATTATTATCCGTCAACCCTATGCCTGACATGGGGTCCTTGGCTAGTTCTTCGACCGTGTCGTACGCCAAGTGACCCAAAAGCGGACGTGAAAGTGATGCAGGATACCTTCTTGTGAATCACTTTCAGCATCAGCAGCAACAGCATTCAACCGCATGTGCTTGAACTGATGTAAGCGTCCATCCAGCCTTTACGTATTAAGTTTGCAACGAAAATTGATATATACTTGACTGGAAATAAAGTTCTTTCATTCCATATGATTGTCAAAAATCCTCCATCATCTGCTATTTTGCACCCTTTTTCATGCCACTTTCCAAGTGAAATAAGATTCTTGGCAAGTTTGGTGTAAAATACACTTCATTTAATTCGTAATTCGATGGAGATGGGTTCATCACCCGGCGTAAGCACTTTATTTTGCCAACCTTGTTGACAGACATCCTACCACCGTCGGGAAGCATGAACCCATCATCCGGTCCGCACATTACCGGGTCTTCAAGCAAGCTTTCATCCGCCACCAAATGTCTGCTCGCCCCGCTATCCACAATTCACATGGTTTAGGGTCGTTCATCACTTGGAAACATTATATCAATGACTCCATTATTTCCCACCCCAATGGTAGATAGCGCAACTTTTCAATTCCACATACCACTTGAGCTTCCTTCGTCTTTTGCATTACTGGAATTTTGCGTCTTTTTTCCATTTTGCGGACAATCTCTCTTGACGTGTCCGGACTTTCCACACCCGTAACACTTCCTCACGAATTCGGTTTCAGTTACCGAATTCGCGTGCAACCATGCAGGTTGCCTTGCTTTTAGCACATCGTCATCCAATTCTTGTGCCCACGCTATAAGTTCTTGCACATAACACAGGTAACCCGTTCGCATCGGATTGTTACTGGCGATGATCGCAATCTTGAGTCGTGGCGCTGCGAATTTACAATGTTCTCGACCACCAATTTTTCGTTCGACTTGCTTTCACGAGCCAGAGCAACCAGGTATAGGTAATGCTCGGTCCAAGTCCTTTTATGACTATTCCCCAAAGAAAACCATATTGCGGCCTGGTGGTGGGAGATGTTCACCTTGAGCGCCGCATGCATGTAATCCAAAAAAGCGTGTAAGAAAAGAGATACCGGCCACCACTTGCCTATACTCTCACGAAAATATTCGGCGGCCGTGCCTTCCATGTGTTCTCCAAACTTGTTTACTTTTAGACGTTCCGTCAAACGAAACCGGACGAAATTTCAATTTCCGCGATATCCTCGGCCACAATGAACAGATATTCCCACTTCTTGAAGCCGGCACCTAGTCCCAGGTATATTTCAACCCCCAAGAATTTCTCGATGACGAGCTTGGGGGTCTTCGTTCATCCTGCTTCTAAACTGTGTACCAGGCACTTCAGCGGCTTGCCCGAACCGCAGGCCATGCATGTGCGCTGCCAGCGCATCTACTCCGCCCACATTGCGTACATTTATCCGGGCATTTCGTCGAGAGTCTAGCAGCCTTACCTCGCGGCACTCCACCGACTTCAATCCCACAGTCTTCGTTGAAATCGTTTAAGGTCATCTTTTGACCAAACTGACCGTAATTTTTTAACGTTTCCCGGAACACACTGTTCCTGGCAGCAACTGGGAAGTCCTTCCTCGACCCAGAAGCTGTACTTGCGACCGACTCACGGCCCTGGGATTCCTCCCCAGACACAAGGCGTGTCTGTACTTCCTTCAATCCATTTAATATAGCTTGCAGGACCTCTCCTTGGCCCACATCATACTCTCCACTTTGCTTATCTTCCTCCATTTTAATCCACAAAACGAAAAGAAACACCACGATAAAATCAAAGAAAAAAAAATTACAGTACCCCTCTGGAAGTGAGTGAACTTCCACTAATATCAGAAATCTTAACTCCACACGAGAAAAATCCACTCGAGAAGTCACAACTAAGTCACAAACGAAACACTTCAAATATACTTGTGCGCCTTGGGCTCATAACCTGTTAGCACAGACAAACTTGCCCGATAATACGAACTCGCTTGACACTACAGGTCGTACGATATGCGTGCGTTGAAGGCTCACTATTGAGCCGCCGCTAGAAGTGATTTGTAGTCTTGCGTCTTAGTTGATAATACGAGAAGTAAAAATATATTATATAATTAAATAATTTAAGCCAATAATACTTACTTATCTCACTAAGCATTAGAAGCTTGAAATCTTCTAACATCATGTGTTCCCGTAATTACATCCAATCCGTTCCACCATGAGATTTAACTTGAAAGCCAAATATGGCTACACCAAAAATCGACAAAAGCTGCTATTGATGAGCTCCTGATATCGTATGGTCTAAGTAAAGCTAATCCGACAAGGACAGTTCTCGATGTGGAATTCATCAAGGAGTTTCAAGAATTGCTGCCAACCCAGGTCCAGAGAGAAGGTTCCATGTGTGAAGAGCTTTCAGACGTTAGTTGGAAGTTTGCTATCGATATCTCGTTGCTCGCGGCCGGATATCAGGTTTACCGTGCAACGTGCCACGAGTCGTACTCACGCGCCCACGCTGGGAGATTTTGAAGCGGCAAAAAGAGGGGTCATGTACATCAAAGGAACCAAGTTTTTGAAGATCCGTTTGAAGCACGATGACGAATTGCCCATGTCAATTCGCATCATGTGCGGACGCGGACTTTGCCTCTGACAAGCTGAACCGCAAGAGCGTCAGCGCCACGGTCATATACGTGAATGAAATCATTATTTCTTGACAGTGCTAGAAGAAGAGCACGGTTTCATTGTCCACATCTGAAGCTGAATTTGTTGCAGCAGCTGTGGGCGGCAAGGATTCTGTCGGGTTAAACGAACTATTTTTTGAAATTGGAATGTACACCAAGACGCCATTGGTTACAAAATCAATAACCAAGCGACTATCAAGCATGTGGAATGTGAAGCCAGTGCTGGAAACAAAAAACGTGGATTTCAAGTTGAAGTTCTTGAAAGATTTTGCAAGGAAGGGCGTTGAAATGGCCACACATGTACCAAGTTTGGAGATGATAGCTGACCCATTCACGAAGGACCTTAATGCGCAACGAATTCAATATTTACGGAATCAAATTGGATTGTATTTATGGCGTTATAGCTCGCGCCGTTTCAGGAGAGTGTCGAATTTTCGTGTAGCCATTTTTGACTTTCAAGCCAAATGTAAATTCGATATGTGGAAACGGATTGGCTATAAATTCATATGGGTAAATGTTGGAAGATTTCAAGCTTAGATATTTTAATCAATTTAAGTTAACTTAAGATTTACGAAATTTATAATTTCACTATATATATATACTTTCGTTTTAACTTTACATCGTCTATTAATTGCGTCCAGCAGCGGCCGAACAGCGTCCTCATTACGCTTTATCACGCGCACACTATCTGATCAAAAGTATCAGATCCGATATATACAGTGCAGCACCTTAACTTTCCCTTCCTACAGTTTGCCCCACTTAGGTCATCTAGCGTATGAGACGGATGAAATTAGCTTGAGACCCAGGGAAGGTATAGTACTTATAGACAAAAGGAGCCAAACTGCCTGACATGTTCTGAAGGAAAAACGACGAAAGAAGCATCCGAAGCATGATTCGGGGAGAAATGCACCCAATTGATCGCATCGGAGGATTGATAGAAGCGACCTCAAGGGTCCAATTACACCCTGAGAAAGACCCAGGAACCGTTTCTTGGTAGTTTTTCGCCGACCATTTTTCGAATTACCTGCGAGTATTTACCGCTCGTACGAAAGATATAGCAGCGAAAATGTTTTGAACATTTTATTTCGTGGTTCAAAGATGAGTTCAATTGTCGTGTTCACGTAGTAAGAACCGATGGGGTGGAAATATCAAAACGTGGATCTTGTTATAAACATACCTGAAGAAGACAGATTACCGAGGCGGGAAACCTAGCCTCTAACGTTAAATCCGAAAGGATGAACCAAACCATATTTAGCATGGTTCGGTGTATGATTTTGGGGTCTGGGTCTCACGTATATACTTGTCAGAGGCGGCTGAGTATGCTACATATATACTCATTTGCACTCCAACACAGGCAAACTCAGGAAGACTATCTCCCATGAAAGTAAGAAACCAGTTTAGCGGCAATTTTCGTTTTCGGGTCTATGGAGAGATCCCAAAAATAAGGGTCTAGCTAAGCATGCAGAAGATGCTTTGAGTTTAAGAAAAGTGACGAAAAAAAGGATACAAACTTTTGTTACTCAAGGACAAAGTTGTTACGGTAACTTGACAGGTGACGAATATTGAAATCCATGGTAAGGACGCAAGCGACAAGATAACCAGAAGTTTGGAAGATGTTGCTAAAGAAAAACTTGAGCTTCGAGCAATCGAACGTGGTCGTGATACTGTAAGGACTACGAAGCGCAATAAACGAGAGGTCAAATTGAATGATGAAGCGGAAGTGTAAACCAATAAAAAGAATGGTGCGTCGTGCTAGGAAGTCTACCAGAAAGAAGAAGACGCAAAAGGTCAAAAATTGCGAGGAGTTGATCCAGAAAATGAAGAAACAAGTTAAAGGAATTTCGAATGGAACTGGTAGTGAAACCGAAAAAATAATCAGTTGGAAATGGTAAGGTTTGGACTACGAAAGTGCGTTCTATGTGTATGCAGTCTCGTAAACTGTGGGTGTTGGAAGAATTTCGAGGGCTGCAGGGCCGGATTCGAAAAAATTATAGACGTGCGCATGAGGGACCAAGTTCGGACATGTGGACGGTAGCAGAACAAGCCGAGCTGAAATCTTTCGAAGAATTGGAGACATCAAAATTCATGCGACGCAAGCGGGACAGTACCTCTCCCGACTCTGGAGGTACAAAGAACGTATGGTTGCAAAGTGTGACAAGCATATTTTTGGGGACGATTACTTTTTTTGCGTTTCCAACGGTGATGGAAATGAATAATGTAAAAGTTATCCTTACCTTGGCACAATATGGGGTGTTGCTGCACGACACAGTGATATACCGAGTGCATACCCCAAGGCCAACACTGAATCTGAACACGAAATCTTTCTTTAAATGCCTCTAAGTATAACGATCGGGCAGGAACAATTTTACGTTTTTGGTGTAATGTCTGAAAATGAACTGGCAGTACAATTAAAACGGAATCTTTACGGACTGAACCAAGCTGGTAGATTATGGCATAATCTGTTGTGCGAAACGCTGACAAATATGGAGGTCACGCATTTTGTGACTGACACCTGAATATTTGTGAAGATTGAAGATACTGGAACTGTCCTCATCGGTGCATACGTAGACGATCGCTTACCAGTGAAGACATTGTCACGAAATTTTTTATCGATCATGAAAGATTCGGGAAGCGTTGAACGATTTTCTGGCATAAGGTTCGGATTAAGGACAAAGAGTGGCTATATTTTAGATCAAGAGGCGATGATAAATGACGTACTGGGAGTGCACAATCTTGAAAAGGTGAACCATGCGAAGACCCCAGTTTTGAATTTGAATGGAGTAAAGGATTTCAATGAACAGTTACCAGTGAAGTCAAGACGAAAATTGCTCTGTGTGAAGAAATTTTAGTCTCTCGTTGGAAGTCTCTTGTGGATATTGCGGTTCACACGTCCGGATATCGCGTTTGCTGTGCTCCTTGCTACCAGTCGTCGAACGCACGCGCCCACTACGAAGTGGCAAAAAGGAAATTTTGAAGTATTTGGGGGCACGAAAAATTTACGTTTAAAGTTGAAGCATGATGTCTTCTACTATGGATCACGTGTTACAGTGATGTCCACCCCATTTTGTAGTGTTTGCGATAGGGATAAGTGTAATTAGTCTCACAGTTTTTGCTTTTATTACCATCGTTCGGCACCTGCTGCTGCTGCAAGTTTAAGTCGAAGGGCTCGTTCACTCTTCGACTGCTGCAAGTACAGCCCCTATACTGAAATCCTGGTTAGTTTTTTTACTAAAAAGTAAATTATACACTCTAGTATGGTCGACTTGAGGAACAAGGTTGCGAAATGAAAAGTTAAAACCGTATATTATGTGTAATTCGTTTTAGAAAGGTTTACACACAATAGACGTTTCAACCTTGATTATGTGCTTGTTTCTTGGCTCACTTTAATATCAATACTCAGCCCTTCATTGCAACTTCTACGTTAATTTGGAAGATAGCATTCTTGAGATTCTTCTGCTGATGCCGTTAGAGATACTACTTGATGGGACCGTTGTTCAGTCCTTCATGAACTCATCACTTGCATAGCCGAGTCTAATGGCTCATTCAAAATACTTTTATCGAATATCTTACTCAACGAAGGCACAACAATTATTGTGCCTTCGGTGAGTAAGCTTATATATCAATCTTATCATGACGCAGAAATAAGAATCCAGATCGATATCTGGCTCATTCAAAAGATCCAATGATGAACTAACTCTGTTTTAAACTAAAAATTGTTTCTTTAATATTAATGAAATGCAAATATTGAAAAAAAACTAATTAGTATAATTTTACTTTAAAACTTAATAACTACCAAAAAACACTGTATAACTAAAAATAATGGAACAATGTTTTTTGAAAAATAAAAAAATCAATTTGTACACATACTTTATGAAAAAATATTTATTTAATTATTAAAAATATTATTTTTGCTTTACCATGTTAAACGCAAATAAGAATTAATTCTAAAATATTTTTTTACGTTACACATTTCAAATTTCAAATATTCTATTTATTAAATACAAACAGAATTGTCGAAATTTATATAATTGGGTTACAATGATAATCACAATGAGAGGCAACAATGACTAAAGTTCGAGCAAATCTTAAAGAATTATCAGCTCGGATTAAAAACCGGAATTTACCCTTATGAAGCTGGGTTAAAAAAAGACAAAAGAGCCAATTTTAATTGAAAATGGTTAATTTCTTCTAGAATAGCAAACGCAGCGGGTAAACACTTCTTTTCCCCCATACTAATGGGACTCCACTACCAAAAAACAACAATATTTTGGCTGAAATATCATTTTTTATAATTGAAACATTTAGGTTGTTCACAAATATTTGGATTATAAATTCTATCATCCATTGGTAATACGATTCGGTAATTTCTAACCAAATTCAAAACGGATTTGATTTCATTATTAAATCCGCAAACTTACTACATGTTTGTATATTTGTTTAGATCTAGTTATAGATAGTTACTCTAAATATTTATAATACAATGATCTCTAATTTCCGTCTTACACTAAAGTCATTTTAGTGTAGGTCAAAAAAAAATTGTTCCTAACAATATTGAGCTTTATTTATAGAAGGTTGATTATTGAAACACATTTATATTTGTTTTTACCTATTGCACTCATCGTCGACGCAATCACTACATACAAACCAGTAATATCACCCCTGTTACACATGGTAGCATTTAGAGGTATGTTTAACCACTGGTACCTTCTGCCAGTTGTCTAGCAGTGTGTCTGGCTACAAAGAGTCCTTGGCGGTTGGTCCTAGACCCCTTACTATGTGGGCTCACTCTCAAAGATTTTTCCCCATTTTTCAACGCGCCAGTTCAGCGCGCTGTGCACATGATTACGGGCATAGGCCCTGAAAAAAGAACAATTCTTTAGTCTAAATGACCGACGAGTAAATCGAAATCATAGACAGATTTCGGCGCTTCTTCGCTGGAGCCATCAGCCCCCGCGACACCGCACGTCGATACCCTTAAGGTCGACATACACTCGTACACGGGGAACGGTGAACATTTCCTGCGACGGCTGCTCGAGTTGAGATATCCATATAGTTGCGAAATATGAGTGTACTCATATTAAATGTACACTTTGCGCTTACATGTCTTGGTGGGAATAAGAATGGGGGCCAGAAAGGCCGACCCATCTGAATTTGTAAAGTAACGCTACAAGTGTTGAAAGCTTACTCGAAGAAGGCAATATAATTACTTTCAAATATTAATAGTGAACCTCTAGACGCAGCTACTCAAGTAGCTGAGTGCATGATGGGACTGAAAAACGGTACTGTCAAGCAGTATCCTTTTCGGCACCAGACGAAGAGCTTAAAGGATGCTATCTTCCAACGCTGCCATGAAGATTTCAGCTACCTAGAAGAAAAACAAGCCCTTCGTCATTAACGTGCAGCAACAAACGTCCCAAGTGGTGATCAGCACCTATGGCATTCATCCTTCGATAAGACACAAGCATGACAAAGTAGGGGCGGAGGAGGTCCAGAACATCGTTTGCGGTTGATTCGACAACGAAGAAATCGAAAAAGAATAAGAAGATTTTTTTCGCTGCAATCGATGCACTGGCGCAACAATGAAAGTTAAGCTGTATGGGAACGATGTCTTTATGTGTGCATTTTTGATACCGGCGCATCAAACAATTCTTTCAGATCCCAAAGGTAAGAGTGTGTAAACTTCATGGAAGTGAAATACCACGAAGTATGTTGTCAGTCCATCAGCAAGAGGTGGAACGGTAACTATACCAAAGCACATATGTGTAAACAGTTTGAAGTTGATGAACTATTGTTCAAAGATGAATTCATCGCCCACGAACGGCGACCGTATTGGACACACTATCGAATCTGTGCGGCAATGCCACAGGGATTGACAATAATAGGCCTTGCCTTCTTTATTCTGCACAGGATTATCGGTATCAATACGAAGTCGCTTGACAGGACCCGTGTGCACTAAGATATTGACGCTGAGGAGTCTGGATACAGCTACAAGCTACGGGTAGCCTCCCAATGCACCTGATTCACGAAGTCGCGAGCAATACTCGACCACACTTTCGCCAGCCACGAACGGCTCGAAAAGGTCCGTTTTTGGTCAATGAGTAATTCAAGTATGTCAGTGATACACTCTCACGGTCAGACAGAATGTGGGTAGCGATGGAACCACTGACAATTGTAACGGACGGTACATAGGTCGATAATAGTCTAGTCACGGAGCAGTTGCTTGAAGAGGAGATCACCTACAACGCCGATAAAGACCGCCGTGTTGGAGTACTGACGGTCGTCTGATCAAGGTAACCAATATCCACCCTGATGAGGAGTAACCTGTGGTAGGCAGTAGGAGTAAAATATTGACACGGTAGGCTGTGGCCCCTGCGAAACTAATTTTTGTAACGCGGCAGGCAGTGGACCCCGTGAAGAAGGGTACTTACCACGGTTGGCAGCAGCCAGCGTGAAAGGAAACTACGCACGGTACAATGAGGGAGATACGGGTCGGTGAAGCTCATCTAAAATGACTACAGAGCCGGTTGGAATGTTTAATTCCCTAACCCAACAGAGACCAGATTGGCTACCTACCCAGCAACCCCACAAATTGGGCTCAGAGTTAATTGCTCTTCAAACTCACGGTTCGAACAAGTTTATAAAGAAACTACGAGACGATCAATTCAAACAGATCTGTGCGATCGTTACAAACGATGAAAATGTGCATATCAACGAGCACATATCCACGTTACTAGCACTTGACGTCGGAAACGAGTGCATTCTTGTTCAGGGAGATCTGAGAGTCACTTAAAGCGACATCCCTTTATTTTGGTGTGCTTTGGGAATACGCTGAGGTATTTACAAAATATTCTTTGTGAGCTCCCAAACGACAAAACGACTCGACACGAGATTAATCTCGTGCCAGAAACGACGTATTGCGTCACCTTTTCCGCGATCAGTAAAAGAGACCGACAAGTCCTTTGAAGCTTGCCGGAAGGAGTTCATGTGCGAGTGTCTACCTCACCGTACACCAGCTAAACCTTCTAATTGAAGAAATCCACAGAAACCTGGCGGATAATTATGATTCTAAAAAGGTGAGCGCGGTACGGCACTGGCGCAATTTTCGATACCGTTGAAAGATGTTATCATCGACATCTTTTTACAGCTCCATACAACGACAATTTTATTGATATATGTGACCAGAGAACTAACACTTTTCCAGTCGGTTGCATCTGCTGCAAGGTTGGCGTCTGTATATACTGTGATTATCAGCGGCATGGGCAGCTCTTCATCATGTTAGAAGTAAAAGTTTAAGCTCATTCGCTCTTTTATGTACCATTAAAATATGTTTGCCATTTGTAATCACTCTACGTAGCGGCGTGCCTACTTCCGGTAACCCGATGGACTGCAAATGAATGTAACGTCGGGTACACCTGAAAATTCACAGCAAACTCTTAGCAATCGATTGGAAAATCTTAATCGTCGCATTTTCCTCTTCCTTTTTTTGGCAGCAACTCGTTTTGTTTCATTCATTTCTACACATAAAATTGGCATAGACGGAGTTCCTCCAATTCTTCTTCCGAGGATTTTTTCCACGTTTCCATGCTCTTTTAGTTCTACAATTTGTATTTCTTGGGAATAGAAATGGAAATTGGGTAGTTTCCACCACTTCCTGTGTTGCGGGGTAACGATTAAATCGTCCACTTGTATCCCGAGAACGATAAAGTGCTCGTCTTGCAATTTAACGGGAATGAATGTGTCCTTCGTGCATTGGGTGAGCCCCCAAATCCTCGTAGTTCTCTGTACAACAAATTTTACCATATTCTGCCCACTTGTTTAATCCATCGACTCGTTTTTAAACGCAACATAAGCTCCTTGCTTGATTTCACAACCAAACATCTCAGTTTTCCATCCGAAAAAGACATACCTTGTGGTTTTTTCAAACCTTTCTTCTGTCACAGCTTCCGGGTATGCGCTCGGTACATCCCCATATCTCGCAGGATCTCCGGTATTTGAGACAGCACCAAAGTCACTTGAATGCTATTATATCTATTGCCGTTGAGAACGTCATAAAATAATTCTCTCCATAAACGTTTTATCACCCCGTACCATCAGAAAGCCTTGTACCTTTACACTCCATTGATCCATTAGCCTTCAATTTTTTCCTATAGACTCGTTTCGTTGGCAGTGGCTTTTTTGTACCAATTTTAATCACCTTCAGGTCCCATTTCTACCAGGGTCTGTAACTCTGCTTTTTCAGCCTTTTTTACACTTCGATACCCGGTCTTTAATTTGCTTGTGTATAGCTCGTAGGGTCGGGATCGGGATACTTTCACCAGTTATTTTGAAATCTTCAGACATGGCAAAAGTCGAATAAATCAGTGCGTTCAACTTGGGGATTCACTTTAGGGTTTTTAGAGATATTCTTTGCATCTTCTCTATTCAACCGAGACTTTTTTTCTTTGCTATTGTTTAACCAGAGTTTTTTCATCTGCCGCTCCATTTGGTGTTTTTCTAACCTTTCAGCTTTATTTGCGGGCTTGAGCGATAATCCGTTCACTTTCTGCCGTGTTTCTATCGGATTTTTCTCCATTTCGTCATGGATTACTTTAGTAGTTTTTTTTGGGTCGTCTGAAGCACTCACTTAATCTTTTTTTATCTCCACTTACAAGCGCTCGTGCGTTTTTTTGTCCACAGTTTCAATTTTAAAACGTACAGGGCAGGCGTTACTACCCGTTCTCTCTGAACTTTGTAATCTAGTTTAGTTTCTTTTACCTAAAAGTAGCTCTCTCTTCGCGTGTTTACCCACCTTGGGTCACTCACTACCTTAAATATCTTTGGTTATTTGTCAAAATATGTGTAGAAGTCTTTCTTCCCGGATTCGCTTTAGGGGGAGTGTGGTTGAGTATGTAGATGGCATACACAACCAGCAAAAGTAACGCAACACCAAATCCAAAAGTCATACACCGTACCATCTTGGAAGGGGTCCTTTATGCCTTCCCATTCAATGCAGATCACCCAGCTTCTGTTATTTGTCGACGTACTAAAGTGGTTTTGAAAAAAAAACACTATGCGGGATTCACCTCATCCGTCAGTTTTCTGTACGAGTGTACGACACTTGAACTCGGTTTTAAGCCATGCCAGAAAATTGTAGAGGAATTTTGCTGCGTTGGCTTCCGTTATAGAAAAAATATAGTTCGAACAATGGTCAAGAAATATGACCATAAACTGTTCTCACGCCTGTCTCATGTCGTAATGGACCTTTTAGGTGGCTACAAAATTTACCAAAAAAACACTGTTTATCGGTGTCAGCATTGGTGTTTTGTTCCCCTTCCTTCAGCGGACGTTGTAGAATTCTGACGCTTCAAATCCGAATTCGGATACCCGATGTGGAATCCCTGGCTAAATATTCAATAGTTGCATAGGCCAGATGTCCCAATCGAAAATGGAAGTAATAAAAGTGTCTTCTTGTGTATCATTATAATCTCCTTCGGCGACTGCACTCATCACAAAGTCTGGAAATTCTGGTTTTAAGTGTAGAAACTTCCTGTCAATCAAATATGAAACATAAAACGACGCAGAGATTTCATTAAAAAACAAAAACTTTCTGCTCATAGTCAGCTCTAAAAAACGGTTTTTATCAAAGAATAATACATCCTTGTCGACCAATGTCCCTAGAAAAACCATTTTTTCCGCTAATTTCGGCACGAAGTATACTTCTGTAAATGTAGCAGTTAATTGTGCGTCCTCAGTGCTTTTCAGAACCACTTTCTGACCTTGGCTATTTCGAAAACGGCATGTTAAAAATCGCTTACCCGTTTCACAATTGTGCGTTTTATACAGGATACTGACTTCTATAGCTACGTGTTGACTGGATCAGCTACCAATGATCCACATGTTATCTCCAGGTGTCGAAGCAGTGTTGGTTCGTAAAAGAAAAAGGAAAAAAGTGTACCTAAATTTCTAATAATTTTTTTCACATACAATTTCAGCTTTCGTCCTCCTAAAAGTTACACTTTCATTTCAATGTCAAAAACATGACCTCCGTTAATATCTTAACTAGGGTATGGTACCCGTCGTTCCGACGAACTGTCATTGAAATTTCACTGAAACTACAGTACTTTTAATTTTTGGGTTTAGTTGTCCATACCGTACCTTAGTATTATATGGCAAAAATGAAAATTGTATTAGAATAATTCCTTGTGACAGGCCGGGGGTCGTCGTCGTTTAATGGTATTCTTTGTGACAGGCCGATTCGTTCTCTATTAAATAAATAGATTAGCCGAGTCTCAACCTACTTCAGTAAATTTAAATGCGTTTTTACCAAAAGCAGGTAAAATTAAAACATAAACTTCAGGATTTGTGACACTATAGTGCCCAAATACATTAGTAAAAAAAATTAGGTAGAGCCTGCGGTCACACACACACCTCACATAAAAGAGGGGGGGTGACCGGAGCAACGGTGTGTGTGACCGCAAGCTCTCACAACTTTTATTATTAGAAGAGGTCTTATTCTACCTGGCAGATAGTCTTGACCAGGTAGGATAGCGTGTTTTAATGGTTTAGGCCACGCGACAAATGTCTCCACTTGAGCTGTCTTTATAAAAAATGGAAAGTATATATTTTGTAAAGTTACAAAATTCAAATATAACAATACTAAAAGTTAAACTTGAATTCTAACTTGTATATGCATATGTACATTTCAGCCAATAGGTTTTCACTACTTGAAAAGACACTTTAGCCAAATCCTCCAAAATTGTAATTTCAACACTCCTCCTGAAATACCGGAGGCTGTAACTCAATCAATCCAAACCAATTTTCATTCGCAATTGTTATTCTATGCGCAGTCAAATCCTTCGTAAGTAAATCTGCAACCATCTCCGCACTTGGTACATGTGTAGCCAATTCAATACATTTTAGCGTAATCCTTTAGAAACTTGGGTTTACATCAATATGGTTTGTGCTCCAGCACTTACTTCGTTTTCCACTTGCCTTATAGCCGCCTGGTTGTCAATCTTCAAAACCAGTGCGTCTTCGATCGAATTCCAATTTCATATATTAGTTCCTTCATTCCGATTACTTCTCGTCTGACCATTGAAGCTACCACGATTCGGCCTCTGCCGTTGACAATGTCACAGTGGCTTTCTTTATACAGTGCCAGATTTCCACCATTTCATTCACATAAATCACATCACACGCACACTTTTCCGATCGTCTTTGTTTGACGCAAAATCGGCGTACTATAGCACGTAATTCAGACTGGGAATGGTAATATTCGTCGTGTGCCAACTTCAAACGCAATCCACTTGTCCCTTTCAAGTTCTTCAACACCCTTATTGCAATTTTATAATCACCCCAAGTGGGTGCATGCGTTCTTCTAGTGGCACGGGGCACCAAACGAAATATCTGAGCATGTGCTCCGCGATATCCACAAGAGGCTTCCAACAAGAGACTGAATTTTTTTCACACAAGGCAAATTTGGTCTTGCCTTCACTGAAAACAGTTCATCGAAATTTTCCATTCCATTTAAATTCAAGACTAGAGTCTTGGACGGATTCATCTTTCCAGGGTTATGAGAATTGAGCACAACGTTAATCCATGATTCTTGATTCAGGAAGTAACCATCCTTTGGTTCCACTCCGATTCTTATTCCCAAAACTTTTTTTTTGTTCTGATATCCTTCAATTACAAAATCTTCAAAGTTGAAAAAAACGTAACAATTTCATCGTTGGTGCCTGTGACAAAATATCATCCAGCACAGTCCCAGCTTCACTCATTTTAGCAAAAAGTACAAGTGTCAGTGACACACTGCGTGAATTCAGTCCCATAAACGTTTCACATAGTAACTTGTTGCACAACTTCTGGCTTACTCAAGCCCGTAAAGATTTCTTTTCTGTTGAAGCGCCAGCTCGTCCTTTGACTTCACTCCAAAAAGCTTAAGTTCTTCTTGGGTATTATTTATACCTAGAGGCACTTCCAGCAATAGATCATATTCTGCTTCGGTCTTGGCCTTGGGGTATTCACTTAACACATCACCATGTCGTGCAGCAACCCCCAAATTTGTACCAACATCAAAATAACTGTGACGTTATTTATCTCCATCACCGTAGAAAACGTAAACAAATTGAATTCACCGTAAGCCTGTTTGTCACCCCATGCAACTAAACGCGTTTTGTACCTCTCGACTGTTCCATCTGACTTTAGTCTTATATACCCAGAGGTACTTTTTCCAGCTTGCGGCGTAAGATCTTCCATCTTCCCAGATTTCAAAGGATTTCAGTTCACCTTGTTCAGCGGCTGTGCATATATCCGCGTTTGAAGTTTCATGCGCCGCCGATAACTCTTCGGGCCAGGCACTACATCTCTTAACCTTTCCGAGTGCTTAAAACTTTAGAGACTGCATACACATATAGCGCACTTCCACTAACTGAACCGTTCCCAGTCAACACTTCACTTGGAAACAATATCCCTTGAATTGCTCTCGTTGGAGTGCGGTTTAATATGTATTCCAAATACTCAGCCGCCTCCGACCAATATGTCATTGGAACGCCAGACCCAAAAATCATACATCGAACCATGTTAAAAATGGTCCGGTTCATCCCTCATATTTACCGTATGAGGCTGGATTTCCAGACTCGATAATCTGCCTTCGTACTCCAGTCTGTTTACAAAATAAATCAACGTTTCGATATTCTCCACCACCATCGATTATTAAGACGTGAACACGTCAATTAAACCATTTTTGAACCACGAAATAAAATGTTCAAACATTTTTTTCCGTTCTATCTTTTTGTACAAGCGGCAATATTTCCCACATAATTCGAGAATTATTCCACGAAACCACCAGAAAACGGTTCCCGCGTCGATATCGGGGAGTGAATGGACCTTCGACGTCAGTGCAAATCACTCTTCCGATGCGATCAATCGGTTAATTTTTGCCTGAATTTTTTTTCAGCTCCTTCTTGAGTGGTCCTTTGTTCTCAGCACAGGTCAGGCGGTTTGGCATTTTGTTGTCCGTAATCACTATACATGACGTGGTGTCACTAGCCAGTTTTTAACTTTTTGATACGCTAGATGGCCCAAGTGCACGTGGAAGTGATGTTAACTCCCCTCTTCAAAATCGTCAGACTTTTTCTTCAAAGTTATTTAATACCATATTCGAAAATTTGAGAACATATCCCTCCCTTTCTTAACGCTTGACATTTCAGCCACAAACTCCGCAGCAAAAGTTTCAATTCGTAACAGTATCTCACCATTCAAAAACATATGCATTTGGCGACCGTCATCCGTAATGTTGCACACCTTCTCGCGTAGCCTTCCCAGCCATATCATATTTTTCGCAATTTCGGTGTATAGTACGCATTCAACTCGATGACCGTCGGATTCGACAATTCTTTTTCAGAATAATCCTTCTAACCTTGTAGCCTTAAGCATACCACCATCAGGTAAAGCGAACGTGTCCCCTTGACTGTATTCCCTGGAATCTTCAAGTAAACTCCCATTCGACACTACGTGTCTACTTGCGCCACTGTCGACAATCCGTAAGTCTTCGGATATCCCGCTGAGACACTATTTCGTCTCACCATCCGGTTTCGTTTTGACAGTCGACCATACCACCCTTTTTGACCAACCTTCAACACTTATATTGGCTTGTTTTCTCCATTGTTGCTTGTGTTTCTTTTGAGCATTTCCAGGAGGTTTCTTTTGAGGTGTCTCTCACTTCCACACTCGTAACATCTCCGGCTCTGTTCAGTCGAGACCACTGAATTGGCATGCAATTTTGCAGGGTCCCTCGTTTTGGAGCGCCATCTTCCAGCTCTTGCGCCAAACAATGAGTTCTTGAGTATGGCACATGTAGTCCTGTCTTGCAGGACCATATCTAGCCACATGAACTTAAGTCGCGGTGCCGCAAGCTTCACAATATTTTCAACTGTTAAGTTTCCGCTTGACCCACTTTCACGAGCCAAGCCTACTAGGTATAAATAGTGTTCCGTCCACGTCCTTCTTGAATCCTGCTTGGTGGTGCTATATGCTCACTTTGAACGCCAACCACATTTGTTCCAAAAAATGTAAATGAGGTGACAATAGCCACCACATCCGTATATTAAAACAAAAAAAACGACGTTCTTCTTTCCAAATGTTCACCTAACTTGTTTACCTTGAGACTCTCGGTCCACGTAAATACAAAGGCCACTTCTCCAATTTCTATGGCTTCCATGAAAGGGTAGGGAACTGTTTGAACCCGGCACCTAGGCCAGGGTAAATTTCAACGCTCGGAAATTTTTCCACGGTCACTTTCGGTATTTTAGTTATACGTTGGCCAAAAATGTTGCAAGTGTGCATGTCCTGCAGCCACATTTCCGCTTACCATGCCTTGAACAGCTCCATGTGACCCGCGCAGGATTCGATCTGCATTGGCGCGTGGTATGCCACCAAATTCAAGACCTTCATCACCACGGCCAAATAATGCAGAGTTATATGCTGGTCGAACGGGCGGTAATTTATCAGACTCACTATTTTTGCGGCACCTGAGGAGTCTTTTCTTGACCTAGACGATGTGGTCGGCACCGAGTATCTGCTCCGTGCACCCTCAACAGACACAAGACGTTTTTGTACATCTTTTAGTCCATTCAATATCGCTTATAGAACATCATTTTGTCCCGCCATGTTACCATCATCATGTTTCTCCATATCTTCCTCCATTTACGAGAAAAAATTATTCCAGTTAGCGACTAACAAATCCACTAGCCCTCAAACCGAGGAGAGTTTCCACTAGCTGTACCGTAATACTCCAAAAAAACAAACTTTAGCGTCAACTTTCTTGTCATATCCTTAAAGGCTTGGGATCATAACCTGTAGAAACTTTTATTATTATCATAGGTCTTATACCACCTGGCCTGATAGTTTTGACCAGGTAGGACCTCACGTCTGTAAGGGCTTAGGCGCAACCGACGCCATGCGACAAGTTTTCCCACTTAAGCTGTCTTTATAAAAACAGAAAGTATACTATGTAAAGTTACAAAATTCAAATATAACAATACTAAAAAAAATTAAACTTGAATTCTAAACTTGAAAAGCGTATGCATATTTCCACCAATAGGGTTTCATCTCCTTGAAAATCTACTTAGCCAAATCCTCCAAAATGACTACATGTAATTTCAACGCATTCTGTAAAAAGTGTGTGACGGTCGAGCGCGGGAGAATATCTGACACATTGGGTAGTAATGGCTTGTAAGAAACCGGAAGTTGGGTATTACCCAAAATGTAATTGGGTAATACTCGCGCGTATATACGTTAAGTTAAATTAAGTCTTAGGCTATAACTAATTTAATCATTTTTATTTTTTCTTGTTTTGTTGGCAAGTTCCTTTTCGTGTCGATCCTCTCGATTGGAGAGCCGTCGCGGAGATTGTGGATTGGCTTACTCGTTTCGTTTTCTTGTTGAAGTAGTTTTGGTTACGCATTGCACTGTACGAAGGCGATTGGAGAGCTGTCGTGGCGATTACGGTGGATTGGCTTCTTCGTTTCGTTTTCTTGAAGTGGTTCTGGTTGCGAATTGCAGCATTTAGTGGAGATAACCTTGATTAATAATTTGAGTTTGGTTCTCGTTATTAGAGTTTGTTTTATTGTTAACCGCGTACTACGCTATTGGTTATAGCTGGAAACGCGCAATGTCCGAGACACATAAGATGAAACAGATTCTAACAGCTCTGACTGAAACTTTTCGAGAGCATCGACATTGATTTCCATGAGTGCCAGCGTCACCTTCGCAACTTGTGTAAAGATCTTAAGAGTCAATGGCCGTCCAATGCAACACGACTCGCCTGTGATCCGGTATTTTGTCACCCAATGGAAACACATCACCACGGACAGATCTCACCGAAGACCAAGAATCATTTAAACAAGAAAACATTGAAATATTTTCTTGAATTAGACCTACAATAAGGTGTTATATCATTATGCAGGATGAATCGAAATGAGTGGTGTTTGAGCATCAACGAGAACTCGTGGATTTTTTTTGCTCATCAACGTTATACTTGATGCAAAAAATCTCTCTGTGTGATCAAACAGAAAATAGAGCGTTTCAACGATGCAATTGAGGTTAAGTCCAAACATTATACATCCTCAAACAAAGTCAAATCGATAAGAATTGATTCTGGTTGTCAACCTTTTGCAAACAAGCAATGGAAGGAAAATTATAATGTAAAGGGCCACGGAAAGCACTCATGACCATGTCCACCGGAACATGTAAGGCAAATTGTATCTGTAATCTAGGTACACTTATATTTCGCGCTCTAGGGCTATCTCCATACAGGAGAGGTTCATCGTTCCTCGTGTACGCGTCTATGTCAACTTAACGGTATCAACGTGCGGTGTCGCGGGCGCTGATGGCGCCAGCGAAGAAGCGCCAAAATCTTACTATAGTTTAGATTTACTTGTCCGGGATTTTAGCCTGCAGGATTTTTTTTATGTCAGAGCCTATGATTCTGTTCATTTACACCACGCACTGATCTGGCGCGTTGAAAAGATGGGGAAACTCTTCGTGAGTTAACCCATATAGGCAGGCGTCTAAGACCATTAACAATTTGTCACCTACGCTGTGCTAGTCATGTTGTTGTGTGCTCTTCCCCTTAGCCATCGTATAGTCGTAGTGCAAAAATGCGTAGTAATCACTTGATCCTAGTATACCCTCCCCTTAGTACGCGCAACCTTCGTGTCCAGCACTTATCCACAGTAACCGGAACCTAAATGCGCGCCCCCACTAAAGAGAAACGTGACATGCTAGTAAAGTTAATGTATTCCAATTTACCCACTAAAGAAAACTTGGTCTGCCGTGTGATGCCGCTTGCCCCTCTCTACTCCTACTGAATTTTCCAAAGTGACCAAGCGTACAGAGAATTCGGACGCGTGGTTACTGTTAGTTAACCGTGAGAAGAAAATGCAAAAGTGATATATTTAGACTGGACTATTTTTATTCCGTCACAAAAAATGCAATTTGTTTTTTTGTACACCTATTTTCGACTTTTGTGCGTCGATGCTAAAACCTTGGAAAACCACAATATCGCAACTTGCCCTTGGTTTCCAACACTCCTTCTCATCGCCGCGCACTTCGAAAACAGGTCTCCTTCATCGCTACGACAGTCCAACACTTGATCGCAACACCCCAAACCGCGGCATCGGTAACGCCTTGGTAAACATGTCTGCTTTCATCTCCTCCGTTCTTTTATAACGCACTTCAATGCGTCCTTCCATCCGCTTCGAGATCAGGAACTTGATATTCACGTCAACATGCTTCATTTTACTTGAGTTGCTTTCACCCTCCAGGAACTTTATTGCAGCTTGATTGTCCGAATATAGAATCATCGGCAGCTTCAAGTTTATTCCAATCTCTGTCAGGAATTCGTACACTCCAAACACCTCGCACTCCACTTGTGACGCAGCATAAAACTCTGTTTCCATTGTCGAAAGGGACACGCACGCTTGGCGTTTGCACATCCAATAGAGAACAATTCCATCCAACGTGACCAATCCTCCGGTAACCGACTTTCTGTGTTCCTTACATCCCGAGTATTCTGCATCACTGTATGCAACCAGCTGTAATCCATTTTGCACATCGACTTCCTTCGACTGCTCCATCTTTAGCTTCATCTTGAATGTCCCCTTCAAGTACCGCAAAATTCTTTTGGCTAAAAGCCAGTCTGTCATACTCGGCGCATGCGTCTGCCTGGTTGCCCTGTGTACCGCGTACACTATGTCTGGCCTATTGAATCTCGTAATCCACAGGAGGGATCCCACAAGTGACTGGAAATCCCTCAATGCTGGCGATCCGTCACTAGGCTTGACCGGCAATACCACTTGATTTTCCATACACACGTCCTCGTGATTTCCTCCAATTGGTGTCTTCACTGGATTGGCATCCTTCAAACCATATTCTTCAATGAGACACTTGATCATCACTTCTTGGTCGAGGTAATAACCTCCTTCTTCTTCATAATTCACCCGCATTACTAGAAACTTGGACACTTCACCCAAATCCTTGATGTCTAACACTTTCATGTCATCAAAAAATGTCGTTACCAAATCTTCTTGAGTTCCGGTCACCAACAAATCATCCACGTAAACTCCGACCACGATCATATCCACTCCACGTCGCTCGAAATACAAACATAAATCCGTGTAACTCTGCGAGAAATTCAACGTAATCAACTTGTCGTGCAATAGTATGTTCCAGAGTCGACCTGCCTGCTTAAGACCATACAAGGTCTTCTTCAACTTCAGCACCAGCTCGCTTACTTCTTCCACCTTGATTTTCTTGAAATCTTGCTTCGTGAACCCCATACCTCTTAGTATATATAAGTAAATGTCATGTTCTTCTTCGAGCGCCTTGACGTATGCATTTGGGATATCTCCATGATTTGGAGTTGATTATGGACTCACGCGACTAGTCGTGCTTTGTAGCGTTCAACACTTCCGTTTGCGTCAGTCTTGGTCTTGAACACCCATTTTGTGTGTAAGAGTCTGCATCCACTTGGTCTCTTCGTCACATCCCCTTCACATTCCATCTTCTGGCCAACGCTAAAATGATCTTCAACGTTTCCATATCCATCACAGCCGCGAACGTGAGTCCATAACCAACTCCAAATCGTTGTTCATTTCCGCACGCGACTAGTCGTGATTTGTAGCGTTCCACACTTCCGTTTGCGTCAGTCTTGGTCTTGAACACTCATTTTGTGTGTAAGGGTCTGCATCCACTTGGTCTCTCCGTCACATCCCAACTTCGTTCATTTCTAACGCCATTATCTCCGTCTTAATCGCTTCACTCCATTCATCTTGTGCTTGCTCTTCATAGCTTCCGAAAAATTACGCGGATCCATTTCCGTGATCATATTCACCACTCGACGGTCATCATTGTCATCATTGTTTTCTTCCTTCCGTTTGTCACTTGTTTCCGCTCTCTTCTTAGCGTACTCCCTTGTCACATGCCGCTCTCTTGACCATGTCTTCTTATTCTTGACTCTCTTGGTCTCCTTCTTGCTGGCTTGTGCTTCTTGAACTTCTTCATATTGCTCTTCACTTGATACTGGTGGTCCTTCTGAATCTGCACCTCCTTCTTCCGTAAATAGACGTCGCAACTGCTCGTTCTGCGTGTCGTCCAAAGTATCAGTGTTCTTGATATGCTGAGTCACACACACGTCACTGTCAGGATCTTTCTCACCTTCTCGACGTCCAAAATGCTCTCGCCTGTCGCTTGGTACTTGATCACCCGCTTACTATTCACGTAAGCCAACTCGCAGTCCTTTTCTTCTAAGAGTCCATACGAAAAAATGTTACGCTCCAAATTTTCCACGTAATACACATTTTCAATCTTGATCAGTCTTTCGACTCCACCGCACCGCGCGTATGCCTGCAATTCGCCCTTCATCGCGTCCTTCATCTTCTTACCATCAGCTTGATAACACACACCATCTACTGGCTCTGTATTCCGTAGAAAACTTGAGTCATTCGTCAGGTGCATGCTTGCACCGCTATCCAAGATCCACTTATTTCTCGAAACGTTAGCGTAATCTCCAGTAATCGTAAGCGACAAATCCACATTCTTGCCACCCTTCTTTGGGCAATTCCACTTCAAATGTCCTGCATCTCCACATACGTAACATTTTCTTGACTTGTCCTTCCTTTCTGCCACGACGTTCACTGTGCCTCGTGCCGCCGTCCTTGGTCTGTTACCTTCGTGTTCCACTGCCTGAGCGAACTGACAGAGCTCTTCAGCCTGCCGTAGATAGTCCACGCGAGTGTAATCATATCTTGACATCAAAACTTGCTTCAGCTCTGGCGCTGAATGGTAAATAACATTATCAAGCACCAGAGCATCCGCACGCCCTCCTACTGCTTCCGCCACTGCTAGAAAATACAAGTAATGCTCCGTCCAGGATCTTGTATAACACGTCCTCGCCAAAAATAACTTCATCGCTTGTGCCGGCGTCAGCTGCGTATGAAACGTCATCAACATCTTATCTATAACATACCACAACGCGGGAGTCTCACTCCACCACGTTTCAACCTGGCGGTTGTAATAGCTATCCGCCGTACCAGAAGGTAGTGCCCCAGGAGATCGACCTTAACGTCTTCACTCGATGGGAACCCACACGCTGCCTCAGCGATGCCTATCTGGCGCAAAAACTTACTGCCCCACGGGTGAAAACCCGACCCGAGTCTCCTGTACACTTCAATACCGTCGAAGACTCTAATTTGAAGCTTGCACTGCTTCGGTGAGGGCGTCCGCATTACTTGCGCTTTTGCTACCTGCCCTGAATCTATATTCACCCCTAGGTTTGCGTATCCTTGTCCTGGGATGCCCGCCTGCGCACCGATCTGTCCGGCGTCTGCTACGCCACCTCGATCGAAACAATTCGCACCGGCCTTGCTGAGATACCTAAAACTCATTGCAGCTGAATTAGCTGCCCTGTACACAGCCTTCTCCTCATGAATTCCTTCCAAGGAAGCCATGCTCATCTGTGCTCATCTGAGTGTACCCTTTGGGGGTGGGATACACACCACCCCCCCCTCGGACACTGCTCCAGGAGAACTTTCCAACTTCCCCAGTCGGTCCGTCAGCTCGCGGATGGCTGCTAAGACGTCCGCCGACCCCGCATTATCTTCAATGACAGCAGCCTTCTCCTCGCTGTCGTACACGCCCCTCACGCCCCTTACTTGGGCTCATAACCTGTTGTTGTGTGCTCTTCCCCTTAGCCATCGTATAGTCGTAGTGCAAAAATGCGTAGTAATCACTTGATCCTAGTATACCCTCCCCTTAGTACGCGCAACCTTCGTGTCCAGCACTTATCCACAGTAACCGGAACCTAAATGCGCGCCCACACTAAAGAAAACTTGGGCTGTCGTGTGATGCCGCTTGCCCCTCTCTACTCCTACTGAATATTCCAAAGTGACCAAGCGCAGAGAGAAAACGGACGCGTGGTTACTGTTAGTTAACCGTGAGAAGAAAATGCAAAAGTGGTATATTTAGACTGTACTATTTTTTATTCCGTCACAAAAAATGCAATTTGTTTTTTTGTACACCTATTTTCGACTTTTGTGCGTCGATGCTAAAACCTTGGAAAACCACAATATCGCAACTTGCCCTTGGTTTCTAACAAGTCAAGTAGCAGAACTTCCCAGCGGTTGTTTAGACAGATCGCTACTACTGTGTAACAGGGGTGATGTTACTGGTTTGCACTGTAATGATTGCGTCAAGGAAGTGTGCAATAGGAAAGAAACAAATATAAAATTGTTTCAAATAAACCTTCAATTAAATAAAGTTCAATGTTGCGTTAGCCCTTTTTTGTCCAACTTTAATTAACTTAAGTGTTAGACGGAAGTTAGTGAGTAATACATTAAGAATGGTTTAGATTTACTAAGTATAGCTAAACCTTAACAAAATAATCAAGCGAGAAGTAAGTTCTCTCCTTTAATTATAAAATTACATCCCTTCTAAAATCGATTATGAACCAAATCAAAAATAAATGGATTATAGGAAGGGAGCTGATATTAAGAGCCCCCATTTATAACTAAATTGAATTTAATTTTGGACAGTTCTTTCGGCCTATCGTCAACACACCGTTCTGATAATTCATTCGGCCCGTCGACAAATCCATTCCATCTAATCCCAGATGCAAAAATCATACCAGAAAACTAAGCGGAGATTAAAGAGCAGCTAACAATATGGGCGGAGGGCCAAATGTTCAGCATTGTCGTCAATGGTAGAGATACCTAAAAAAACAACGGATTATTTTCCATTGCAAGAAAAACGACGAGTATAGTTCAACCCCCTCGGTAAAAGCTGAAAAGTGCATTCTCCCTTTCAAGCTGGCAGAGGGCTAAAAAAATGGTAAATGGATAACTTCTCAGACGAATAACGAACACGACCACCCAGATGAGTTCCGAAAATGGCAACGGATTTCGTTTGAAGAAAAAGAATAATTGTCAGCATAACTAGTAGATGGCGTCAAACCGACGCAACAGCTGGCTATTCTTCTACGTAATTATCAAAATCAGGGGATCGGAATACGCGACGTCTACAACAAAATCTCGAAAATCCACGCTGAAATGCTAGGCGGACGGACCTCGTTACTGTCATTGATGGATTTTGCCGAAAGCAAAAGATATCGTGTTATAACCAACTTCGATGAACATAGCCTTTTGAAAAATGCCCTTTTTGTCAACCCTGCGTCAAAAGCGGCCATTCAGAATGACCACGACGTACGTACTGTGGCCGGCTTGCACATACAAGATCAATCGGTACAACTTACCACTTTTGCGCGTGGCGGGAATCAACTCTGTAAATAAGTCCTTTACCGTCTGCTACGTATTCCTTCAGGATAAAAAGAAGCCAGATTATCAATGGGCCATCAATCAAATGCCTTTAGTCTTCCAATTCGTTCCAGCAGTTGTTATTACCGACCGCGAGATGGCTTTAATTAACGTAGTTCGCACCTTTTCACCAAACTCGTTTGTTTTAATTTGCCGCTGGCACTTCAAGAATTTTACAGTCCACCGTAATCCCGCTTTTAGTAAAAAAAAATGGATGGCTGGGAGGATTTATGAAGGATTGGAATGGCATGGTTCCTAGCTCAACTATTACTCAATCGAGGATCTATGGAATACTTTTTGACTCGAGTATAGTAGCTTTGCTGGCGTCATTGATTATGTTTCTCAATGGCTTAAAAACAGCAAATTTTACTTTGTCTCATGCTGGACGAATCAAGTTATGCACCTAAGAAGTCCTACTCGAAGATTCACACGCAGTCGTTAAGATATTTTTAGAAAAGATCACGGGGGACTTGCTTCAAGTATTTGAACGCTTCAACTTAACTCAAGAGTTTCAGTTTAATGAAGTAAAACTTGTAGTTAATAAGCAGCGGGAGTCTATCCCGCTTCAAAGCTAAAGTTTATAGCTTAGTTGTCAAGAAAGTAACGCACTTTTCCCTTCCAAAGGTGCAAGAGGCTTACGTTTCATCACAAACTGCCGAATGCACAGGGGTTTTTAGGAGAACTATGGGCCTTCCTTGTCCTCATCTGCTTACAAAATTGAAGGCCTCATATAGGACCAGCCCAAAATTCACTGATAAAACCCTAAATCCACTGATAAAACCCAAAATTTACTGATAAAACCCTAAATCCCCTGATAAAAACCAAAATTCTCTGATCATGTGATCATGATCACGTGATCATTCTTGACCGATTTGGAATAATTAGTCGTAAAGACTGCCCAGGTACAAAGTGACATCTCTTTATTCTTACGATGCCGGTTCTCTTTTTGAGACGGCTGATGGCCACGCACTTTTTAAAGTGCACGATGAAGCCATGTTGGCAAGTGCTGATGATGTGTTCAAGTACTTGTCTATTCGTATCTTAATAATTAAATACATAACCGGTTCTTTCCCAACACTCATAGCACCATTGTTCTTCGCAATGCTTCATCCACGGCGGTCGTTGAATCTTATTTCGCTCTTCAAGAGTCAGTTCAGCAAACTGGTTTACTTTCAGATGATACGGTAGCCCCTATAGCAGGTCTGCAATTGTTATGGTAAGTCAATCATAGCTAACTGTTTTGTGTTGAAAAGGTCCTACCTTGCCGTTCTCTGAGTTGATAAGCAAAGATTGTGATGAATGTTGCTCGACAATGAGCAAACTCTGCGTTGTATCCGGTGCGTAAACACTCGGTGCGGCTAGCGCACCGAGGAAGACTTTCCTTTAAGCGGCGTTCGCCGCTACTTAGACGATACGCCCTTGTATAAGGGCTTAGCAAGAGATCACTCTCATGCTCGGGTCCAAGATTCCCGGGGTGGTTACAGTTAGCTTTCGCTAAAGCCTTGTAACAAGGCTTCCCTTATAAAGGGAGGTGGCGTAAGGTAGAACTCCCTTAGGCTACAATACTCACTGCGCGCGCCACCGGGCGTGGTCGCGCTCCTAGCAGTCTTAATTATTTGTAAACTGATTTATATTTAATATATGTAATTAGCCTAAATTAATTAAACTAATGTAAACTATATGTAATACTAAGTAGAGATTATTCAAGTCGTAACTAGCTGAAATGTAGTGTACACCACATGTGTACCAACACGTGGCAGGCTGCCACGCCTTCACAAAAGGCTCCTGCTCTGATTGGTTAAAACAACCAATAAGTCCGAACTTTCGGACTGGTCAATATTTGACCTTAACCGTGGTGTACTTACGTACACTAATGTAACCACATGTAATCCGGTTACATCCTCCCCCATCAAGACTATTGCCACCCAATAACCGATTTTTAGTTGGAGAACTCCAACTGCCAGAACTTCTGTCCTACAATGAACACCTTCAGTGGTGTTGGTGATTCTCCCCGGGAAGAGGAGCAAGTCCTCTACTCGGAGGATGATGACTCAGAGGACGAGGTCCTTGGGGATAGTTCCCCAAAGGACGACCGCTCCGACAACGCCGACCGGTGATGTAGGCAGCCAAATCCTTTCCCACTCGTGGGGAAAATGCGCTTCTTCGAACGCAACTACTATCAACTGCGGATGATACATCAGGATCGCCGAAGGCGATCATCACCAATGATCTGGACGCAGCTCAAGAAGACGAACTTGCCTTATAGGCACGAGAGGCAGCGTTACGCGCCTCTAAACGCCCGCCATGGGTGGCCTATCACTTTGACGGTCCTCGTGACCCTCAAAATTGGCCTAAAAATGAGGTAAAGAAGGGTTTAGCCTTCTATACCCCTCGCCCTGCGGCTGAATAGCCGTATCAACACGAATGCCGGAAACAACTCCGGGAAAAACTGCTCACGCAGAAGTAGTTCACTGGCGTCTCATACCGAGAGCGACTCAGCAGGCAGGCACAGGTGCCCCTGTTGAGAACCTCAACGATGTTCCTATTGTTCTCTTTCCAGGAGAAAATGCCGAAGAGGCAGAACAGAAATTCCGCGCTTGGGCGTAAGAGGAGAAACTCCTCCGTAGCTATACTCAGCTACACAACAGCTATTTCATCCCTTGACGGTCGGGTGGAAAGGGCGTTTCGCTTGGCGTTTGCAAGAGCCAAGGCGATTGGGCTATTCAGTGCCCCTTATCGCACGCTCTATGCCAGCGCCCCTGCCCCCACCATGGTGCCAGAGAACAGTGCGATCGCCGCATCTGTTTCCGGCGAACTCCCAACTACTGGGAGTGAAGGGGATTTTCTCACCCCTTCGATCGTCGACCCGCAGCGGGAATCTCCCGCTCGAAAGCGTCAACGACGTCTCGGCAATCCTGCCGTAGGAAAGTCTCGGACTCCCACGAATTGTGTGAGTGGGGATAACCCTACCACTTCACCAGATATTGGGTTTGACCCCAATGATGGCGTCACGCCATCAGACGCCCCACATGGTAATGTGAAGTACCCTTCGTATCGATAAGAACTTATCGATGTGCTTTCGCACAGATACAAGGATGACATCGGGGAATTCCCCCCCTCAAGCCCTGGGCCACACACACGTGGCGTCAACGGAACCCACGGATTGACTAATCCGTTTACGTAAAACGGGGTATACCCCGTATATGCATGCACCGAATTGTTTATGGCAAATTCGGCCATAGGAAGCATCTCACTCCAACTATTTGGAGAATCCGGACATAAACTCCGGAGAATATCTTCTACAACGCGATTAACTCGTTCCGTCTGACCGTCCGTCCGCGGATGATCCGCAGTGGACATGAGGAGCTTGGTGCCCAGCACCTTAAACAGCGCCCCCCCCAGAACTGTCCCGTAAAACGGGGATCCCGATCCGATACCATGGAATCGGGTAGACCATGCTGTCGAAAGACACGGTCTAGGAACACTTTCGCGGTTCCTTGTCCATCTATGGACTCTGGCACCGCCTCCAGGTGAGCCGTCCGGCTCAAACGGTCTACAAAGACCAAAATGCCGGTGTAGCCGGCCTTATCCTTTGGAAAACCGAAGATAAAATCCATACTAATGGATTTCCAACACTCGTTGGAACGGCTAAGCTCGCCAAAGGTTCACCTCCATTTTTTTGGAAGTACTTGGCCCACACAAACAATTGGCAATTTCCAACTGTATGCTATAGGTTGACTTGGTCCACACGAACAGTTGGCAATTTTGCAGCTGTTTCCTATAGAAGCTGAATCTGCAGAGGGTTTGACCTTCTGACACGACTCACAAGTGCGAATATACGCACCGACCCACTTGTACATTTTGGGTCACCAATACAAAGCGCTTAACGCGCTGTAGGTCTTATCCCGACCTAAATGACCCCCGGTAGGGGCTTCAGGTGCCTCAAAGAGAGGACTCTATACTTCAGTTCCTCATCATGAGAAACAACCACCCGCGGAGTGTCCTCCGCGCTTGTGCTATAATATATCAAACCGTCACAGTACCTGTAACGGTGTAACCGAGCTCTAGCTCGACTTGACAGGGTAGGCTCAGACGAGCCAAATCCCTTTCCACCCAAAGCGCTGATAAGCGCTGTACACTGTGGGTCACCACAGACGAGGTGATGAATGTAGAGTGAACAAGCTCATAATCGAGACGACGCGACTTCGTCGCTGTCCATAAGGACGCGTGGTCAGTATAAACCACGAACGGCTTTGAGACGAGCAGGTGAACCCTGAACTTGACAAGAGCATACTTCATTGCAAGTAGCTCCTTGTCATGAACGGGATAATTCCGTTCCGCAGCTTTAAGCCGCCTCGACTCAAACGCAATTACGCGTTCCCTTCCTGCATCGTCTGCTTGTAACAAAGCACATCCGATTGAGAAATTGGAGGCGTCGCAGACGACACTAAATGGTTTCCCAGAATCTGGGAAAGATAGAACGGGAATTTTTAACAAGCTCCCCTTAACCGCTTCGAAAGCGGTATGGTGTTGGGTTTCGCAACACCAATCCACGTCCTTCACATTTTCATAAGAAGTTCTGTTAATAGCTTCGCCATCTCAGCGTAGTTCTAGCTGTACTTGTGGAGATAATTGGCTAATCCAAGCCACTTCCGTAAATATTTAAGATTTACAGGCGAAGTCCACTCCACAATGGCTTTCACCTTCGCGGGATCCGCCCGCACTCCATCTCTACCGATGAAGCATCCGAGGAAAGGAATTTTCTCAGCACCAAAGATACATTTGGATTCGTTTGCATATAACTTATGCTCTCGCATACATTCGAGCACCGCTCGAGGTGCGTCTATATATCAGACAAGTCGCCTTCCGCGCGACTATGAACGAATATATCGTCGAAGTACGTCTGAGCGTACTTTCTATGAGGGCGGAAGATTTGGGTCACCAAGCGATTAAAAGTCGCATTCGAAAGCCCTTGTGGCATAACAAGCCACTCCCACAGCATGCCACTAGGCGATCTGACCGCTGTAAGCGGAATATCGGATGCTCTCATGAGCACCTGATAATACCCGTCCACCAGATCCAAGGCACTGTACACAGTCCAGCCTCCATATTGTTCTGGAAGACATCCATTCCGAGGAATCGGAGTTTGCATGGCTACTGTAGCTGCATTCAGCTTATTGTACGCATGCACAATGCGCCAGTTTCCGTTCGGTTTCCGAACACAAAAAGTGGGGGATTAATGGGGAGACTTACTCTCCCGTACCATCCCTGCCTCTTCTTTCCCTTTGAAGAATGCGTCGATGACGTCGCATTTCTCCTTGGGGAGAGGCCACTGCCTAGTGACGCAGTATTTGGTTCCAGGAACCAAATCAATTTCATGTCGAACTCCCCGATCCGGTGGTAACCCCATCGGCGGGTTGTCAATAATTACATCTCCAAATTCCTTCAGTAAGGAATGGTAAGGGTACTCAGGATCCGCGAGGATCTTGAGACCGCTTCGGGCATTCAATGCCTGTTTTGTTTTCACCAAAACGGACTCGTCCATCGTGGATGAGGAGTTCAACTCCTCTTCCGGACGCAACACGACGACCTCGTCGATTTCACCTGCTTTCAAAGCAGTTATCAACTCGTTGAAGGACATCTCCCCCAACGACAACAGTTCGCCTACCCCAGGTAACTGTTCAAGGCTTACGCCTTCTGTGACAACACCAGTCACACTATTCAGTATCCGATAGGACTGCTGACTACTGTCCTCGGGTCTCGTCCCGAGATCCAGATGGGAGGAGTCAATTGCCCCATCTATTGGAAGCGCATCGCGCCTATACACAGAGGTCTCTACCTCTACCACCGGTGAATCGCCGGTCTCACCTAATAAGGATGGTCGGAATCAATTCCGACGTGCGAAAGAGACGAACTACGGGTCTCTTCGCTTGGAACGCCTCGCGCTTAACCACAGGGGTCTCTACCCCTAGCACTGGAGTCGCAACTTGTTCGCCGAACACGGCGTGGTCGGAATCAATTCCGACCTGCAGAAGAGACAAAGTTCGGGTCTCTTCTCTAGGAAGGCCTTGCGCTTAACCTCAGAGGAATCCACCTCTAACACTGGCGACTCACCAGTCTCGCCTATATCGGCGCGGGGATTAATCGCCAAATCCCCCTCGTCAAGGAGAACTTCCTTGATCTCATTGGGATTGATCATCTCAGACATCCCAATATCTGGCATCTCACGCCAGAATCGCTTTTGCGATCGAGCAAAGGTGGGTTCATGACTCGCCAATGCTTCACCCGATCGCGGGTGCGTTGGGACAATGGACTTATACTTCCAGTCTATCCATGTCTCGTGGCGTTCCAGCCACTCCATGCCCAGAATGATTCCAAATCCAGGACTAGCAACGTTCTGAGGTATCGAAGTCTGCAAACTTCAGCTTAAGGTCAGTCGAGACCTTGGGTACAGAAACCTATACGCCCGTCGCACGACGGACCGTTACAACGTCACGAGAACGTGCCTGTAGGGCCTCGGCATACAGACGACTCTTCACAACAGAAGCCCGTTTGACATAATTGTGTCGTGAAGCGGACCCAAGAATTTTGGTCGGTTTCGGTCAACAATGGACCGATCGTCCTGTCGGCGATCGGATTGGTGGAAAGTCAAGAGGTTTTTGGATCAGTCATGTGCAAGGGGTGTCCAAGACACAAATTCGGGTAGGTCACATGAGATTGCGTGTACTACATACTTTCATGTTTGGTACATATTGGGGACTATAGGGGGTAGGTAGTAGTTGGGGATTTGCCAAGTTGGGGATTTGCGAAGTTGGGGATTTGCCAAGTTGGAGATTTTGCCAAGTTTGGTTTTTTGCTTTCGTTTGGGTTTTGCTTCGTAAGGGTTTTTGGCTTTTAGCTTCGCTTAAGTGACCGTTGGGCCCCCAGCTCAACCGGGGTCGTTTTCACCTTACGCGTTAGTCGCCTCTGCACGCCGCAGAGAGTTTTGGGAGCGTAGGGTCGAGTAATCCCCTCCAGCTCATTATACCCGGCCGGGACGCGTTATAGACGCATTTGGCCCGCCGGAGGTCCCTAGACGGGAGTGTACTTTGGTCGACCCCCAACGTTAAGTTGCACACGTTTGGAACGTGTTATTTTACCTATTGGATTATTTCGTGGAGATATCGTTCGTGGATTACGTCACGTTCTTATTGGATCTCCCTATTGGATTGGATTATTGGACCTCATTGGATTACCGGAGTTTATCTCCCATATTGGCCGTGCTTTACGATCGGGTTAGCGATCTGCCCTCGGGAGTATACAAATTTCGAGTATAACCGATATACCCGTACCCAGGGTGAAGAGTTCCGCCCCGGGTACATCACCCAGCACGGTCTACCGCATTTAGACCACAAGTCAGTCCCAAGCACCGATCCACCGAGTGTGTTACCAGCCCAATCCATCGGGTACACAAGGTGAGATGTGAAAAGAATAGGACCAGGCGTCCAGTGCTGACGATCGGTCGTCTGCCAGCAGCGGACGATCCGATCGGATCGAAGACGATGGTTCGCGGGGTACCCCCCGTAAGTTGGAAGGCCGGGCACGATGGTGGTCAGGTTCTCGACACTTCGGTGTTCGATTTCGAATTTGACTCCACCACAATGGTGCGCGTGCCCGGATCACTTGGTTATCGTGAATATCACCGCAGCGATATTCAGAAAAGGATTGATTACAAGGAATTGAATGTGGAATCGTTCTGGAGAGAACACAAGAAACGGTTATCACCTTATGTTTTCGTTGTTAATAATGATGGAGATGTCCGATCTGGCCGGGTGGAGGACCGGATCGGGATTAATAAGTTTTTTCCTCCCCATAAGGCTCCCACCGGAGACGATCGGGACTATAGCAGGTCTTGCTATAGTTCCGGAAAGGATCAGGACTTTTGTCCTGATCCTATGTATTTGAATGAATGTTTGGATGAGAAGAAAATAAAAAGCGAAAACCACATGGAGCCTGATCGGAACGATCCAGGCCAGCCCCCCAAGGTTCCCAAGAAGAGGCTCAGAATGCCGTCCGAAGAAGACGACCTGGAAGAGAAGTCGCAGGTCGGGGATGGGGTCATCGAAGAAGAAGACCTGACCATGATGTACTACATTCATGAGTTGAAGCGATTTATTCGCGAAGACCAGGTCATGCAAATAGTAGACCCCCAGATCCCCGATCGCCTTCTCGGACCCACCACCGAGCCGATCCGAAGCGACCGACCATTGCCATTGGTGAGGAACCTGCTGGCGATGTTGGCCGAGGTTGGAATGAAGATGCGGAAGCCCGCCAACGTACAGAAGTTTTCGATCTGGACACTTGGAGGTTGGAGCTGTCGTTGTCGACCTTCCACGACCATTTGGTGCCGTTGGTGGGGTCGGTTCGCCGCCCAACTCCCACCGTGGCATTGAAGGCCGCTGAGACTATTGAAATGGATGACTATGCATGCTCCGACGATAAGTCGTTATATCAGTCTCCACTTGCCTCGGATAACTCATCGGAGTTGGAGGTCGGTGTCGAGCGGATGACCATGGGGTCGGACCAGACCCCATGTAGCATAAAAAGGACGTGTGGCAACAAGGGGCTACATGCCAGTCGGGGCCCCGGGTGCCCCCACAGGCCTCAGTACCTCCAAAGGAGGATACCAAAACGTTGCCCATGACCCAAGCCAACGTCCAAGCCATTTTCGAAGCGATGATGGAACGTTTCTTGGGAAATCGATGCCGATTACCTCCGCGCCCACATGTCCAGGACCGGTCTGCCCGGCAAAATGTCAATATTTGCCGGGATGTGGATATGTAGTCAGTGACATCAGCGGATAAGCCTATCCGAAGTGTTAAGCCAGTTGGAAAAGCAAAACGCAAGTCGCAACCAACCCGACCGCGCCGACCGAGCAAGAGCAGCGATTACGACATGGAGTCGGTCGGCGACATGTGTGACCTCGATGGGTCAGACGGTACAGGGGCGGGCAAAGCACGTAAGGCTAACCTAGCTCCTACGACCGCATATGATCTTGGATCTACCACGATCCCACGTACTCGTATGGCTGCGACTACGGACCTTAAAGACTTTACCGGCAAGGACTCCGACGAAAAGCAAGCCAGTTCGTGGTTTGGTCGGGTCAATTCTGCTTTCCTACGGGAACAGACACCAAAAAACGAACGGTGTCTGATCTTCAGGGATCTGCTAAAAGGACCGGCTGGGAACTGGATCCAACAGTTGGGTCGGGATGTCCGGTCTGACTGGTATCTGCTATGTGCAGAATTTGAAGGGAAGTACTGCAACTCCGGATTTTCTACCGCCCGCAAGTATCACCATATTCAGATACTAGATCGGTGTCTCGTCGCCCCGATTCTGCATATGGTGATACAGTAATCAAGGAAGGCAACCCGCCGACCGGTGCCGCTATAGAGCATGTGGGTCACTACATTAGTACCCTGGATGACCAAGAGCTGGCAGATCAGCTTACTCTGCTGCGTCTAAAGGATGTTACGGAAGTGCAACAAAAGTTGCGGACGCTGCAACACTCGCGCAGTATGAGGGCAAAGGTCGCCGTTGGATCGGGTAGATATAGATCCAAGACCCAGGCCGACCCCGTGAAGAGGCCCTTTACTAGATCGGCCCGTGCTGTCAAAGCGATTGTGACGGAAGACAGCACTGGGTCGGAAGAGGAAAGCAGCGGCCTGTCCATCCAGGAGTCGGATGAGGACCAGTGCCGCCACGTTTGCATTACGGAATCCGCCCCAAGAGCCCGATCGACTCCTAACCAGGCAGATCGGAAGGGCAGGTGCGGGAACAAGTCTGACCCGGACCGACCTCGCAAGAAGTTTGTTCACTGCGGGTAGAGTAAACATGACGGTGGGGATTGCATGAAGAAGTTGACCTGCAAGAAGTGTGAAAGACGCGGCCACCCCACCGATCACTGCCTCTTCGTGTGCAAGTCATGTGGAGAGATCCACGAGGCCGGCCAGTGCAAGATGGAAGAATTTTTCAATCTGATGCGCAAATGGTATGTGCCGAACTAGCACGCGGGGATGCTTCCACCGGACGTGGAAAAGATGTTAAACTAGAACATTCGCCAGGTTGGAATCTGGATAGAGCCGAGCGGTCTACGTTTGGCATCAATGCATATGTCGGCAAGGAGAATAAAACCTACAATACATGTTCTATTCGCAATCGCGTCGGTCGGGATCATCCGGTCTACAGTCTTAAGACCGATGAATATTCCCGATCGAAGGTGTCATCAGTTGGATTTGCTGCCGGGGGAGTCTCGCGGATACTGGAAGAATCACGCGCCCGATAAATGGTTTAATCAGGCGAAAGCCTGTGGCAAGATTAATAACCAGAAGGCGACGATGTTGTTCGACTCTGGGGCCGAAGTCTCGATTATCGACTCCGCCTTTGCTCGTAAGGTCGGATGTCGTATAGACGACACCCAGATACAAGAATGCGTCGGAATTGGGGAAAACTCTTACATGACCGAAGGAAGGACGCGCGTGAAGATCACCCTCTCAGGTTCGTTGGTCTACTTCTTCAGCGTTTGGGTCGGCAAGCTGGCCGGTCAGGATGCCCTGTTAGGCATGGATTTTATATTGCCGGTGGGTATTCGACTGAATTTGTCTCATGGGGCTCTTAAACTCCCGGATGAGGTCCAGATCGAGCTAGCTGGTCGGCGGCCCCTATAATTGCCGCCGATGGAGGCATATGAATATATGAAGCGTTCACAGGTTGCTTTTGGTATGTTGAAGGATAAGACGGCGACGGCACCGATTCTCAGGCACTTCGGTCCGGAAAAAATGCCGACCGTCATTGTGTATGCTAGTAAGTGGGCTCATTTCTGCCACTCTAGCGCAAGAACATGATGGAGTATACCACCCGGTCACTTTTACGAGCCGGACATTGAAGCAGAACGAAGTCAACTATGGGATCGTCGAAAAAGAAGTTCTGGCCTTACTACGGATTTTGGATGTGTGCTATAACCTGCTGGTCGGCCGACCCGTAAAGGTCCTATCAAGGAAGTCAACATGGCCTGGTTGCTATCAGCCAATGGGATGGACGGTCGGCTCGGCAGATGGTCTGCGATCCTGTCACAGTGGTCCCTCGAGGTCGTCAAGTGCGTCAAAGGGGAGGAAGAGATATTGGGCACATTGGCTGCCAGCATCACCCCTCGGTCTGAAGTGGATGAAGCTCGGATGGCGATTGCCCCAAGAAAACAACCTCGACAATCAATATCACGGCCGCCACCGACCGTCGATCGGGATGAGGAACTCCTGGTATTGAGTTTCGACGGGTCGGCTAGCGTGAAGAAGAAGGTCGGCTCCTATAGCTCCATACTGTGGAAGTTACCACAATGGTCTATAGTTGCAGCCTCCGCCGATTTTACGCCGGACATAAAGGTCAACGAGGAGGAATATAGGGGGCTCCTTCTATGTCTCGACCTGCTGTCATCACAGAAGAAAGGTCGGATCATCATATGTGGTGACTCGAACCTGGTGATAAGGCAGATCACTGGGGAGATCGACTGCAAGCCACCACGGCTGAAATTGTTAAACGACCGGGTGATGAAGGCGTTAAAAGACTACCCCAACCACGAGCTATTGCGCGTGAAACGGGATTGGAATAGAAGCACCGACCATCTCGCGACCCAAGCCATGCGGGGCCAGATCGGGGTGACGATCACCGAGGAGGCCGTTCTACTCGAGCTAATGGATATAAACAAGCTCCCGGAGGTGATCAAGCCCGAGGATAGACCCGACCAGGTGTATGTGATGGCTGGGACTAGATCGCGGACTCAGAAGTCTCGCCTATTTTTCCCGAAGGAAAGGCTGAGTGAGCGTGTAGTGCAACAGCTAAGGGCGGAACGGATCCTCAAGGCGCAGGACGATGAAGAGTGGATCGTCAACCTGAAAACATACCTGCGCGGTGAATTGGCCAAGTTGAAGAATGATCAAGCGAAAGAGTGTGCCAAGATCGCGGACAGATACGAGGTGGATGACAATGAACTGCTATATTACTGCCGCGATGTTGACCAAGACAGTGCCGATCGAGATCGACTAGCGAAACTGGTGATCCCTGAGTTGCTGCAACCGGATGTCCTTCATCACTATCATGTGAGTCTAGAAGGGCCACTTTCACTGGAGAGGACTTTTTCGGAGCGTGCAGAAATATGTAGGCTGTTGCACTGATTGCGAGACCGGAAAGGGCAGGCCGGTAATCAAGGGGCGATCGCCCGTGAATATCGAGGCCACTTACCCTTTCTAGGTGATATCAATGGACCACATACCGTCGCTTCCCAGATCGACGAGCGGCAACACTGAGCTGCTGATCTGGGTCGACCTGTTCACTGGTATGGTGATTGCGAAGGCTAGTGAATCCCTATCTGCGGAGCAGATCGCCCAGAGTTATGAAGAATGCGTATTCAGAAGGTTCGGTGCCAGCGAAGTTATCAGACACAACGATCGGGAACCCGGTTTTATGGCCGAGGTGTTCCGATCGTTCAATAACATGCTGGTCCAGAAACAGAGCGCGACGATGGCATATCGCCCACAAGCGAACGGATCGGCTGAACGCATGGTGCAGACAATCACAAGGGCGATCAAGATGTACGTGGCCTATCCGGACCAACGTGACTGGGACGAGTATGCAGAGAGGCTGGTATTCGCCCTCAACTCTTCAACCGATCGGGTCCGAGGAGAAACGCCTTTTTATCTGGCGTATGGATGGGACCCTCGATCTACACTTGAAGCGGCGATACTGATCGGCTGCACTCTGACCCGCGACCGCGATGCCCGTCGTTGGCGTATGCAGGTCCAGAAGCACTATCAGTAAGCGAAAGAAGCCGTCAACAAAAAGTTACGTCAGGCCATACGAGATCGGGAAGACCGGAACAACGACCAAGTCCGACCTCATGGTATTGAACCAGGGGCGAGGGTATGGATATACCTCGATCGGGTCAAGGAGGGCTATGCAAAGAAGTTGGCTCATATGTGGCACGGTCCTTTCCGTGTAGCAGTGCTGATCGGTGAGAATGCGGCCCGTCCGATCACGATCGGCACGGATTACAAAGTTTTTCCGATCGCGCACGTCTCCAAGTTGAAGCTGTTTAGAGAATTCCCCGATCGGCCTAAAATGCCCTGTCTGGTGGACGAAGCAGAGATATTCGATTTCGATGAAGCTCTGCTGCCGGAGGACAGTTGGGAACGGCCGTTGGAAGAGGACGAGTTCGAGGTGGAGAAGGTGCTGGATGTCTGATCGGTCAAGAAGACGCGTTTCGGACGCACCCACCGAGAATATCTGGTCCGGTGAAAGGATCATGATGAAGAAACTTGGATCGACGAGCTCGATCTAAACTGTGGAGCACTGCTACGAGAGTTCGAGCGAGACCGAGTCAGTCGTAATCGCTTCGCAGTAATGCAGACCCACGAAGACCAAGACCCACAATAGCGCCGATCAGTATATCGATCGGTGTGAATATGTGTGAGGTCGGAACTTTGTGAATTTGTGATGAACTGTGATGAACCTTGACGAACTGGAGTAGTGGAATGACGAACGTAGTGATGATTCTTGCGATGTAGATGGAAATTGTATATGATAACGTGTTGGTGCAAGCTTGGAGGAAATGGTGAAATTTGGTCAAGTGATTAGATGATTAGCAATGTGAAAGGAATGATGACATATATTACGAATTATCTGGTCAGCTAACTGCTGCATCAAGGATCACAATCGCCCCACAGACGGCCGATAGTCAGCGCCGGATGGCCTTCGATCTGGTTCTGGTATTGATTGCTCCAGGGCTACTTCCGATCGATCTGGGACAAAGCGTCCTTGAGTTTGGTGACCGGCTCGTCACAATGAAGACCGGGATACCAGGCGCCGTCGTCAGCTAGCACCCCAGATTTCTCGACCCGACGCTTGGCCATATGGAGAACCATAGGATACAGAAAGATGTAGAGGTCGCATTCGCGGGCCTGCATCCCTCCAAGAACAAACTGGCATAGGGTCTGCCCAGGCTCGCCTGCCCGACTCCGACTCCGGCATCTTTTGAGGTTCCTCTGGAACAAGATCAGACCTTGGTCATGCTGCGCTCGACCGGGAAGCACTAGATAGTGCATGGACTCCCAGATCGCTTGGCTGTAAGTCTCGTTGAAAGTCTTCACTCGACCTAGGAACGAGTCGATCCACGGAGTCGGCGCAAACATGGGCCCCATCTTAGGGCGGACGAACACCTTCCACGGCTCATCTGCGTACAGAAGGGCAATCTGTGGCGCTGTAACCAAGTCCGCCCGCCATGCAGAAGTGTCAGGGGTCTTGGGGGCCGGAGGAAAGAGCCATGAGTCCGGGCGCGACAGAAACCGTGCTAATATTTGCTTGGTCAGGGCAGACTGGTACAGGCTGCCGATCTGCCACGAGGGCCACGGCGAAGTAGCATCCGAAGTCCGAGATGGGAGACGCTGACCTCCAGCCAACAATCCTTTCAGTCGGACATGCTTATGAAATCCAGAGGTGCCGGGATGGAACGAAGGAACCGATCCGGTCGACCCGCACGTCGGCACAGCACCATCACTCTGGGAGCTGGTCGGCTTTTTATCCCCCGATGCGGGCTTCTCTGGAACGTAACCTTGACGCCGATCCGACCTAGACTTGGATAAAGCGGTCATCAGATATTCGGAGTCACTGGATCCGCCCTCCGAGCCTTCTCCAGACGAGACATCTATGCGCTTGGTGTGCGTGGCACGGGGGCGCGAGGGCGCACGAGATTTGGCGGGGACAGACTTGTCATCCGCGACCGATTCGGGACTTGAGAGATGTGCCGGCGTCTTGGCCTTCTTCTGGGGCACCGCGCTCTTCTCCTCGAGTTCAGAGTCGCGCGCTATGCCCCGCGCCCTCGATCTCTTTGGAGCGTTCTTGCGCTTTTTAGACTGGGAAGTTTGTGAATTTTCGGTGGGCCACTTTTGGCCAATGAATGGCGCCGGGTCTGGTCTTGATGTAGACCGACCGGAACGCCGATGCAGACAGGTCAGCATTGGAACGAACATCCGGACGCTGATGCAACAAGTCAGTTAACTGTCGATAACATCGATTTACGGCCGCCCAGCGACGATTTGATTCCTGGGTCCAGGCGTCTGATCGGGCCTGGAAGGACTCGACCTTCCCGATCTGCTCCCGGACCATGGCCTGCAATTTGCTGGTCTGCCTTTCCAGGTCACCACGTTGGGTGTGGAGCAGGAACCGGTCAGACTGGTCTTCTAGCATCTGTCGGCCGACTACCGCGAGCTGTTCTAGGAGATGTGAACGATAAGTTTACATACGGGACAAGTCATGGCGTGCGCCGATCAGCCCGTCCAAGATCGGTCGGAGCTGATCGCGGTGATTACGAGACTGCCGATCCGCCGCGAATAAGGCGTCGAACGCCTTGGTGATATCGGCAGACAGTTGTTCTATATGCAAAAGGAAGTCAGACCAGACCCAGGATGGAAGCAGACCGGTCGACCCACCTCGCGTTGCTTGTTGGACGACCTGGGCCCGGAGACGTGCATTTTCGGTGGTTACCTCTTGCAACTCCGCGGTCAGAGAGACCAAACCATTTACTTCATCCCACAGTTGCAAGAGCGCAGACTCCTTAATGGACAACTGGGACCGGAGCTCTTCGACTGTTTTTCGAAGTTGATCGGCCTCGATCTGATGCCGGTCCGGTGTAACGGACCCCGGAGTCTTGGGTAGAGAGCTAAAAAGGCTGTCAGATAGGGCCGATCTGGTCGGAGAGTCAACATGAGGCGATGAAGGACACAGGGCGCCTGTAGAAAGAAGGTAGAGAGAGGTCACAAGGCGATCGGGTATGCAGAACAAGTACTTGGTGGAGTTGAAATTGGATATCCGCCCATTGGTCAAGTCCGCTCCGACGGAAATCGGGATTTGATGAGATCGGGCCGCTACCGTTGCGCGGCTGCGACACGACTCAGGGGCGGCTGTCGTGAAGCGGACCCAAGAATTTTGGTCGGTTCCGGTCAACAATGGACTGATCAGCCTGTCGGCGATCGGATTGGTGGAAAGTCAAGAGGTTTTTGGGTCAGTCATGTGCAAGGGGTGTCCAGGACACAAATTTGGGTAGGTCACATGAGATTGCGTGTACTACATATTTTCATGTTTGGTACATATTGGGGACTATAGGGGGTAGGTAGTAGTTGGGGATTTGCCAAGTTGGGGATTTGCGAAGTTGGGGATTTGCCAAGTTGGAGATTTTGCCAAGTTTGGGTTTTTGATTTCATTTGGGTTTTGCTTCGTAAGGGTTTTTGGCTTTTAGCTTCGCTTAAGTGACCGTTAGGCCCCCAGCTCAACCGGGGTCGTTTTCACCTTACGCGTTAGTCGCCTGTAGCCGGTGTGTATACGCACGGTGCGGCTAGCGCACAGAGGAAGACTCTTCCTTAAAGCGGTAGCTACCACTACTTAGCCGATACGCCCTTGTAAAGGGCTTAGTAGGAGAGTCCTCCTACCCGGGGCCAAGATTCCCGGGTTGGTTTACGACTGAGCCTTAACGGCTGTATTCCCTTTACGGTATGTAAGTAAAGGTAGGGCTCCCTCTTACCTACGACACTCACTGCGCGCGCGACCGGTCGAGGTCGCACGTCCGCAAAATAGAGTGAAATGTAAACTGAATATATTTAATATGTAATTAGCCTAAATTAATTTAAACTAATATAAACTATATGTAATACTAAGTAGAATATTCCTAATTTGTCCCTAGCTAAAATGTAGTGTACACACCTGTGTACTGACACGTGGAGGGATGACACCACCACACCAAGGGCCCCTGCCCTGATTGGTTAAAATAACCAAAGGCTCAAAACCTTTCAAAAAGGTCAATACCGACCTCAACCGTGGTTTACTCATGTACACCAACATTATATGTAACTCGAATGTAACCCCGTTACATCCTCCCCCATCAAGACTATTGCTTACGCAATAATCAAAATCATGTTGGAGAACTCCAACGCCAGTTCCTCTGGCCTTCCATATGTACACCTCCAGTGGTGCTATGGCGTCTCCTCTAGAATAGGTAGACTACTCCGAAAACTCGGAGGTGGATGCCCTTGGGGATACCTCCCCAACGGTTAGCCGCTCCAACAGCGCCGAACGGCGTTGTCGGCAGCCTAATCCGTTCCCCACACGCGGTGAAAATGCGCTAACCAGTGCTCCACCCCTGCCCATATCGGATGATACATCCGAATCGCCATAGGCGATCATCACTAATGAGCTGGACGCAGCTCAAGACACCCAACTTGCCGCACAGGCACTCAGGGCTTCGTTACGCGCACCCAAACGCCCGTCAAGGGCAGCTTATAATTTTGATGGTTCTCGTGACCTTCCAAGGTGGGACAGGCGTTTGGTAAGGACCAGTTTATCGTCCTATACCCCTGTCCCCGCGGCTGAACAGCCGTATCAACGCGAACGCCGTGAGAAACTCCGGCAACAACTGCTTGCACAAAAGCAGTTCACTAGCGTCTCATACCGAGAGCGCTTAAACAGGAAGGCACAGGGTGCCTCTGTTGAGAACCTCCGCGAGGTTCTTTTCGTTCTTTCTCCGGGAGAAAGTGCTGATGATGCACAGAAAAAGTTCCGCGCTTGGGCGGAAGGGGAGAAGCTTCACCCCAGCTTCAATGAGCTGCATGACAGCTATTCCCGTCGAGACATTTGGGTGGATAGGTTGTTGCGCCTGACGTTTGCCAAAGCCAAAGCGATGGAGCAGTTACGTGCTCCGTATCGCACGCGCTACGCCAGAGTCCCTGTCTCCACCATGGTGCCAGAGGACAGTGTGAGCGTCACATCTGCCTCCGGCGAACTCCCACTTACTGGGAGTGAAGGGGATTCCCATGCCCCTCTGGTCGTCGACCTACAGAGGGATTCTCCCGCTCGAAAGCGTCAACGACGTCGCGGCAATCCCGCCGTAGGGGAGTCTCGAACTCCCACGAACTCTGTGAGTGTGGATAACCTCTCCACTTCACCAGATATTGGGTTTGACCCCGATGATGGCGTCGCGCCATCAGCCGCTCCACATGAAAGTGGGGAGTACCCTCCGCATCAAGCATTGGAGGAGGAGGTCGCGCAATTGCGACGTGAGATTCGCGAACGCTGTGGTCGACACAGCCATCGCATCCATGATCTCCACGAGGGGATCCGCGATGAGCGGGATGCCACTGATCGCTTCGAGAGGCGTCTTGCCTCTCTCGAGACGACCGTTGCGGAGCTACGTGGTCGGATTTTAGCCCTTTCGGGCTTCCTTCGCCCTGCCGTGCCTTACGGCTCTTACGGCTATCCACCTTTCCACCCCCCCCCTCCAGGAGGGGGCCCGCCTCCGGGTCCTGGTATGGCTTAAGCATACCGACATAAAAGGTTGGATGCGTACGCATCCCTTTCGGGATGTCCAAGGTATACGATAAGCCCTTTCGGGCTAGTACCTTAAAGGGTCCCACAAACCTGGGGCGCAGTTTATTGCGCAACACATTTGAAACTGCTTGTGTAGGAAGATTTTTTTAGCGTTTAATAAAACACTTTCTCCTACTTTGTAAACCTTTTTGTTAAGCCTCCCCTTGCGGTCAGCTTGCTCCTTCTGCTTGTCTTGGCTTTCCGCCATGGTATCGCAGACGTGTCGTAAGACACTAAGGCGCGTCTATAAAAACTTATCGATGTGCTTTCGCACAGATAAAGGGCTGACATCGGGTAATCCTCCCCCCCCTCAAGCCCTGGGACACACACACGTGGAGTCAACGGAACCCTCGGATTCACCAATCCGTTCACGTAAAACGGGGTAAACCCCGTAGATGCATGTACCGAATTGTTGATAGCAAATTCAACCATAGGAAGCATCTCACTCCAACTCTTTGGAGAATCCGGACAGAAACTCCGGAGGATATCCTCTACAACGCGATTAACGCGTTCCGTTTGCCCGTCCGTCTGCGGATGATCCGCAGTGGACATGAGGAGCTTGGTGCCCAGCACCTTAAACAACGCGCCCCAGAATTATCCCGTAAAAAGGGGATCCCGATCCTATACAACGGAATCGGGTAGACCATGCTGTCGAAAGACACGGTCTAGGAACACCTTCCCTGTTCCTTGTCCATCAATGGACTCTGGCATCGCCGCCAGGTAAGCCATCTTGATCAAACAGTCTACAAAGACCAATATGCCGGTGTTAGCGGACTTGTCCTTCAGAAAACCGAGGATAAAATCCATACTGATGTAATTACAACACTCCGTAGGAACGGACAAGCTCTCCAAAGGCGCAGCTGAACTTGCAGAGGGTTTAACCCTCTGACACGTCTCACAGGTGCGTATATACGCACCGACCCACTTATACATATTGGGCCACCAATACAAAGCGCTTAAAGCGCTGTAGGTCTTATCCCGACCTAAATGACCCCCGGTAGGGGCGTCATGTGCGTCAAAGAGGACTATATACTTCAGTTCCTCATCATGAGGAACTACCACCCGCGGAGTGTCCTCCGCGCTCGTGCTATAAAATAGCAGACCGTCACAGTACCTGACGGTGAAAACGAGCTTTAGCTCGACTTGACAGGGTTGGCTCAGACGAGCCAAGACCCTTTTCACCTAACGCGCTGATAAGCGCCGTACACTGTGGGTCTTTCTCATATGCCAGGCGTATGAGATCCACCACAGACGTGGTGACGAATGTCGCGTGAGCGATCTCGTAATCGGGACGACGCGACAACGCGTCCGCAAGCACGTTCTGCTTGCCAGGTTTATACTTAACCTCAAAGTTGTACTCCGCAAAGAAGGAGAGCCAACGGGCCATCCGTTGCGAGAGATTAGGCGACTTTTTCGCTGTCCGTAAGGACGCGTGGTCAGTATAAACCACGAACGGCTTTGAGCTGAGTAGGTGAACCCTAAATTTGACAAGAGCATACTTCATTACAAGTAGCTCCTTGTCATGAACGGTATAATTCCGTTCCGCAGCTTTAAGCTGCCTCGACTCAAACGCAATCACGCGTTCCCTTCCTGCATCGTCTGCTTGTAACAAAGCACATCCGATTGCGAAATCGGAGGCGTCGCAGAAGACACTAATTGGTTTCCCAGAATCTGGGAGAGCAAGAACGGGAGCTTTTAACAAGCTCCCCTTTACCGCTTCAAAAGCGTTCTGGTGTTTGGTTTCCCAACACAATCCTCGTCCTTCTTAAGAAGGTCGTTTAATGGCTTCGCCATTTCAGCGTAGTTCTCGCTGTACTTGTGGAGATAGTTGTCTAATCCTAGCCACTTCCGTAAATCTCTAATATTTACAGGCAAAGGCCACTCCACAATGGCTTTCACCTTCGCGGGATCCGCCCGCACTCCATCCTTACCGATGACGCATCCGAGGAAAGGAATTTCCTCAGCACCAAATATACATTTGGATGCGTTCGCATATAACTTATGCTCTCGCATACCTTCGAGCACAGCTCGAAGGTGTATAAGGTGCGTCTGAACATCAGACGAGTCGCCTTCCGCACGTCTATGAACGAATATATCGTCGAAGTACGTCTGAGCGTACTTTCTATGAGGGCGGAAGAGTTGAGTCACCAAGCGATTGAAAGTCGCTGGTGCATTTGAAAGCCCCTGTGGCATAACTATCCACTCCCACAGCATGCCACTAGGCGTGCTGACCGCTGTAAGCGGAATATCGGATGCTCGCATGAGCACCTGATAATACCCGTCCACCAGATCTAAGACACTGTATACAGTACAGCCCGCCATATTGTTCTGGAGGATATTCTTCCGAGGAATCGGAGTCTGAATGGGTACAGTAGATGCATAGATTGTTGTACGCATGCACAATACGCACTTTCCGTTCGGTTTACGAACGCAAAAGGTGGGAGATGAGTGGGGAGACTTGCTCTCCCGTACCATCCCTAGCTCTTCTTTCCCCTTGAAGAATGCGTCGATGACGTCACATTGTTCCTTGGGGAGAGTCCACTGCCTAGTGACGCAGTATTCGGTTCCAGGAACCAATACCAATTTCATGTCGGACTCCCCGATCCGGTGGTAACCCCATGGGTGGGTTGTCACTAATGACATCTCCAAATTCCTTTAGGAATGGTAAGGGTCCTCAGGATCCGCGAGGATCTTGAGGCCGCTTCGGGCATTCAATGCCTGTTTGGTTTGTACCAAAACTGACTCGTCCATCGTGGATGAGGAGTTCAACTCCTCTTCCGTACGTAATACGGCAACCTCGTCGATTTCCTCTGCTTTCAAAGCAGTTTCAAATTTGTTGAAGGACATCTCCTCCAACAACAACAGTTCGCCTACCCCAGGCAACCGTTCGAGTCTTACGCCTTCTGTGACAACAACTGTCACACTATTCAGCATCATGTAGGACTGCTGACTACTGGCCTCGGGACTCATCCCGAGACCCAGATGGGGGGAGTCAATTGCCCCATCTATTGGAAGAACCACGCGCCTATCCACAGAGATATCTACCTCTACCACCGGTGAATCGCCGGTCTCACCTATAACGTCGTAGTAGGAATCATTTCCGACGTGCGAAAGAGACAAACTTTGGGTCTCTTCGCTTGGAAGCGCCTCGCGCTTAACCACAGGGGTCTCTACCTCTACCACTGGAGTCGCAACTTGTTCGCCGGACACGGCTGGTCGGAATCTGTTCCGACCTGCAGAAGACGAACTTCGGGTCTCTTCTCCAAGCGCCTCGCGCTTAACCTCAGAGGAATACACCTCTATCACTGGCGACTCACCAGTCTCGCCTATAATGGCGTGGGGATTAACCGCCGAATCCCCCCCGTTAAGGAACTCTTCCTTAACGCCATTGGGAATGATCATTTCAGACATCCCAATCTCTGGCATCTCACGCCAGAATCGCTTTTGCGATCGAGCAAAGGTGGGTTCATGACTCGCCATTGCTTCACCCGACCGCGGGTGCGTTGAGCCAATGGACTTAGACTTCCAGTCTATCCATGGCTCGTGGCGTTCCAGCCACTTCATGCCCAGAATGAGGTCATACCTCGAGTCCAAATCCAGGACTAGGAAACGTTCTAAGCTGTCGAAGTCTGCAAACTTCAGCATAAGGTCAATCGAGACCTTGGGTACCGAATTATGTACGCCCGTCGCAAGACGGACCGTGACAACGTCACGAGAACGTGCCTCTAGGGCCTCGGCAGACAGCCTACTCTTCTCAACAGAAGCCCGTATGACATAATTGTCAGACGCTCCAGAGTCTATCTAGACTCTCCAAGGTTTATCAAAGCCTTTCACGTCCGCAAGGACTACCAGCAAACCTGGCTAAAACACCAACTCGGTGCTAGAAAGCACCGCTTCCCTCGGGGATTTGTGCTGTCGTCCCCTACCCTGGGGCTTAACAGCACTGAGGGATCCCCCAGTAGGGCGCCCCGCACCTACTGGGAGCCGTCGTTTCCCGACGGCTTGGACAAAGGTTTTTTTCCACCCTTGGTCCCTTGTAGCGAGTGTCTCGCTGGGGATTTTTCGGACATCTGTTCCTCAGATGATCCGTGCTTCTACACAGGAAGCATCTCAGCGGCCCATGCCGCTGCAACATAGCTAAGAGCTCTGCCTCGAAGCTCTGTGAAAAAGAGTCAGAGTGACTCTTAGCGGGAGGTTTCTCCTCCGCTTCGACCTGACTCAGGTCCATGGGTTCGGGACCCACCTTAGAGGAACGAAAGTTCCTCTCGGCGTTAAACGCCATCTTGAACGCTTCCTCCAGGTATTGGGGTCGGCATCGGAACGATTCCGAACGTGCTGGCCCTTCTTTCAGGCCTCCCATGAACACGGGGATGGACACATCGTCCGAATACGCTTTTGCGTACATCCCTGCCAACAGGGTATTAAGCTCCTGGATATAAATCTCCAGGTCCTTAGTGCCTTGACGGCACCTCAGGAACGCCAGTTGATTCTGGAAAACCAGATCAGGCGTTGCGTACATGTCCATGAGCTTCTGCTTAAGGACCTTCCATGTTGGGAACACGTCCGTGACTGACTCCGAACACGTAAACGCCCATGTACGGGCTTTGCCCGTAAGATGGGTCAATGCATGTCCCACTTGCAAGTGGTCAGCGGTCATATTCGCTTTGGCGAAGCCCGTTTCGACCTCTCGCAACCACACGTAAAGGTTGTCACCGTTCTCTCCGGTGAACTCCTTTATCTTAAACGATAATGGAGGGCGCACCCCGGTGGAATAACCTCCACCACAACTCGCCTCATGAGCGATGAGGGCATTTACCCTTGCCTTTACGGTCTCAAGGCCCTGCTCCACTAGGAGATGCATGCCTTCTTCCCCCGTTAAGGGTAACAGCCTTTTAAAAGCTTCCTGCTGGACGAGGGTCAAACTATCCCAATCTTCCTGATTCATCCTTTGCAGAGGATGCCTAGTCTACCAACACAGGTGTTGGATTGACTACAAGTGCTACCAGATGTAGCCGGTACGTATACGCACGGTGCCGATAGCGCACAGAGGAAGACTCTTCCTTAAAGCGGTAGCTACCGCTACTTAGCCGATACGCCCTTGTAAAGGGCTTAGTAGGATAGTTCTCCTACTCGGGGCCAAGATTCCTGGGTTGGTTTACGACTTAGCCTTAACGGCTGTATTCCCATTACGGGGGGTAAGTAAAGGGAGGATTCCCTCTTACCTACAACACTCACTGCGCGCGCGAGCGGTCGAGGTCGCACGTCCGCAAAATAGAGTGAAATGTAAACTGAATATATTTTATATGTAATTAGCCTAAATTAATTTAAACTAATATAAACTATATGTAATACTAAGTAGAAAATTCCTAATTCGTCCCTAGCTAAAATGTAGTGTACACACCTGTGTACTGACACGTGGAGGGATGACACCACCACACCAAGGGCCCCTGCCCTGATTGGTTAAAATAACCAAAGGTTCAAAACCTTTCAAACAGGTCAATACCGACCTCAACCGTGGTGTACTCATGTACACCACATTATATGTAACTCGAATGTAACCCCGTTACATCGCCTCTGCAGGCCGCAGAGTGTTTTGGGAGCGGAGGGTCGAGTAATCCCCTCCAGCTCATTATACCCGGCCGGGACGCGTTATATACGCATTTGGCCCGCCGGAAGTCCCTCGACGGGATCGTACTTTGGTCGACCCCCAACGTTAAGTTGCACACGTTTGGAACGTGTTATTTTACATATTGGATTATTTCATGGAGATATCGTTCGTGGATTACGTCACGTTCTTATTGGATCTCCCTATTGGATTGGATTATTGGACCTCATTGGATTACCGGAGTTTATCTCCCATATTGGCCGGGCTTTACGATCGGGTTAGCGATCTGCCCTCGGGAGTATACAAATTTCGAGTATAACCGATATACCCGTACCCAGGGTGAAGAGTTCCGCCCCGGGTACATCACCCAGCACGGTCTACCGCATTTAGACCACAAGTCAGTCCCAAGCACCGATCCACCGAGTGTGTTACCAGCCCAATCCATCGGGTACACAAGGTGAGATGCGAAAAGAATCGGACCAGGCGTCCAGTGCTGACAATCGGTCGTCTGCCAGCAGCGGACGATCCGATCGGATCGAAGACGAGGGTTCGCGGGGTACCCCCCCCCCCGCCGTAAGTTGGAAGGCCGGGCACGATGGTGGTCAGGTTCTCGACACTTCGGTGTTCGATTTCGAATTCGACTCCACCACAATTGTCAGACGCTCCAGAGTCTATCAAGACTCTCAAAGGCTTATCAAAGCCTTTCACGTCCGCAAGACTACCAGCAAACCTGGATGGTACACAAACACGGTGCTAGAAAGCACCTTTTCCCTCGTGGCTTTGTGCTGTCGGCCCCTACCATGGGGTTTAACAGCACTGAGGGATCCCCCAGTAGGGCGCCCGCACCTACTGGGAGCCGTCGTTTCCCGACGGCTTGGACAAGGGCTTTTTTCACCCTTGGTCCCTTGTAGCGAGTGTCTCGCTGGGGATTTTTCGGACATCTGTTACTCAGATGATCCGTGCTTCCACACAGGAAGCATCTCAGCGGCCCATGCCGCTGCAACATAGCTAAGGGCTCTGCCTCGAAGCTCTGTGAAAAAGAGTCAGAGTGACTCTTAGCGGGAGGTTTCTCCTCCGCTTCGACCTGACTCAGGTCCATGGGTTCAGGACCCACCTTAGAGGAACGAAAGTTCCTCTCGGCGTTAAGCGCTATCTTAAACGCCTCCCCCAGAGATTGGGGTCGGCATCGGAAAAGCTCCGACTGTTCTGGCCCTTCTCTAAGGCCTCCCATGAACACGGGAATGGACACATCGTCCCCGTACGCTTTCGTGTACATCCCTGCCAACAGGGTCTTAATTTCTTGGATGTACGTTTCCAAGTCCCTAGTGCCCTGACGGCACCTTAGGAACGCCAGCTGATTCTGGAAAACCGGATCAGGCGTTGCATACATGTCCATAAGCTATCGCTTAAGGACCACCCAGTTTGGGAAGACGGTCGTGACCGAATCCTGACACGTAAACGCCCATGTACGGGTTTTGCCCGTAAGATGGGTCAGTGCAAGTCCCACTTGCAGGTGATCCTCGATCACGTTCGCGGTGGCAAATGCGGTTTCAACCTCTCGAAGCCACAATTAAAGGTTTTCACCTTTCTCGCCGGTGAATTCCTTTATTTTAAAGGACATCGGGGGGCGCACCCCCGTAGACGCGGGATAACTCCCGCGAGGACTCGCCTCATGGGAGATAAGGGCATTCACCCTTTCACGCACGGCGTCGAGGCCCTGCTCCACTAGATGGCGCATGCCATCCTCACCCAATATGGGTAACAGCATTTTAAAGGCTTCCTGTTGGACGGGGGTTAGCTTACCCCATTCTTCCTGATTTATCCCTTGCAGAGGATGTTGATCACCAACACAGGTGTTGGATTGACTGCAAGTGCTACCAAATGTAGCCGGTTCGTAAACGCACGGTGCGGCTAGCGCACAGAGGATGACTTTCGTTTAAGCGGCGTTCGCCGCTACTTAGCCGATACCCCCTTGTATAAGGGCTTAGCTAGAGATCACTCTATTGCTCGGGGCCAAGATTACCGGGGTGGTTTACATTTAGCTTTCACTAACGCCTTGTAACAAGGCTTCCCTTATAAAGGGATGTAGCGTAAAGGAGAACTCCCTTAGGCTACAATACTCACTGTGCGCGCGACCGGGCGTGGTCGCGCGCCTAGCAGTCTTAAGTATTTTTGGAAACTGATTTATATTTAATATATGTAATTAGCCTAAATTAATTAAACTAGTGTAAACTGTATGTAATACTAAGTAGAGCTTATTCAAGTCGTACCTAGCTGAAATGTAGTGTACACCACCTGTGTACTAACACGTGGCAGGCTGCCACGCCTTCACAAAAGGCTCCTGCTCTGATTGGTTAAAACAACCAATAAGTCCGAACCTTTCGGACTGGTCAATATCTGACCTTAACCGTGGTGTACTTACGTACACTAATGTAACCACATGTAACCGATTACATGCGTCGTCCTTGTACACTTTCGATGCTTCGCGGAAAAGCTATCGAAAACCGCCTCTTTTGTTGCTAGTCCTTCCGGCATGAGCATATGAATCTATTCACCACAACAAGCAGTGTACATGTTAGACAGGTATACAAGAAACAGGCAAAACAACTTTAGTACATCTTTCTTTGGAGAGCGGGGCGGACTCCCGTCATTTCCAGGAATTTCGGTGCAATCCATCGACGCCGGCAGCGAGGAAAACATATCCTCATCCACGGGGCCTTCACGGACGTATATGTAGTCCTCCTCAGCACGCAAAATCGCTAATGCAGCAATGAATCCGAGGATACCCAAAGCAACGCGATGATAGCGCACCATATTTTTTTTTCGTGACTTGCCGCGTTGACGACTGATGGCAACGCTTTTATGTTTAGAACACTCAGTGCTCGAGCTTCGTTCTAAAAAATAAGAACGCGATACAAGTAAACGTTAAATGCCGACGTGTAGCATATAGCATAGGAGGACGCGAGTAAAGAGTGAATGCTTACGAGGTAGAAGTCTCTCCGTGGCCGTGACCTCAACATCTTCAGTCGGAATAGCCGTCTTCGACTTCTTGCCCATCCATCACAGCTCGTCTCCTGATATGGAGATCACCGACTTGAATACTCGAATTTGTTCCAATCGCATACAAAACTGGATGATCACGTGATCACGATCACGTGATCAGTGGATTTTAGGTTTTATCAGTGGATTTAGGGTTTTATCAGTGGATTTAGGGTTTTAGGGTTTAGGGAATTTCGTGTTTTACCAATGAATTTTGGATTTTATCAGTGAATTTTGGGCTCGTCTCATATAGTCGAAAAATATTGGATAATTTTCATCGTCAGTGGTTGATTTGTAATCCCTCTCCTGCCCCCGCCGCGCCTGTCTTGCGGACTCCAAACAATATCTAAGATGCCACGCTACAGTGGATTCGCGAAGACTGACGCGATTTCCCTCCCTCACCGCCGAACGGAGGTGTCTTCAAATACAAAATTTGTAGCAAATGACCCGAGTAATGCGCCACAAACTGTCACCCGAGGAAGACCGAGCAACAGTACCGCGAAACCCCTGGTTTTGAACTGTGGAATGCTCGCAATGTGGCGTATGCGGACGTCGCGGACATACTGCTCGCACCTGTGAAAACCGACCGCGACGAAATATTGTTTTTTATGAACTTCGAATAAACCGAATCGTCCAAAATCAAATCAATTTTAATTTCAATATAACCGGGGGCTCCATATCATCAGCTCCCTAAAGAAATTTCTAATTTGAAATTCCCTTTGAACAGTCTACAGGTTCCAATTAGACCAATGATATGTCAACATAATATCATGGGATACTTACAGCTGGGAGCCATCCAGTACATAAATCGGAGTGGGCCACGCACTAAAATGGAGTGATACGTACCAAAATTGTATGACGTGTCCAAAACGTACCTACTTGAAACTAAAAAATGGGTTATTTCTCGAAGGTTAGACTGCAACCAAGTTTTCACTCATGCCCGAGGAACGGAAGCGCCGGCGCTCGCGTTCGCGCTCGGTAGACACACGACCCGTCGATTTGGACGACGAGGAGCGCAAAGAAGCGAAGCGTATTGCTGCGATCGCACAAAAAGCTGAAGCGCGCGCCGCAAAGCGCGTCGCCACGAGTCCAACCACTAACGTGCCTTACGCTCCCTCAAGAAAGAATGCGGGCCCGTCTGTGGGTGCGTCCGGTGAGCGCAAGCTGCCGCGCAAGGTTGGAACGACAGCAGATCCAGTTATTGTCACAGATGCCAAGCCCACGTTTCGTTCCAAGGAGCAGCGACAGAAAGACGCGCTCGAGAGACTCGAGAAGAAGCGCCAAGAGGTGAGTGAAGGGCGAGCGTGGCACGGTTCATGCTGCTTGTACTTCCAAAACGGAGCGATAAAATGTTGTAACCGGTTACTTCTATCGCAGATGGAAAACCAGCGGAAGGAGGCAGAGGAAGCACGGCGTCGATTCCTGCAACGTCAGCGGAATGAGCGAGAACGAGACCGGGAGCGAGCAGGGCGATCAAATGGAGACGGTCGACGCGACGATCGAGCGGACACGAGCGTGCGAGAGAAAGGTGATGCACGTCATGGCGCACGAGAGAAGGCATCGGTGTCCAAAGACGAGGGCAAGCCGGCCCTCCTGGATCCAAGTGAGGCGAAAGCCCTGCAAGCGCTGAAAGATCAGTACTTGGGGAAGACGGTCAAGAAGAAAAAAGTGGTCAAAGCGAGTGAAAAGTTCTCCAAGATCTTTCAGTTTGATTGGGAAGCGTCGGAGGATACGAGTGCGGACCTGAATCCGTTGTATGCCAAGCGCATGGACGTGAATCTGCTCTATGGACGCGGCTATCGAGCCGGGGTGGACATGCGCGAGCAACGCAAGCGGAACTCCTTCTTGAAAGAGCTCAGTTCGAAGCGACAGAAGGAACAGCAGCTGGCCGATGAGACCGATGGCAGTCTCACGCGGGAGCAGATTGCGAGTCGACAGCAGGAACGCGAACGGTTGCTGCGTACAATGCAAGCGCGCGAGCGAGATCGGATGCAGGAGATGGCGTCACGAGAAGCCGAGACCATGGGCACGCACTGGTCCGAGAAGTCGCTCGAGGAGATGAAAGAGCGAGACTGGCGCATTTTTCGTGAAGATTTCGACATTACATTAAAGGGCGGGCGAGCGCCACACCCCCTGCGCAAATGGGATGAAGCGGGTGACCTGTTGCCCGCTGCCGTGTCCAAAGCGATTCACGAGATGGGCTTTGAACGGCCGTCCCCGATTCAAATGCAAGCGATCCCGATTGGACTGCAAAAGCGCGACATCATTGGGATTGCCGAGACAGGTTCAGGGAAAACCGCGGCGTTTATGATCCCGATCATTGCCTATATCTACTCGCTTCCCACCTCGATGGTAGCGCAGACGGGTGAACAAGGACCGTTGGCACTGGTCATGGCGCCTACGCGGGAATTGGCGTTGCAGATTGAACAGGAAGGCATCAAACTATGTAAATATACAAGCGTGGGGCCCCCGGCGCAACAGCATACGATCAAGACCCTGTCCATTGTGGGTGGTCAAAGTATTGAAGACCAAGGCTTTCGTCTTCGCGAAGGCGTGGATATTATCATTGGCACGCCGGGTCGTCTCATGGATTGTCTCGAAAGCCATTACTTGGTGCTCAACCAGTGCAACTACGTGGTGCTGGACGAAGCGGATCGCATGATTGACATGGGCTTTGAACCTCAAGTGGTTGCCGTGTTAGAGAACATGGGCTCCATGTTAAAATCCGAGAACGAGGACGAGATGGAGAAGCAACTGACGTTGGCCAATGGCGCGAACGTCGTGACCGAGTTACGCCACCGTCTCCGTGTGACCACCATGTTTAGTGCCACTATGCCGGTCGAAGTCGAGCGCTTGGCGACGACGTTTTTACGGCATCCGTCCATTGTCAAGATTGGGGACGACGATTCCGGCAAGAATAAGCGCATTGATCAGCGGGTGCTGTTCATGAACCCCGGCAAGAAGCGCGTCAAGCTCGTGGAAATCTTGCGCGAGATCCTGAGCGCCCATGCGGTGCCCGTGCCGCGCTCGCGCAAGGAAAAGGTCGTGGATGGCGCCAAGATTATCGTGTTTGTGAACATTAAGAAAGAGTGTGACGCCGTGGCCAAGTTTCTCGCGAGTGAAGGGTTTCGGTGCACGATCTTGCACGGTGGCAAGACGCAGGAGCAGCGGGAAGAGAGTCTCAAGCTCTTTCGGGAAGGCTACTGTGACATGCTCGTGGCCACGGACGTAGCGGGACGGGGGTTGGACATTCCCGACGTCACGCACGTGGTCAACTTTGACCTGCCGTCCAAGATTCAGAGCTACTCGCATCGCATTGGACGCACGGGTCGTGCTGGGAAGGAGGGCGTCGCGATCTCGTTCCTCACGGACAATGACGAGGAAATCATGTACGACCTCAAGCAGTACCTCGTGTCGACGAACATGCCCGTGCCAAGTGAACTCGCGACGCATCCGTCGGCCAAGGCCGCTCCGGGCGCGCGGGACGAGAAGGGCAACGTCATTGCTCGCTCCAAGCGGGAGACCGTCATCTACGCCAAGTAACATGGACACGAAAGCCTGCTTGTTGTGTGTGTGTAGGACCCTCGTTGCTGCTAGCTATCGATCGTGCGGTTCTCGTCGTCAACCGAGTTCGATCGACACGCCAAGCGAATGCGAGTCGCTATCGTAGTGCCGCAAATCCATTTGCGCCGACACGCGCGTTTTCAAGTGCTTGGACGTGCGCCACTCGAACGCGCCAATGAGAATGCCGTCCGAGCCAATGGAGCCCGCGACCGTCTCGGTCGCACGTGGCGCATACGTGCCCAGGAGCCTCATGGTCGGTTTCTCTTGCCGACGATTCAAGACAAAGCGCGACGTGATCATCACAGCGGGCGACACGGTTTGGGTGAGATCCACCTGGAGCTGTCGACCGCCATCATTCCTATGCACACACCACATACACTTCAGACTAACCAACATTCTGACCTTCCCCCCCAATACATATTCCGTCCACCCCCTACACTTGCAGGAGCGCCACGAGATCGTCCTGCGTATAACTCGTGGCGACGTTCAGGGTCGTGAGCCTCCCCCGTCGGTCACTATGATCCAGTCCGACATCATAGGCGCCTAGCACCCCGACGCCCACGGGTCCCACCTTGCCGCCAACGGTCGCCTGAAACGTCGGTCCATTCACGGCATCGATCGTGGCTCCAGCAAAGACATGGGGCGCCTTGTACTCGGCTCCAATCCGTGCGAACGATGCCGGGGCCTTCTCCATGGCAGTCTCTTGCGCTTCGAGCGTCAATCGGATCCTCTCACTGGCTTGAAGACGCGCCTGGAGTCCCACGTGGCGCGACGACGTGATGCGTACACTCGAGGTCGTGATCGAATTCAATTGACTCTCGTACACGAGCGCGGACTCGACCCTGCGTTGCACGGCAGCCTTGAAGAACGACGAGACAATGCACGTCTCGAGTCCCAGCGCCATGCCGTTCGGAGTGATGGTATTAATCTCCAACGCATGGCGGGAATGTTTCCTTGGCTCCAAATCGTCTTTCAATCGTGCGTGCTCGGCCAAGAAATCAGCGTATAGATTGCCGCTCAAGCCAGCCGTGGCGCGCCGAACGGTCATCGAAGACTATAGTGTCACAAAAAAACGCATGTAAATCGAAGGAAGGAGGGTGAGACTCGGCTGATTAAGGTATGAGAAATTTCACCCTTTTGACGCGTATTTCAAAATATGCCCTGCATTTTCAATTAAATTCACAAAATGCCCTGGTTGCTGCCGGCCGAGACAAGATCATCTCCGCGACTAGAATCTCCGTGACAGACAGAATCGTTAACCCACCAGCATTTCATCTCAACCTGACCTCTGCAAAGGTGCTACCTTTCACTCGTTCAATGTTGTCATCCGTGCAACACAGGACCATGCGGCAATGAATAACTTCAGCTTCCGCATTCTCAAGCGTGACAAAAGTTTACTTTTTCTCGTGTGTCGTGCAGATGGTCGCCCATTCTATCTCCGAGCTATACTGAGCAAAAAGACCAATATGATCACCTTGACCCAGTACGGACCGGACCATGCTTACCAAGGAACCCTACAAGAACCTCGCGGGTCTCAAACGTATCACAGATGGATAGTGGACCAGCTCAAAGTTGGAACGGGAGTCGACAAGAACGTAAGACCCAAACCAATCCAAAAATTCTTGAAACGCAAATTGGGAAGTACTACCGCATATCGTACTGCCTACAAAGGGAAAGGAAGCACTCTTGAATGAGACAAACAAAGCACAAGGACACCAATTTCGCTTTTTCCAGAGCTACGTGGAAACGCTGATCAGCCTCCACCGTCATACCGTTGCATGCCTGAAGCAAGCAGAGGATCATGCCACTGGAAATCGCCATTTCCACAGAGTGATTGTTTGTCCTGGTCCACCTCGACATGCCTTTCAATATGCCATTCATAATCTATTTCTGCTGGTGGAAATGTATTCAGAGAGTCAGCTTGTTGTTTTAGCGTGGGCATTGGTTTTGAATGAGACGGGAGAGACTTGTAAATGGTTCTTAGAATTGTTGACGAGGGCCTTGCCAGGCATTGATGATAAGAACAATGTTCTCATCAACGATCGATAGAAGGGTCTTTTGAATGCAGCTGTTGCTGTGGTGCCAAACGCTGCCAACGCATTCTGTTGCTTTAACATTGCAAGAAACACTCAGTCCAAATTCGGGCTCCAGTGCAGAATGCTGTTTTTGAAATGTGCGTACGCGGAAACAGAGTCGAAATTTCAGAAACACCTCGCAGGAATTCGAGAACGAGACGCAACGGCTACTATCTACATCAACTATATAACTCAACGAACATTGGGATACTTATGAATTTCAAGGACGACGCTTTGAACAATGCACATCGAAATTGGCAGAAATTGCGATTTTTTTTCTCTGGGAAATGCGGGAACCACCAGCTTTTGATTTGATGGAAGCGCTCTATAATCATCAGATGCAGAAGTACCACAAACGTGTTCAGGAGTGCGTCAATTGGGTATCACCACTGGAACCTGTTGTTATGAAGAGATTCACCGAGGAACTATGTACCTCTCGAGCATACAATGCACTCCCTGCTTCATCTCTTGTCTTGTGGAATCTGGTCCCAGCGGCAACAAGTGTCAATCAAACTTCGCAGTACAGATGATGATGTGGGTGACTACTATACCAACGGTTTTCTGATGTCTTGTCACCACATTTCCGCCTTTGCGATGAAAGTCGTAACACCACCCATATCTCTGGTTAGCCCTCACTATAGAGTGGACAATTACAGAGACATGTAAGCCCGCCCGTTTGTTGCAATGACATTGGGCGATTTAAATGAACATGATATCCATCCTCCAGCAATCAAACGCCCCCGCGGACGGACCAAGACTGTAGCCGGTGCGGCTAGCGCACAGAGGAAGACTTTTCCTTAAAGCGGCGTTTGCCGCTACTTAGCCGATACGCCCTTATAAAGGGCTTAGTAGGAGAGCTCTTCTACTCGGGGCCAAGATTCCCGGGTTGGTTTACTGTAGCTTCGCTACTGCCTTAACGGCAAGGCTCCCTTACTAAGGGTGTAGCTAAGGGGAGGGCTCCCCTTACGCTACGGCACTCACTACACGCACGACCGGTCGAGGTTGTGCGTCTGTAATATAGAGTGAAATGTAAACTGAATATATTTAATATGTAATTAGTCTAAATTAATTTAAACTAATGTAAACTATATGTAATACTAAGTAGAACATACCAAATTCGTACCTAGCTAAAATGTAGTGTACACCACCTGTGTACCGGCACGTGATGGCTGCCACGCCACCCCCCTAGGGCTCCTTCCCTGATTGGTTAAAATAACCAGTGGTTCAAAACCCTTCGAACCGGTCAATACTGACCCCAACCGTAGTGTACTCACGTACACCACCAACAAAATGTGACTCGAATGTAACCCTGTTACATCCTCCCCCATCAAGACTATTGCTTACGCAATAAACAATTTTTTGTTGGAGAAGTCCAACTGCCAGTACCTCTGGCTGACCATGAGCACCTTCAGTGGTGCTATGGAAAAAAACTATTCCGATAACTCGGAAGTGGATGCCCTTGGGGAGATCTCCCCAACGGCTGGCCACTCCGACAGCGCCGAACGGCGCTGTCGGTCATCCAACCCATTACCCACGCGTGGGGAAAACGCACTAACTCGTGCGCCACCTTTACCCACTAGGGGTGATACTATCGAGTCGCCGCGGGCGACCACCACCAACGAACCGTCCTCGGTTCCTGAGGCCCAACGTGCCGTACGGGCACAGAAGGGGCCTCGCGACCCTCAAAAGAGGGCTAAATACGCGGTCAAGAGGGGTTTAGCCTCCTATACCCCTGTTCCAGCGGCTATACTGCCGCGTGAAATTGCGCGCCGAAAACACTCCGGGCCAGACTGCTAACGCCTAAGCAGTTTACTGTTAAGTCCTACCGGACGCGTCTCGAGAAACTGGCACGCGATGCTGTCGTGGATATCCTCCACGAGATTCCCTTTGTTCTCTTGCGGGACGAAAGCGTCGAGGAAGAAGAACAGGTATTCCACGCTTGGGCGGAAGGGGAGAAGCACCTCCCCAGCTTTGATGCGCTTTATAACAGCTTTTCCGAATACGACGTTCGGGTGGAGAGGGCGCTACGCTTGGCCTATGCCCAGGCCAAAGCGCAAGGGCAATTACCTGCCTCGTACTACACGCGCCCTGCTCTCGATGTGGTGCCGGAGAGCAATGCAAGCACCGCATCTGCTTCCGGCAAACTACCAGCTACTGGGAGTGAAGGGGCTTCTTCAGCCCCTTTGGTCGTTGACTTTCAGTGGGATTCTCCCGCTCGAAAGCGTCAACGACGTCACGGCAATCCTGCCGCAGGGGAGTCTCGTATTCCCACGAGCTCTGGGAATGTGGATACCCTTTCCACTTTACCAGGTACTGGGTCTCAACCCGGTGATGGCGTCGTGCCATCAGGCGTTCCACACGGTAATGTGGAGTGCCCTCCGTATCGAGAACTGGAGGAGGGGGTTGCGCTATTGCGACGTGAGCTCCACGAGCGCTGTGATCGGCACAGCCGTCGCATCCAAGATGCCCAGGAGGGACTCCGCAACGAGGGGAGTGCGAATGAACACATCGAGGGGCGGCTTGCCTCCCTCGAGTCTCTCGTTGCGGAGCGTCAGGGTCGTATTTAAACCCTGTCGGAGATGTTCCAACCTGTCGTGCCTTTCGGCTATCCAACTTCTCACCCTCATCCAAGAGGGGACCCGCCTCCGGTTCTGGTATGACTTAAGCATACCCACATAGAAGATTGGATGCGTACGCATCGCCTTCGGAATGTCTAAGGTATACGACAAGCCCTTTCGGGCTAGTACCTCAAAAGGCCCCACAAAAAAAAACCTGAGGCGCAGTTTATTCCGCAACACGTTGGAAACTGCATGTGTAGGAAGATTATTCACGTTTAATAAAACACTATCTCTTACTTTGTACACTTTTTCGTTTCGCCTCCCCTTGTGGTCAGCTTGCTCCTTCTGCTTGGCTTGGCTTTCCGCCATGGCATCGCAGACGTGTCGTAAGACACTAAGGCCCGTCGATAAAAACTTATCGATGTGATTTCGCACATATACAGGGCTGACATCGGGGAATCCTCCCCCTCAATCCCTGGGCCACACACACGTGGCGTCAACGGAACCCTCGGGTTCACTAATCCGTTCACGTAAAACGGGGTAAACCCCGTAGATGCATGGGCCGAATTGTTTATAGCAAATTCGGCAATAGGAAGCATCTCACTCCAACTCTTTGGAGAATCCGGACAGAAACTCCAGAGGATATCCTCTACAACGCGATTAACGCGTTCCGTTTGCCCGTCCGTCTGCGGATGATCCACAGTGGACATGAGGAGCTTGGTGCCCAGCACCTTAAACAACGCGCCCCAGAATTATCCCGTAAAAAGGGGATCCCGATCCTATACAACGGAATCGGGTAGACCATGCTGTCGAAAGACACGGTCTAGGAACACCTTCCCTGTTCCTTGTCCATCAATGGACTCTGGCATCGCCGCCAGGTAAGCCATCTTGATCAAACAGTCTACAAAGACCAATATGCCGGTGTTACCGGACTTGTCCTTCAGAAAACCGAGGATAAAATCCATACTGATGTAATTACAACACTCCGTAGGAACGGACAAGCTCTCCAAAGGCGCAGCTGAACTTGCAGAGGGTTTAACCCTCTGACACGTCTCACAGGTGCGTATATACGCACCGACCCACTTATACATATTGGGCCACCAATACAAAGCGCTTAAAGCTCTGTAGGTCTTGTCCCGACCTAAATGACCCCCGGTACGGGTGTCATGTGCCTCAAAGAGGACTCTATACTTCAGTTCCTCATCATGAGGAACAACCACCCGCGGAGTGTCCTCCGCGCTCGTGCTATAATATAGCAAACCGTCACAGTACCTGTAACGGTGTAACCGAGCTTTAGCTCGACTTGACAGGGTTGGCTCAGACGAGCCAAGACCCTTTTCACCTAACGCGCGGATAAGCGCCGTAAATTGTGGGTCTTTATCATACGCCTGGCATATGAGATCCACCACAGACGAGGTGACGAATGTCGCACGAGCGAGCTCGTAATCGGGACGACGCGACAGCGCGTCTGAAAGCACGTTCTGCTTGCCAGGTTTATACTTAACCTCAAAGTTATACTCCGCAAATAAGGAGAGCCAACGGGCCATCCGTTGCGAGAGATGAGGCGACTTTGTCGCTGTCCGTAAGGACGCGTGGTCAGTATAAACCACGAACGGCTTTGAGCCGAGTAGGTTAACCCTAAATTTGACAAGAGCATACTTCATTGCAAGTCGATCCTTGTCATGAACGGGATAATTCCGTTCCGCAGCTTTAAGCTGCCTCGACTCAAACGCAATTACGCATTCCTTTCCTGCATCGTCTTCTTGTAACAAAGCACATCCGATTGCGAAATCGGAGGCGTCGCAGACACGACACTAAATGGTTTCCCAGAGTCTGGGAGAGCAAGAACGGGAGCTTTTAACCAAAAGCGTTTTGGTGTTCAGTTTTCCAACACCAATCAACATCCTTCTTAAGAAGGTCGGTCAATGGCTTCGCCATTTCAGCGTAGTTCTCGCTGTACTTGTGGAGATAGTTGGCTAATCCAAGCCAACTCCGTAAATCTCTAAGATTTACAGGCGAAGGCCACTCCACAATGGCTTTCACCTTAGCGGTATCCGCCCGCACTCCATCTTTACCGATGAAGCATCCGAGGAAAGGAATTTCCTCAGTACCAAAGATACACTTGAATGCGTTTGCATATAACTTATGCTCTCGCATACATTCGAGCACTGCTCGAAGGTGTATCAGATGCGTCTGAACATCAGACGAGTCGCCTTCCGCACGACTATGGACGAATTTATCGTCGAAGTACGTCTGAGCGTACTTCCTATGAAGGCGGAAGAGTTGAGTCACCAAGCGATTGAAAGTCGCTGGTGCATTTGAAAGCCCTTGTGGCATAACAAGCCACTCCCACAGCATGCCAATAGGCGTGCTAATCGCTGTCAGCGGAATATCGGACGCTCGCATGAGCACCTGATAATACCCGTCCACCAGATCTAAGGCACTGTACACAGTACAGCCCGCCATATTGTTCTGGAGGACATCCTTCCGAGGAATCGGAGTCTGCATGGTCACAGTATCTGCATTCAGCTTGTTGTACCCATGTACAATGCGCCACTTTCCGTTCTGTTTACGAACGCAAAAGGTGGGAGATGAGTGAGGAGACTTGCTCACCCGTACCATCCCTGCCTCTTCTTTCCCCTTGAAGAATGCGTCGATGACGTCGCATTGCTCCTTGGGAAGAGGCCACTGCCTAGTGACGCAGTATTTGGTTCCAGGAACCAAATCAATTTCATGTCGGACTCCCCGATCCGGTGGTATCCCCATCGGCGGGTTGTCACAAATGACATCTCCAAATTCCTTCAGTAGGAATGGTAAGGATCCTCAGGATCCGCAAGGATCTTTAGACCGCTTCGGGCATTCAATGCCTGTTTGGTTTTCACCAAAACTGACTCGTCCATCGTGGATGAGGAGTTCAACTCCTCTTCCGGACGCAGAACGACGACCTTGTCGATTTCATCTGCTTTCAAAGCAGTCTCAAACTCGTTGAAGGACATCTCCCCCAACGACAACAGTTCGCCTACCCCAGGCAACCGTTCCAGGATTACGCCTTCTGTGACAATACCTGTCACACTATTCAGCATCCGATAGGACTGCTGACTACTGGCCTCGGGACTCATCCCGAGACCCAGATGGGGGGAGTCAATTGCCCCATCTATTGGAAGCGCATCGCGCCTATCCACAGAGTTCTCTACCTCTACCACCTGTTACTCTCCGGTCTCACCTAAAACGGCGTAATCGGAATCATTTCCGACGTGCGAAAGAGACAAACTTCGGGTCTCTTCGCCTGGAAGCGCCTCGCGCTTAACCACAGGGGTCTCTACCCCTACCACTGGAGTCGCAGCTTGTTCGACGGACACGGAGTAGTCGGAATCTGTTCCGACCTGCAGAAGAGACGAACTTCGGGTCTCCTCTCTAAGCGCCTCGCGCTTAACATCAGAGGAATCCACCTCTGCTACTGGCAACCCACCAGCCTCACCGTTAACGGCGTGGGGATTAACCGCCGAATCCCCCTCGTTAAGGAACTCTTCCTTAACGCCATTGGGAATGATCATTTCAGACATCCCAATCTCTGGCATCTCACGCCAGAATCGCTTTTGAGATCGAGCAAAGGTCGGTTCATGACTCGCCGATGCTTCACCCGATCGCGGGTGCGTTGAACCAATGGACTTAGACTTCCAGTCTATCCATGGCTCGTGGCGTTCCAGCCACTTCATGCCCAGAATGAGGTCATACCTCGAGTCCAAATCCAGGACTAGGCAACGTTCTAAGCTGTCGAAGTCAGCAAATTTCAGCTTAAGGTCAATCGAGAACTTGGGTACAGAAACCTGTACGCCCGTCGCAAGACGGGCCGTGACAACGTCACGAGAACGTGCCTCTAGGGCCTTGGCATACAGCTGACTCTTCTCAACAGAAGCCCGTCTGACATAATTGTCAGACGCTCCAGAGTCTATCAAGACTCTCCAAGGCTTATCAAAGCCTTTCACGTCCGCAAGGACTACCAGCAAACCTGGATGGTACACGAACTCGGTGCTAGAAAGCACCGTTTCCCTCGGGGCTTTGTGCTGTCTTCCCCTACCCTGGGGCTTAAGAGCACTGAGGGATCCCCAGTAGGGCGCCCCGCACCTACTGGGAGCCGTCGTTTCCCGACGGCTTGGGCGAGGGCATTTTACCTACCCTCGGCCCCTTAAAGCGAGAGTCTCGCTGGGGTTTCTCGGACATCTGTTCCGCAGATGATCCGTGCTTCCACACAGGAAGCATCTCAGCGGTCCATTCCGCTGAAGCATGGCGAGGAGCTCCGCTTCAGAACCCAGCGTAGACGAGTCAGCGTGACTCTTAGCGGAAGCTTTCTCTTCCGCTTCGACCTGACTCAGGTCCATGGGTTCGGGACCCACCTTAGAGGAACGAAAGTTCCTCTCGGCGTTAAACGCCATCTTAAACGCCTCCCCCAGAGATTGGGGTCGGCATCGGAAAAGCTCCGAACGTACTGGCCATTCTTTCAGGCCTCCCATGAAGACGGGGATGGACACATCGTCCGAATACGCTTTCGCGTACATCCCTGCCAACAGGGTCTTAAGTTCCTGGATATATGTTTCCAAGTCCCTAGTGCCCTGACGGCACCTCAGAAACGCCAGCTTATTCTGGAAAACCAGATCAGGCGTTTCATACATGTCCATAAGCTTCTGCTAAAGGACCTCCCAGGTCGGGAACACGTTCGTGACCGAGTCCGAACACGTAAACGCCCATGCACAGGCTTTAACCGTAAGATGGGTCAGTGCAAGTCCCACTTGCAAGTGATCAGTGATCACATTCGCTATGGCGAAGGCCGTTTCGACCTCTCGCAGCCACACATAAAGGTTGTCACCCTTCTCCACGGTGAACTCCTTTATCATAAATGACAATGGGGGACGCACCCCCGTGGAACGACTTCCACCTAAACTCGCCTTATGAGCGATGAGGGCATTGACCCTTGCCTTTACGGCCTCAAGGCCCTGCTCCATAGGAGCTGCATACCCTCGTCACCCATTAAGCATAACAGCCTGTTAAAGGCTTCCTGCTGGGCGAGGGTCAACCTATCCCAATCGTCATGATTCATCCTTTGCAGGGGATGCCTATTCTACCAATACAGGTGTTGGATTGACTACAAGTGCTACCAGATGTAGCCGGTGCGTATACTCACGGTGCGACTAGCGCACAGAGGAAGACTTTTCCTTAAAGCGGTAGCTACCGCTACTTAGCCGATACGCCCTTGTAAAGGGCTTAGTAGGAGAGTTCTCCTACTCGGGGACAAGATTCCCGGGTTGGTTTACGACTTAGCCTTAACGTCTGTATTCCCTTTACGGGATGTAAGTAAAGGGAGGTCTCCCTCTTACCTACGACACTCACTGCGCGCGCGACCGGTAGAGGTCGCACGTCCGCAAAATAGAGTGAAATTTAAACTGAATATATTTAATATGTAATTAGCCTAAATTAATTTAAACTAATATAAACTATATGTAATACTAAGTAGAACATACCAAATTTGTACCTAGCTAAAATGTAGTGTACACCACCTGTTTACCGACACGTGGATGGATGACACGCCACCCCCTAGGCCTCCTGCCCTGATTGGTTAAAATAAACAGTGGTTCAAAACCCTTCGAACCGGTCGATACTGACCCCAACCGTAGTGTACTCACGTACACCACCAACAAAATGTGACTCGAATGTAACCCTGTTACAAAGACTCGGAGACAAGAAAATGGATCTCAAGGTTCAACAGCTGGTAAATCATGTCAAACATGTGGGCAGACGGCATAAACGGAGGAGATGTCGAGATGAACATGTGTAATTCATCGGGCATGTCAAATAAATGCTTTCTGACGTCAGTCAATAGGGCCTTCAGCTCCTCAAAGAACTCCATTCCCCCACACAGTTATTTCAGGGAGGTCCGAGGGTCTCAGACGCAGTGGAAGCTCAGTACAACAACCAATTCAAATGGTACAAGAATGGAGGTCACGAACGCAGATTGCCGCCCTGACAAGTGACGGCAGGAGCAACTATTTCCCAATGAAGCTTGAGGCGGCAACGACAACCTAAATCGGAGAACCAGAAGTTGCCATAATTCTGTCCGTTTTAGTCGGATTTGTCTGAAATTTGAACCAATGCGTCGCCGGTATCTGCATTACTCATCCCCAAATTTCGATGATTTCTGTGTAAGTAGGCGAGTGTACAGGGAAATTTGTTGGAGAAGGATCGGAAATGGTCACGGTACCTGCAACAAGAAAGGATCATAACTCAGTCAAAAATGTTCAAAATGAGCTGAAACTTAAACCAATGTGTTGCCATTATTTTCCTTACCTTTTCCCAATCGTTGATAGCGTATTTGTATGTATGTGAGCGTTGCCATGTGTGCAATTGGAAAATGGAGATCTTTTCAGGGAGATTCTCGTCAAGGAGACGATCTTGTCACGGAGATCTTGTCACTGCCGGCGGCAACGAGGACATTTTGTGAATTTAATTGAACAAGCAGGGCATATTGTGAAATACGTGTCAAAAGGTGGGCATTTTGTGAAATTTCTCTTAAGATATTAACAGTAGTCATGTTTTTTTGACATTGAAATGAAAATAACTTTTAGGAGGACGAATGCTGAAATTGCATGTTAATTTTATTTAGACACACTTCTTTCATTTTTCTTTTACGAACCAACACTGCTGCAGCGCCATATAATCACCGAGACGGCGCTCTTCACCAAGTGCGTTGTGAAATCTCCAAGTACTGGCCGACTCGGAGAAACTTTTTCCGATTAACTCGCGCCCCTATCTTATGTCAATTTCCCACACATTATGAGACCAAGGGGAGACAGGGACCGTGAGTTTAAAGTTGTGATTTTGTGAATTTACTTTTTTTCTCTCTAACTTTGCGACTTTAATTTTTTTGGATTATTTTTGTGGAGGTCCCTTCGCTTCAGCTGGATTAAGGAAGGACTTGCCTGACGTAGAATCTCTGACAGTGCATTCAATGTGGGAAGTTGACACGAGTTGGGAGCGCCTGCGGACAACTTGTTATGCTCAAGCCGTTCATGCTTGGTGTCTTATGCGCGTGCAGGAAGGGCGCCCTGAATGTAAGCTCATAGCGCCGGGGCTGATATCTTTAGTGGAGATAGAAAGATGAAAGTGTATTAATATAATAAAAAAAATGGCTTTTGCTAACGTACATACCGTATGTATCGTGCATACCCCCTGCAGGGTTTAGGGTTTAGGGTTGATTGGCTGTTTTTAGCCTGCAGGGCTTAGGGTTTAGGGTTGATTGGCTGTTTTCAGCCTGCAGGGTTAGGGTTTAGGGTTTAGGGTTGTTTATTAGTCAGCCGGGGGTATGTACGTACATACGGTATGTACGTTAGCAAAACCCTTAAAAATTTAGTCCTGAACTCCAATCACAAAATCTAGTCCCAAATGTTTAATCAAAAATTCCATGCATATAAAGCACTTTAAGCCACTGCGGTTTCATCCTTTGAAAATGCTACTGGTACAGGACAGGGCAGTACAGTCCAAAGCAGTACCGGATAGAGCATTACCGGCCAGAGCGGTACCTGCCAGAGCAGCACCGGTCAGATCAAGACCGGGCAAATACCGGTACCGATAAAGTACTACCTGTACCGGCCAGCTTTTCCAACACTCCTTACGAAAACGCGTTAGTTTAAAATAAGCAAATTTGTTTGCGTAATTCCACAATTCTTGGTGCATTCAATGCCTTCGTTAGGAGATCAGCCACCATTACGTCATTTTCAACATGAGTAGGCTTCACGGCTCCTTTCTGCACGTAATCCTTCAGAAACTTCAATTTCACATCCACGTGGTTAGCGCTGGACGCGCTGATTTCACTCTCCAGTTGCAGATTGGTTGTCAATGCGTAAAACCATAGGCGTGCTTGTCTTAAAATCAATCTCTCCAAGCAGTTCTCGTAGCCCTAATACTTTCCACCTGCCGCAGCTGCCACAAATTCGGCTTCGGCAGTGGAAAGTGCAACTGAACTCTTCTTCTTGCAGCTCCATCCAACCACAATACCATTCACATACGTGACCACAGCGCTAACACTTTTTCGATCACTTGTATCTGCTCCAAAATCAGCGTCACTATACGCCAAAATTCTTAAAGGAAACGCTAAACCTTCATCTTTCTTCAGCGATAACTTCATATCCTTGGAGCCCTCTAGATAGCTCGGTATACGATTCGCCATATTGTATCTCCACACGTCGGCGAATGAGTGTGCCTCGTCACTTTGTGGACTGCGAAAGCTATATCAGGCCGGCTGCACCTCGACAACCACACCAGACTCCCCACAATCGACTGAAACACCTTCACATTTGGTACAGTTCCTTCATCTTTATCAGCCAGTAATTCACTTGCGTTTTCTCAATGTTTTTTATGCTCGATCGGTGTTTGTACAGCAAATGCATGCTCTAAACCATACTTGTATTTTATCACTCCAATAGAAATTCCATTATCCTCTATTTATACTCAAGTTATACTTTCTTGATCGATTGTGTAGCCTTGCCAAGGGTCACCCATAACTCGCATCCCAGAATTTTTTCGACAGTACCAAGATCCTTCAGTTCTAATGTTTCCATGTCACGAAAAAATTAATCCACCACTTGCTGCGATGTTCCAGTAACCAGCAAGTCATCCAGGTATACACCGACAACCGTCACATAATTGTCTTTCGTTTTTACGAAAATACATGTATCCGTCTTGTATTGTACGAACTTTAAATCCAGCAAACGTTTTTCGTAATAATTCGTACCATAGGCGTCTAGCAGTTTCAATCCATATAGATTCTTCTTGAGAAGTAATACCAAATCCTTGCTTTATTTTACTTCAAAATCTTTCAACTGTTCTTCTGATATTTCCATTCCCTGCAACATGCTCTGGTAAAGTTTGTATCCTTCTTCCGCGCCAGCCTTTGCATACATACTGGGAGCATCCCCGTGCCTGGCCGGAACTCCCCATACTTGTGAGAGCGCCAGTAACACTTTCATGTTACTGACCGCCATCACTAGAAAATTGCATGAAGAAATTCTAACCAAAAACCTGTCTTCGCCACGCGCTACCAAACCCACTTTGTATTTTTCAATATATCCGCCAGCTTTCTGCTTGGTTTGCAGACCCACTTCGTCGGCAGTGGGTCCTTTTCCAGCATTCGTGTCACTTCCCAGCTCCCCAGCGATCTGGGTTCTTCCACCTAGGCCTAAGCCCACATGTCTGCGTCCGGCCTTTGATGTGCCTGCGCGTATGACTTCGGGTCAGGAGCCGGGAGATATGCTCCACCTGTGTCACTCACTTTGTAAACTGCATACGAGACTAATACTCTTATGTCCTCTGACTTTCCTCCCCCCTCGTCTTGCGTACTCTTTTTCTACGCTCCTTCCAGCGAAAAATTCCCTCTCGGTTTCTTCTTCCGCTTGGAGGCTTCGTATGCTGCACCCATCGGCGCTTACGATTTTCTATCTGATCTTCGGCTCTGTGAACCACTTGGTATCGTGATCGCATCTTCAGACTTCTTTTCTTGATTAGCCTCTATACTTTTTTTTCGGTACCTTTTTTAGGCTGAGGCTTTCTCGCCCCCATACCCTTGGCACAGGTCAGGCAGTTCGGCCGTTTATGGGCCGAAAGCTGGAATCCTGACCTGGTGTCCCTGGCCATCCTTTCAATGGTGTCGTAGGCCGGGTGACCTAGCCGTAGGTGGTAATTGTACAGACCTCCTTCCTGTGTGCCAACATCACCTCCTTCTTCTGCAACATTCATCACGGTGTCTTTGAAAAATCCTAGAGCATAATTCGATGATTTTTTAATACCAAATTCGCTTCAAAAATCGAACCACAGACGTCAACATGGAACAATACTTCCCCACTCACCGTAAGGGACATGTTATTTCCATCGTCGACTAGTGTGCACCTCTTTTTCTTTAGATACCCAAGAGAAATAATTTCTTGCCAACTTGGGAGCGAAAAAAAACTCCGTGAGCGTGATGGTCGAAAATGGGTCGTGGGTGCTCTTCAGACGCAATCTTCCAACCTTCGTGGCCATCAGGGAACCTCCATCTGGGAGTGTTAAATACTCGTCTGTTCCACAGTCCTTTGCTTCATCCAAGAACCCTTTATCAGACACTAAGTGCCGGCTGGTTCCACTGTCGACTATCCATTTTTCGCCGGTCGATAACTTATTTTGGGCGACGGTTCCAGAATAATCTTTCTCCTCCTCCGTGGCGGTCAGCGCATACTGCTTTCCATTGCTGCTGAAAGTCTTTCGCCCGAGTCCTTGCCCTTTCTTGTGGCTTCTTTTAGGTCAATCGCAACGCTTGTGTCCTTCGTCACTGCACCCCCATAGCATAATAACTTGCGCATTCCTTCATTTACGGCGTTTGATGAGATTCTTGACGCAAGTTTACCCTTGAAACTGTCTTCTTCGATATCTTGCGCCCATGCCATCAATTCTTGGGCGTGATGAATGTAATTTACCCTTTTCGGATCATACCGAACCATCATAGCGAGTTTAAGGCTTGGTGCAGCGTATTTTACAAGGTTTTCGACTATCCGTCGCTCACTTGAATTGCTCTCACGATCTAGTGTGACAAAGTAAATGTTCGTTCCAGGTGCGTCTGGGGTCCTTTTCCTCAGCGAACAGTGACGCGGCTTGTTGTTGCGGTATATTCACCTTAAACGCACGCCACATTGTTCTAGCAAGTAATTTAAGTTAGGGGAACACTGCCACCAAGTGCCAATATTTGCTCTGAAATACTGGCCGGCTACTCCGTCCAAATATTCTCCAAGGTGTTTGCCTTCAGACGTTCAGTCCATGTAAACCCCGATGTCAGTTCGGCAATTTCCAGGGCTTCTATGAAGAGAAACGTCGATTGCTGGAATACAGACCCAAATCCAGGGTAAATCTCTGCCCCTGTAAACCTATGGATCGTCAGACTTTGTATCTTTGCACCAGACTGGTACGCAGCTTGATTTACGAACACATTTCCAGGTGGTGAATTAATTTCATCCACACCACCACAAATTGCTGGTCCACCTTGGCGTGCATGCTGCGCTCCCGAATGCTGCATATCGGGACGCTCAATACTTTCTTCCCCGGCTAGTTCATTCATGGTCATCTGGCGACCAAACGGACCAAAATTCTTCAGGCTCTACATTAAGGAAATATCCCCCTTACTACCGGCAAGACCTTCCTGGACAAGTGATATACTAGACGCTTGAGAGCACTCTTCTTCCATCACCTCAATCCTCTTGTTAATCTGACTCATCTGATCAAGCAGTAACTTTAAGACATCAGCTTTGTAGCCGGTGCGTACACGCACGGTGCGGCTAGCGCACAGAGGAAGACTTTCCTAAAGCGGCGATGTGCCGCTACTTAGCCGATACGCCCTTATAAAAGGGCTTAGTAAGAGATTACTCTCTTACTCGGGGCTAAGATTTCCCTTGGTTTACAAGTTAGAACAAGATAGCGCCTTGTTACAAGGCTACCTTAATAAGGGGTAGCTAAGGGAAGGACTTCCTTACACTACGACACTCACTGCGCGCGCGACCGGTCGAGGTCGTGCGCCTAGCAGTTTTCAGAGTGAAATGTAAACTGAATGTATATTTAATATGTAATTAGCCTAAATTAATTTAAAGTAATGTAAACTATATGTAATACTAATAGAATATTCCTATTCGTACCTAGCTAAAATGTAGTGTACACACCTGTGTACGGACACGTGGATGGCTGACACACCACCACACCAAGAGCCCCTGCCCTGATTGGTTAAAATAACCAATAGGTCCAAACCTTTCGGACCGGTTAATACTGACCTCAACCGTAGTGTACTTATATACACAACATAACCAAATGTAACCAGAATGTAACCCTGTTACATCCTCCCCCATCAAGACTATTGCTTATGCAATAATCGACTAAAGTTGGAGAACTCCAACTGCCAGAACTTCTGGCTTCCCATGAGCACCTTTAGTGGTGCTGTGGATTCTCCTCAAGAAGAGGCGGTAGACTATTCCGATAACTCGGAGGTGGATGCCTTTGGGTATATCTTCCCAAAGGCTGACCGCTCCGACAACGCCGAACGGCGATGTCGGGAGCCCAATCCGTTCCCCACACGTGGGGAAAATGCACTAACTAGTGCGCCACCCCTGCCAATGTCGGATGATACATCCGGATCGCCGATGGCGATCGTCACCAATGAGCTGGACGCAGCTCAAGAAGCCCAACTTGCCGCACAGGCACGAAAGGCTGTGTTACGCGCCCCCAAACGCCCGCCACGGGCGGCATGTAATTTTTAGGGTCCACGTGATCTCCCAAAGTGGACTAGGATCCATGGTAAGGGATGGTTTAGCATTCTATACCCTAGCCCTGCGGCTGAACAGCCGTATCAATGCGAACGCCGGGAGAAACTCCGGCAACAACTTCTCACGAAGAAGCAGTTCACTAGCGTCTCATACCGAGAGCGCCTCAAAAGAAAGGCACAGGGTGCCCCTGTTTAGAACCTCCGCGAGGTTCCTATCATTCTCTCTCCGGGAAAAAATGCTGAAGATGCAGAAAAGAAATTACGCGCTTGGAAGGAACGGGATCAACTCCTCCCCATCTTTAATAAGTTTCACAACAGCTATTCCCACCGTGACGTTCGGGCGGAGAGGGCGTTGCGCATGGAGTTTGCCAGATCCAAAGCGATGGGGCTATTACGTGTCCCTTATCGCACGCCCTATGCCAGCGCCCCTGCCCCCAACGCGGTGTCAGAGAAAATTGTGAGCGCCTCATCTGCCTCCGGCGAACTCCCAACTACTGGGAGTGAAGGGGATTCTCGCGCCCCTTTGGTTGTTGACCCGCAGCGGTATTCTCCCGCTCGAAAGCGTCAACGACGTCACGGCAATCCTGCCGCAGGGGAGTCTCGGACTCCCACGAACTCTTTGAGTGAGGATAACCCTTCCACTTCACCAGATACTGGGTTTGACCCCGATGATGGCGTCGCGCCATCAGACGATCCACATGATAATGTGGAGTACCCTCCGCATCGAGAATTGGAGGAGGAGGTCGCGCAATTGCGACGTGATATTCGGAGCGCTGTGATCGACACAGCCATCGATTCCATGATGTCCACGAGGGACTCCGCGATGAGTGGGATGCCACTGAACGCTTCGAGAAGTGGCTTGGATCTCTCGAGTCGACCGTTGCGTAGCTTCGTGGTCGCATTTTAGCTCAGTCGGACTTCCTCCGCCCTGCCGTGTCTTACAGATCTTATTGCTATTGCCTTACCAACCCCCTCCAAAAGGGGACCCGCCTCCGGGTCCTGGTATGGCTTATGCATACCTGCATAGAAGGTTGGATGCGTACGCATCGCCTTCGCGATGTCCAAGGTGTACGCCAAGCCCTTTCGGGATAGCACCTTAAAAGGCCCCACAAACCTGGGGCGCAGTTTGTTCCGCAACACGTTGGAAACTGCATGTGTAGGAAGATTTTTAGCGTTTAATAAAACACTTTCTCCTACTTTGTACACTTTTTCGTTACGCCGACCCTTGAGGTCAGCCTGCTCCTTCTGCTTGTCTTGGATTTGCGCCATGGCGTCGCAGACGTGTCGTAAGACACTAAGGCGCGTCGATAAAAACTTATCGATGTGCTTTCGCACAGATACAGGGCTGACATCAGGGAATCCTCCCCCCTTAAGCCCTGGGCCACACACACGTGGCGTCAACGGAACCCTCGGGTTCACTAATCCGTTCACGTAAAACGGGGTAAACCCCGTAGATGCATGGGCCGAATTGTTTATAGCAAATTCGGCAATAGGAAGCATCTCACTCCAACTCTTTGGAGAATCCGGACAGAAACTCCAGAGGATATCCTCTACAACGCGATTAACGCGTTCCGTTTGCCCGTCCGTCTGCGGATGATCCGCAGTGGACATGAGGAGCTTGGTGCCCAGCACCTTAAACAACGCGCCCCAGAATTATCCCGTAAAAAGGGGATCCCGATCCGATACAACGGAATCGGGTAGACCATGCTGTCGAAAGACACGGTCTAGGAACACCTTCCCTGTTCCTTGTCCATCAATGGACTCTGGCATCGCCGCCAGGTAAGCCATCTTGCTCAAACAGTCTACAAAGACCAATATGCCGGTGTTACCGGCCTTGTCCTTCGGAAAACCGAGGATAAAATCCATACTGATGTAATTACAACACTCCGTAGGAACGGACAAGCTCTCCAAAGGCGCAGCTGAACTTGCAGAGGGTTTAACCCTCTGACACGTCTCACAGGTGCGTATATACGCACCGACCCACTTATACATTTTGGGCCACCAATACAAAGCGCTTAAAGCGCTTTAGGTCTTATCCCGACCTAAATGACCCCCGGTAGGGGCGTCATGTGCCTCAAAGAAGACTTTATACTTCAGTTCCTCATCATGAGGAACAATCACCCGCGGAGTGTCCTCCGCGCTCGTGCTATAATATAGCAAACCGTCACAGTACCTGTAACGGTGTAACCGAGCTTTAGCTCGACTTGACAGGGTTGGCTCAGACGAGCCAAGACCCTTTTCACCTAACGCGCGGATAAGCGCCGTAAATTGTGGGTCTTTATCATACGCCTGGCATATGAGATCCACCACAGACGAGGTGACGAATGTCGCACGAGCGAGCTCGTAATCGGGACGACGCGACAACGCGTCCGCAAGCACGTTCTACTTGCCAGGTTTATACTTAACCTCAACGTTATACTCCGCAAAGAAGGAGAGCCAACGGGTCATCCGTTGGGAGAGATGAGGCGACTTCGTCGCTGTCCGTAAGGACGCGTGGTCAGTATAAACCAGGAACGGCTTTGAGCCGAGTAGGTGAACCCTAAATTTGACAAGGGCATACTTCATTGCAAGTCGATCCTTGTCATGAACGTGATAATTCCGTTCCGCAGCTTTAAGCTGCCTCGACTCAAACGCGATCACGCGTTCCCTTCCTGCATCATCTACTTGTAGCAAAGCCCATCCGATTGCGAAATCGAAGGTGTCGCAGACGACACTAAAAGGTTTCCCAAAATCCGGGAGAGAAAGAACGGGAGCTTTTAAAAAGCTTCCCTTAACCGCTTCGAAAGCGGTTTGGTGTTGGGTTTCGCAACACCAATCCACGTCCTTCTTAAGAGGGTCTGTTAATGGCTTCGCCATTTCAGCGTAGTTCTCGCTGTAATTGTGGAGATAATTGGCTAATCCAAGCCACTTCTGTAAATCTCTAAGATTTACAGGCGAAGGCGACCGTCGAAGTACGTCTGAGCGTACTTTCTATGAGAGCGGAAGAGTTGAGTCACCAAGCGATTAAAAGTCGCTGGTGCATTCTAAATCCCCTGTGGCATAACAAGCCACTCCCACATCATGCCACTAGGCGTGATGACCGCTGTAAGCGGAATATCTGATGCTCGCATGAGCACCTGATAATACCCGTCCACCAGATCTAAGGCACTGTACACAGTACAGCCCGCCATATTGTTCTGGAGGACATCCTTCCGAGGAATCGGAGTCTGCATGGGTACAGTAGCTGCATTCAGCTTGTTGTACGCATGCACAATGCGCACTTTCCGTTCGGTTTACGAACACAAAAAGTGGGAGATGAATGGGGAGACTTGCTCACCCGTACCATCCCTGCCTCTTCTTTCCCCTTGAAGACTGCGTCGATGACGTCGCATTGCTCCTTGGGAAGAGGCCACTGCCTAGTGACGCAGTATTTGGTTCCAGGAACCAAATCAATTTCATGTCGGACTCCCCGATCCGGTGGTATCCCCATCGGCGGGTTGTCACAAATGACATCTCCAAATTCCTTCAGTAGGAATGGTAAGGATCCTCAGGATCCGCGAGGATCTTGAGACCGCTTCGTGCATTCAATGCCTGTTTGGTTTGCACCAAAACTGACTCGTCCATCGTGGATGAAGAGTTCAACTCCTCTTCCGGACGTAATACGACAACCTCGTCGATTTCATCTGCTTTCAAAGCAGTTTAAAACTCGCTGAAAGACATTTCCTCCAACGGCAACAGTTTGCCTACCCCATGCAACCGTTCAAGGCTTACGCCTTATGTGACAACACCTGTCACACTATTCAGCATCCTATAAGACTGCTGACTAATGGCCTCGGGACACATCCCGAGACCCAGATGGGGGGAGTCAATTGACCCATCTATTGGAAGCGCATCGCGCCTATCCACAGAGGTCTCTACCTCTACCACCGGTGACTCGCCGGTCTCACATAATAAGGCGAATCGGAATCATTTCCGACGTGCGAAAGAGACGAACTACGGGTCTCTTCGCCTGGAAGCGCCTCGCGCTCAACCACAGGGGTCTCTACCCCTACCACTGGAGTCGCAACTTGTTCGCCGAACACGGAGTAGTCGGAATCAATTCCGACCTGCAGAAGAGACGAACTTCGGGTCTCTTCTCAAAGCACCTCGCGCTTAACCTCAGAGGAATCCACCTCTGCCACTGGCGACTCACCAGTCTCGCCTATATCGGCGCGGGGATTAACCGCCGAATCCCCCTCGTTAAGGAACTATTCCTTAACGCCATTGGGGATGATCATTTCAGACATCTCAATCTCTGGCATCTCACGCCAGAATCGCTTTTGGGATCGAGAAAAGGTCGGTTCATGAATCGCCAATGCTTCACCCGATCGCGGGTGCGTTGAACCAATGGACTTAGACTTCCAGTCTATCCATGGCTCGTGGCGTTCCAGCCACTTCATGCCCAGAATGAGGTCATACCTCGAGTCCAAATCCAGGACTAGGCAACGTTCTAAGCTGTCGAAGTCAGCAAATTTCAGCTTAAGGTCAATCGAGAACTTGGGTACAGAAACCTGTACGCCCGTCGCAAGACGGACCGTGACAACGTCACGAGAACGTGCCTCTAGGGCCTTGGCATACAGCCGACTCTTCTCAACAGAAGCTCGTCTGACATAATTGTCAGACGATCCAGAGTCTATCAAGACTCTCCAAGGCTTATCAAAGCCTTTCACGTCCGCAAGGACTACCAGCAAACCTGGATGGTACATCAACTCGGTGCTAGAAAGCACCGTTTCCCTCGGGGCTTTGTGCTGTCGTCCCCTACCCTGGGGCTTAAGAGCACTGAGGGATCCCCCAGTAGGGCGCCCCGCACCTACTGGGAGCCATCATTTCCCGACGGCTTGGGCGAGGGCATTTTACCTACCCTCGGCCCCTTAAAGCGAGATTCTCGCGGGGGGGTTTCTCGGACATCTGTTCCGCAGATGATCCGTGTTTCCACACAGGAAGCATCTCAGCGGTCCATTCCGCTGAAGCATGGCCAGGATCTCCGCTTCAGAACCCAGCGAATCCGAGTCAGCGTGACTTTTAGCGGAAGCTTTCTCTTCCTCTTCGACCTGACTCAGGTCCATGGGTTCGGGACCCACCTTAGAGGAACGAAAGTTCCTCTCGGCGTTAAACGCCATCTTAAACGCCTCCCCCAGAGATTGGGGTCGTCATCGGAAGATCTACGAACGTACTGGCCCTTCTTTCAGGCCTCCCATGAACACGGGGATGGACACATCGTCCGAATACGCTTTCGCGTACATCCCTGCCAACAGGGTCTTAAGTTCTTGGATATATGTTTTTAAGAACTTGTGCCCTGACGGCACCTCAGAAACACCAGCTTATTCTGGAAAACCAGATCAGGCGTGGCATACATGTCCCTAAGCTTTTGCTTAAGAACTTCCCAGGTCGGGAACACGTCCATGACCGAATCCGAGCACGTAAACGCCCATGCACGGGCTTTAACCGTAAGATGGGTCAATGCAAGTCCCACTTGCAAGTGATCTGCTATCACATTCGCTATGGCGAAGGCCGTTTCGACCTCTCGAAGCCAGATATAAAGGATATCACCCTTTTCACCGGTGAATTCATTTATACTAAAGGACAACGGGGGACGCACCCCCGTGGACGTGGAATGACTTCCACTACAACTCGCCTCATGGGCAATGAGGGCATTGAACCTTGCCTTTACGGCCTCATGGCCCTGCTCCACTAGGAGCTGCATACCTTCGTCACCCAGTATGGATAACAGCCTGTTAAAGGCTTCCTGCTGGACGAGGGTTAACCTTTCCCAATCGTCCTGATTCATCCTTTGCAGAGGATGCCGTAGCCTACCAACACAGGTGTTGGATTGACTACAAGTGCTACCAGATGTAACCGGTGCGTATGTGGTGGAGTCAAGTTCAAAATCGAACACCGTAGTGTCGAGAACCTGAACACCATCGTGTCCGGCCGTCCAACTTAAGGGGGGGGGTACCCCGCTAACCTACGCCCACGATCCGATCCGATCGTCCGCTGCTGGAAGACGACCGGTCATCAACACAGGACGCCTAGTCCGATTTGTTCTTCATCTCAGCTTGTGTACCCGATGGAATGGGCTGGTAACACACTCGGTGGATCGGTGCTGGGACTTGTGGTCTAAATGTGGGGGACCGTGCTGGGTGGTGTACCCTGGGCGGAACTCTTCACCCTGGGTACGGGTAGACCATTTATACTTGGAGTGATTATACTTCAAAGGGCTGATCGCTCAATCGATCGTAGAGCCCAACCAATATGAGAATAAAACTCCAGTAATCCAATAGGGAGATCCAAATGAGAACGTGATACACTCCACAAACGATATCTCCACGTAACAATCCAAAAGACTTAATAACACGTTCCAAACGTGCGTAATTTGAACTTGGGAAGCCGACCAAAATGTACTCCCATCGAGGGACTTCCGGCGGGCCAAGTGCGTCTGTAACGCGTCCCGGCCGGGTATAGTGAGCTGGAGGGGATCACTCGACCCTCCGATTCCAAACAATCTGCGGCGTGCAGAGGCGACTGATGTACAGGGCGAAACGACCTCCGGTTGAGTTAAAGGCCCAACAATTAAGACGTAAAGCCAAAATCGTTCTTAGCAGGCGAAACCAAAGACAACACCTAGGGCCAAAATCAACACCAGGACCTAAAATCAACACTAAACTCCCTACCCCCTATGGTCCCCAATATGTACAAACATGAAAATATGTAGGTACACGCAATCTCATGTGACTTACCAAAATCCGTGTTCTTGACACCTTTTGCACATAATAGAATTAAAATCCTCCTGGATTTCCACCATTCCGATCGCCAATAAGCCGATCGGTGTGCTGCTGAGCGAAAACGACCAAAATTCTTGGTTCCGCTTCGCCACACGTACAAGCACTGTGCGGCTAGCGCACAGAGGAAGACTTTCCTAAAGCGGCGATGTGCCTCTACTTAGCCGATACGCCCTTATAAAGGGGCTTAGTAAGAGAGTACTCTCTTACTCGGGGCTAAGATTTCCCTTGGTTTACAAGTTAGCACAAGATAACGCATTGTTACAAGGATCCCTTAATAAGGGGGTAGCTAAGGGGAGGGCTCCCCTTACGCTGCGGCACTCACTACACGCACGACCGGTCGAGGTCGTGCAGGTACTTTCCTAAAGCGGCGATGTGCCGCTACTTAGCCGATACGCCCTTATAAAAGGGCTTAGTAAGAGAGTACTCTCTTACTCGGGGCTAAGATTTCCCTTGGTTTACAAGTTAGCACAAGATAACGCATTGTTACAATGATCCCTTAATAAGGGGGTAGCTAAGGGGAGGGCTCCCCTTACGCTACGGCACTCACTACACGCACGACCGGTCGAGGTCGTGCGTCTGTAAGATAGAGTGAAATGTAAACTGAATATATTTAATATGTAATTAGTCTAAATTAACTTAAACTAATGTAAACTATATGCAATACTAAGTAGAACTTACTAAATTTGTACCTAGCTAAAATGTAGTGTACACCACCTGTTTACCGACACGTGGATGGCTGACACGCCACCCCCTAGGCCTCCTGCCCTAATTGTTAAAATAAACAGTGGCTCAAAACCCTTCGAACCGGTCGATACTGACCTCAACCGTAGTGTACTTATATGCACAACATAACCAAATGTAACAAGAATGTAACCCTGTTACATGTTTGACCAACCTTTTCTTCTTCCATGTTAAGGGAATGAGAAATTATCAGTCACAAACACAAAATCGGCATCGATAACCCCTCGATAAGCAGGAAATTCTATCTAAATCTGCACGTGAAAATTCCAATCGAAACAACTTAGAGCGTAACTTCTAATTAATCAAAGTCGTAAAATCTCAATGTCCCCGTGTCCCCTTGGTCTCTTAACCTGTGGGAAGTTGACACAAGTTAGGGGCGCGTGCGGACAACTTGTTAAGCTCAAGCCGGTCAGTGCTTCGTGTCTTATGCGCGTGCAGGAAGGGCGCCCTTGTGGTGGAGTCAAGTTCGAAATCGAAAACGTTAGCATCGATAACCTGACTACCACCATCACGCCCAGCCTTCCAACTTTCGGAGGGGGTACTCCGCGGACCAGCACTCGAGATCTGGTCCAATCGTCCTCTGCAAGCAGACGACCGGTCGTCATCAGAACCCACTTGGTCCGATTGTTTAGTGTCCATCTCACCTTGTGTACCCGATGGAATGGGCTAGTTACACACTCGGTGGATCGGGATCGCAGATTGGATCGAAGTGGTCTTGAATATAGAAGACCGATCTGGGTAGGTATCTCTGAGGCGGAACTCTTCACCCCAGACACAAACAGACCAGAAACACTTCCAAGAGATAACTTCCAATATGTCGATCGTCCAAACGATCAAGACCTGACCAATACGAAATAATAGAG
>CM047582.1:4420133-4551989 GCA_026184515.1 Peronosclerospora sorghi
AGTACATGCGATGCTAAGCGCCGCGCAAATTGCGCGCACTTTCAACAAAATGGTAGTTAAAGGCACAAACTGAACTAAAGTCTTTACGATATTCATGTATTAATTATACGAGCAGTGAAATACTAAACTGTATTTCCATTGCAGCTCATATACTTCGTGCACCAAAACGAGAACATACAAGTTCTAAGCACTAGGAGGGCGATCAAGACTTGTTCTCGACCTCGTCGTCAACTTTTGTTTGATCTCCTTCACGGAGTGGGCGAGCATTCTCTTCCGTCTTGATTTTTTTCTTCTCTTCTTGCACCAAGTTAGCTAAAAAGCCAGCTATTTTTTCATTTCTCTCGTCGACCAGATTTTTAATCACTCCACCTTCCGCCACCTTGTTAGCAACAAGACCAGATTCCCCTCCAGCTTCTGCACGTAGACGACGGACACCAGTGTGCTCGAGCGACTGAGCATTGGCATCGATAGTACCGGCAAAGCTTGCGAGTAAGCTCGTCATCAACGGGGATAGAATCATAGTGGCGCGCATGAGAGGGTCTTGATGAATTAGTGCGTCGAAGGGAGGAGATTCCAAAATGACATTACATCCTCATGGACAACCAAACGCACACACTGGTGTCGTCACGTGCAGGTGACCCCGCCCGCCTTGGTCTGGTGCAGAGCATGCTTGCTTGTCTACAGTGGTATCACATGAAAATTTGAGGCTACAGTACATGCGCGAAAAAAATACTACATGTACTGTATACCGCCGAGGAACGTGTTATTTAGCGTCACGCGCACAATCTTTCGTTTTATGCATCAGACGGGCATTTCAGACGAATCGGAGACTCGGGTATCACATGTATCTGTCGTGCGTCGGTGGTCGTCCATGTCTGTCTTGGAAATCGTTGGAATAGCTTACTATGAAGACGGTGCAACGCTTTTTCGCCCATTCCTGCAATTAGAAGGGAGCAGGCGATCAAGTATGAATGAGTTCATGTAGGAACGAGCCTTCCTTCATCTAGGAGAAGTAGTACATGTCTACGATGGGATTGACCTAAGATTCACATGTGCGCGGGATCACGCAGTGTGGACGCATTTAAAAGGCAGTCTGTCTTATCTTCACTTACTGTGGTAACCGAGAGAATGAAGAGAATGGAACCCTATATAGGTAGTACGGTTATGTGATGAATCAGGGTCGGAGACTGAGGAAAGGATTAGTGTTGAAAACGGCTCGGCTGAAGCCGGTTCAGCCGTGGCTTGAGCCGTTTTCCAAATATTTTCTCTTGTATGAATATATTCTGAATATCAAGGATACAAAAGTAGGTTCTTGCCATTTTGGGCCAATGGCTTGGCTTGGAGCTGAAGCCGAGCCGACTCGGCTCCACCGTCGAGCCAAGCCAAGCCGAGCCGTTTTCAACACTAGAAAGGATTAATAAGTTAAAAATGAACACATCATGTGCTAGGCGCGGACTGGCGGTGGTATTTGCTAATTTAATATTTTGAAAATTATAAAGCGAAATCAATTGATGCAGCAAGATGCAAATCTCGACGGTAACTGATTAAGTCCCCTGAATCAGAAATGACGGCCGAACAGAAGGAGGGTCGAAATACTGGTGCACTTTAGACAATTTTAATAGCTGAAACAGTACCGTACAAAAAAATTCCAGCGTAATCGCTATCGTTTTTACTATCACCAGTTTCTGGGGTACCCACTCGTGTCTCACGGAGTGTAGAGTTGCCCGCTTCTTGTGCCTCTGCAAATACTAATGAATTGTTTCATTCGAGGAATAGGTTAGTTCATTTGGCTCCCGATCCGAACCCGACACCGAGATGTGCCTTTCTTTAGAGTAGCCATATCAGTAGCCAGTATCGCGCCTGCTTTTCCAGAGCCACTAACCCTCGCATACACCTTCCACTTCACCGCTAGCAGCCATCGCCTGCGCCCTGGGGCATACGCACAGGTATCCGGGATCCAGATCCATCTTTTCCGGATCTCCTCTGTGCTCATAGCTTGACAAAGAGGGAATTTCTAGGCACACATACCGTTTCTAGGCACACATACCGTTTCTAGGCACATTCCCACCCATAATAGAGCGCCCTATGAAAAAGTCGTGTCAGCAGTAAAAAAGATGCGTCTATAAAATTTTCCTATCTATATATTCTTGATACAGTAGAACCTGCCTAAAATGATACTGCCTTAACTGATACCTGTCTAAACTGCTAAAAATCTCCAGTCCCGAGTACGTCCACTGATAAACCTCCGTGATCTGTTATCCGATATATTTCTCTCCCACAACTTTTGTAAACTGATTTACCCTACATACGTGCTACTTAAACTCGTGTAAAATAGCTCTGAATGCCCTTCTGCACCATCTGGTGTGTTCTGATCGCCCGGAGCTTGTCCTTCATCCGCTGCAGTGCCGTCATGAAGTAGTCCTCCGTATCCGCCTGCTGCATCCAGAAGGTTTCAAGCGACTGGATCATCATGTGTGCGTCAACCGCTGGAATGGGAGGAAGTTCCTCACTGTCGTCTTCATACACAGTTGCATTGTCGACCTCTGTGGGCAGGTGCTCCTGAATCACCTCGTTGAGGTCTGGCAGGTAGGTGACCACCTCTTCATCTGGATAGTTGAGAAGGTTGCTGATGTCCATCGGGTTGCGGTAATGGAACTGCTGGACCTGTGCCTCCAGATCCTTCATGACGTCCTCATCCAGGAGATCGGCGGCCTCCTCTTGATCAACAACCAGTTGCTGATTCTGTAACAGGACTGATCCTGTTACAGGCTTACACTGTATTTTGCGAGGAAGCGTGCAATACAATATAGGGCAGGATTAGTTGGTAACAACTAATCCTATAATAAAAGTAAATATATAAATATTCACTTATGCCTAAGAACGCAAAATTAAGAGTGTTTATTTAATGGGTGGTTTAGAGGCTAATAGTATAGTAACTAACTAATTAATATAATAATATCAAGTCTTTAACTAACTGTACTATTAGTTAGCCTGCAAGAATTCGGTATTTATACCGAATCGTCTTTACCTTCGTAGATTATAATAACTTATAATCTCTTATTTAAATTTCAGACAACGCGTCTGAAATTAAACTGTGATATTCTAACTTGAATATCAATTATGTAATGGCACCCCATTACAGATTCTGTACGAGGTCGGGGGTGACAGTGCAGATCCTGCAGTGCCGGAAGCACTTGGCGATTGTTGCAGGCTTGACCTCGTCCCTCCATGCTGGAACTGCAAGCCTGATAGCTTGCAAGATGTCCACTTTCTAGGGATCGACGACCTTATCCTCCATTCGTTTCCAGAGGAGGCTGTTGAACGAGCGCCGGTAGTAGGCCTTTAGGCTCCGGGTGATTCTGGCATCACATGGTTGCAGCTTTGATGTCGTGTTCGGTGGGAGGTAAAAGACAGTTGTGTTCCTCAGTTGGATGCGATCAGGAAGCTCCGTCAGAGGAACGTGGGCACTGCAATTGTCCATGATGGGAAAAACTTTTCTGTCAGCTGTGGAGAAGCGCATCGAATATTTTTGGTCAACTGTCATGAACATGGACGGGCCATCTGGAGCAAAGCGACGCAGGGTAAAGATACACGATGGTAAGCGACAGGCTAATGATGCATATCAGGATGGGTTGACTTGTCGATATTAGGTAATTGGTTGATTGTAGGATATAAGGAATAATAGAGTTCTCTTTTTGCGTCCGATCAACTAGATCATCAATTGGGACGGCGTGATAACTTTGCGCCTCCCTTTCACTCCATATGCACCCTTACACGTCCCGGGCGGGAGCACGTAGTGCACTTTTTGGCCCACCGGCAGACGTAAAGTTCCGCAGAACTCGTCCTCAACTCCGCCCGCTGAGTGAGCGGCCCCTTTTCTTAAAGGCTACTGGGAGTGTGATTGAGCCAAGTGTTCTCACCTCCTCCCCCATTGGTTTACACCTATCCTCTACAAGTTCGGCTGCTTTAAGCGCCCCTTGGGAACTCTAGGTGGATTTTTGTAAAATCCGTCGATCTGCACATAGAAAGTGCAGATCGACCCCCTTCCTCTTAAGTTGAGGCTAGGAATACAAAATATATTGGGTATTTCCTTAGCGATATAGGCTTAAGAGGCTCGGCGATCAAGTGGTGAAGACTTCCGCCACTTGATCAAGTACCCCTTCGCTGATTTCCACTAGATCGACAGCACCAAGCCATGGCTGATCGAGCTGAAAAGCATAATGATCAAGTGTCACCGCAAAAGATCGAATCCGTATCGAGGGTTTGGTTTTAGCTCGATCGGGTGAAAGAAGGGTTCGCGAAGAAACTGGCGCATATGTGGCATGGACCTTTCAGAGTTGATGAGGTGATCGGTGATCATGCTGCAAGATTGATTACGGCCGGCACTGGCTATCGCATATTTCAAGTGGTACACCTATCCAAGTTGAAATTGGTCAAAGAACTCCTAGATCGACCTACTGCTGTGCTAGCAGCTGGGGTAGAAGATCGTTTTGATTTAGATGAAGCTTTACTTCCCGAAGACAGATGGAAAAGGACCCTAGAGCCGGACGAATTTGAAGTTGATCGCATCACCGACATCCGATCTGGTCGAAAGACTAGGCATGGCGGAACGTTACGCAAGTACCAATTTACTGGAAGGGTTACGATGAGCCATCACGGGTAGACGAGGCAGATCTAAATTGTGATGCTCTGATAAAGGATTTCGAAAGGAAGATAATCAACCGATATCGGTTCGACGTGATGCAAGTGAACGAAAAGTCCAACTAACGCAAGATCGACGAATAGACTATTGAACTTGTGACTGACGAACCCTCGATAAGAGAAAACCGATTGATGAAATCACGATTAATGGAGAAGTGACGATTGACTTGAAGTGGTGAATGTACGATGGATATTGCGAGATATAGTAATGGAGCAACGGCAGATGAGCCGTGGGAAGATCAATTTATGTATATGCATGAAAAGTGACGAAACAACAATTGGTAATGGTATGATAAACAATGTTTATTGATTGAGGAAGGGGTGATCAACCAGCTAGCCTGATCCATAAAACTTACGTCAAAGGCGAGGGATTTGTGGCCGGGATAATCATCAAGGGAAAGGCGATACTCGATCCGCCAAGGTTCCTCGGCGTCAACTTCATGTAGCGCATCATTCAAGGTCCGAGGTGGTGGATCCGATAGGTACCCTTGGTACCATTATCCACCATCAGCTGGAGTATACTTCAATGGGCAGTTCCGGGCGCAGTGCTAGATCGACGGGTCCAGGAAAATGTCAAGATCGCATACTCCGTCGATCATGCCCCGCAACACGAACTCCACCAGCTTCTTCCACAATGCTCCGGCACGACTACTACGCTGACGTCGACTCTCGTAGTAATCATGGAAGAAGGTGTCACGCTCCTTGAGGTCTCCATATATCGGGAGATGATGATTCGACTCCCAGATCGCTTGTGCATGATGATCCAGGAATGTCTGGTACTTTGCTTCGAAGTCAGCAAACCAGCTTACCGAGCGGAAAGAGTTGGGTGGCAGCATCTGTTTGCAGAACTCCCAGGGGCGTCGTGCATACAGTAACTCCACTTCAGACCGGGTTATCAGGTGACTACACTACTGATCAGTCGCAGGGCGTCCATAGCAACTGGAAACAACCATCCCACGGGGCGTGTCAAGTAATCGCAGTTCACGCGTGCTGAGATGTTATCCAGATCGAAGACGTTGAGTTAATCTGGGGTACACGGCAAGATGTCCACATCTTGCTCACCATCAGGCACCAAGCTCAGCGATCTGGAAGCACCCGTGCGAGGAAAGAGAAACCCAGCAGAGTCTTGATCGAGCGAATCTTCACTCTCGAGATCGCTGATTGAAGGGATGGACAAATTCTGCGTGATGACCGATGGAGAAGTGTTACAACCGCCTTGATCATCATCCGGCTGATCGGGACTGGAAAGATCATGCCCCATACCTTGGACTGACTGAATGGGAGAAGCTTTAAACGGACGATCATCATCCGACAATTCATTATCCTCTGGAATAGGAGAAACTCGACGTTGCCGCTTGGACAGAGGAGTAGATCGTGATCGCCGAGCACGTTTCTTGAGCGAAGAAGCTGACCGGATGAAGGTATTTTTAAATGAATCGCCCTGAAGATCAGCAGGCGAGCGTGCAGCCTGATCAGGATCTGCACAAGGGGAGCCTGTACTCGGGTCAATCTGCATGTGTAACGCCCCACCATCCAAAGCGGATTGGACGTATGAATGTTGTAATCGCAAACGCATAGCTTCTTTCTGAGCGCGTTGAAAATCGTCACGTAGTGTGTCACGATCTGCTGATACCGACTGAATATCACGTAACGGAGAAGCTTGGTGACTGAGGCGGCGCCGTGCCGTCAAAAGTTCCGCCTGCAACTTTGAATTCTGGACACGTAGATTCTCCAGCTCGGCATTGCTGATCGATACCTCATCCTCATCTAGGCGTGCAGATAGCTCTTCAACCGTGGCTTTGGCAGCGACGAATTAATTCATCATGACAATATTAGCTTCACTGTCCGCCCGGAAGCTATCTCGTTGGTATTTGCGCTTACTTGCCTTAGATGCCAGCTTGATCACCTTCTTGGTCAAGTGCTTGTTTTTGGAGATGATGATCACGCTCTTTTTGCATCATGCCCAAGCGTTTTCGGAGTTGATCGATCGTTGCTCGATCTTGGAGTGCCGGCGACCGTGCGATCTTGATATTGGCCTCGCAGAGCTCTTACTCAAGGCACGAGATCTCCTGAGCTTGATGATCGATGGTCTCCGCTTGGACTGATAGTTGATATCGATCTTGATAGTGACCACACTCCAGATTGCGGATCCAATCGTGTTGATCTAATATGGTTTCCTCGGAGGTCTTCAGTTGTTTCTTCAGTTTAGACTCACTGGACTGGAGCTTGTTGACAGTCTCAAGAATGTGATCGCGTAAAGGCGTAGCCTTTTCGCAGAGCCACTCGATCTGCTACTCACGATCAGCGAGTTACTGGCATCGCATGCTTTTGACCTCTGAAGCATCTTGACAGAGTCTTCAAGCATCGACAGCGAGTTGGTCAGCATGTCGATCTCCTCTTGTTGCGTGCAGGCTCGGTTGATCATCGAGATCAGATCGTCAGACTTAGATCGCTCAAGGGATGAATTGGCGTCCACGATCAACTTCATGATCCACTTGTTGAAAATGTACTAATGGAAATGGATGATCACGACGGACATGATCAATGATGACCTGATGGATGAAAGGGATGATCGACGGTTGGCAACGACCATATCGAACCACGCCCCAATGGCTGTACGGCTGGGACGAGGCTCAGGGGCGGCTGTGGAGAATCGCATAGAAGGTTTTTGCTCAACTGTCATGAACATGGACGGGAAATCCGGAGAAAAAGCGACGCAGGGTACAGGTACACGATGGTAAGCGCAGTCGACGCAAACATGGACCCCAGATTGGGGCAGATGAACACTTTCCATGGCTGATCTGCATACATACGGGCGATTTGTGGTGCTGTGACGAGGGTATGGTTATACCTCGATCGGGTCAAAGAAGGCTATGCAAAGAAGTTGGCTCATATGTGGCACGGTCCTTTCCGTTTAGCAGAGCTGATCGGTGAGCATGCTGCCCGTCTGATCACGATCGGCACGGATTATAAAGTTTTTCCGATCGTGCATGTGTCCAAACGGAAGCTGGTTTGAGAGTTCCCCGATCGGCCTAAAATACCCTGTCTGGTGGACGAAGCGGAGATATTCTATTTTGATGAAGCTCTGCTGCCGGAAGGCAGTTGGAAAAGGCCATTGGAAGAGGACGAATTCGAGGTGGAAAAGGTGCTAGATGTCTGATCGGTCAAGAAGACACGTTTTGGTCGCACCCACCGAGAATATCTGGTCCGCTGGAAGGATCATGACGAAACAACTTGGATCGACGAGCTCGATCTAAATTGTCGAGCACTGCTACGAGAGTTCGAGCGAGAACGAGTCAGTCGGAATCGTTTCGCAGTGATGCAGACTCATGAAGATGAAGATCAAGACACACAGTAGCACCGATCAGTATATCGATCGGTGTGAATATGTGTAAGGTCTGAATTATTGTGAATTAGTATGATGAACTGTGATGAACTGGAGTAGTGGATTGACGAACGTGGTGATAATTTTCGCGATGTGGATGGAACTGTGTGTGATAATGTGTTGGTGCAAGCTTGGAGAAAGTGATGAATTTGGTCAAGTGATTGGGTGATCAGGAATTTGGAAAGAATGATGAAATGTATTATGGATTATCTGGTCAGCTAACTGCCGCATCAAGATTCGCAGTCACCCCACAGACGGCCGATAGTCAACGCCGGATGGTCTTCGATCTGGTTCTGGTGCTGATTGCGCCAGGGCTCCTTCCGATCGATCTGGATCAAAGCATCCTTCAGGTCTGTGACCGGCTCGTCACAGTGAAGACCGGGATACCAGACGCCGTCTTCAGCTAATACCCCGTATCTCTCAACCCGACGCTTGGTCATATGAAAAACTACAGGATATAGAAAGATGTCGATGTCGCACTCGCGGGCCAGCATCCCTGGTACACTGCAAGTGCAGTTTGGATTTGTCTTTACGTTTTCGTTTCTCGTAATTGTTTATTTGGGTCGCTGTCTCACGTTAAGTTGCGTAAGGACCGTGGATAATAAATTTACGTTTGTGACTTTATTGTTTGCTGTTACGTTACTTCCGCGCTATCTGATTGTAGTGGAATTTCACACGCCAGTACGTGGCTAATTTGGAACACGTGTGGTATAGTACATACGTTTGGATGAGCGATTACGACGAACAGTTTCGGCAATATCTCACCCATGATATTGCATAGCACCATGGAATCAATGCAAAGCCTCAAATGAAGCACCGTATTTGGCTTCTGCTGTGGACTGAGCCTCAAAAGTTTTCGCTTGGATATCCATGAGACTGTGCCACTTGCGATTATAAACACAAATCCCGTCGTCGATGCCTGGCCTCTGCCACTTTCTAGTGGGACTACATCTACCATAGCCTGAATACTATCTGTTGAAGTTTCAAGTGATTTATATAGTCTGGCACGAGACTATACAAACTTCAATGAAGCGTGACCACCGAATGGTCACTTATGCATTGATGCATTTTTCGCTGCTTTGGAATTGGGTCACCCTACCCGCACCCCCCTCCACCCTAGGGGCACCCCCCACGTGACTTTCGACCAATAGAGATGAATATTGCTACTACTAATAAATAGATGGTATCGTGAGGTAAAAATGTATCCTGCAGCGGTAACCATATCTTAAGAATTTAAACTAAAATATAAACTGACTAATTTAAAACGATCAAAAGTAAGGGCGAAAGCAAATGTGAAAATGATCTGTAGGGCGCTCGCAAACTATAAACGTAACGTACAGGGATGGCAAGCAGCTAAAGCGTGCCTTCAACAAAGACTTTATAGCGTTGATAGATCGAAAGTACGGGAATTGATTGACGTAAGTGGTGAACGAACAAGTAACGGACTACGTGAGCTGCAACATCATGACTACCACTAGCCCAAGCGTCCGTCCGGGGATCCGCACTCGCTTTGGATCGCATGATGAAACTATCAGCTTGCACTTGGTTCCACCGTCGTCAACTGATCGATCACCGATTAAGTCATGGCGTAATTTACCGAGCCCTTGTGGCAACCACCAGTTCCTCTAGAGTCAGTTGGAACTAGAGAAGATCGAAGGACAGTCTGGAAACCAGGCCCGTGCGAAGACTCGCACTATCAACCATATTACACTTGGATTTATTGCCTACTTTGCAGTAGCAGCAGGACATTTTGGTGTTGAGGATGCGGTTCGAGCTGCAGGACCTTATCCTGTGCTCTTGGCTGTGTTACTTGTGCCAACCACGTGGGGCTTGCCGCAAGCGCTGATGGTAAGATTGTGTAATGTGATGAGGAATGTCTGTTCATTAACATGCTACGTTGAAAATAGACAGCAGAACTTAGCACAATGATAGACGAAAACGGTGGATACATACTGTGGGTACGACGCGGACTAGGCCAGTATGCCGGCTGGGTAAATGCCTTGAATTGCATTGCCAGCAATATTTGCGACTTGCCAACCTACCCTGTGCTGTTTTGCAGCTATGTTGAAGCTTTCCTGGCGTCTGGATATGGTTATATTCTGCCAGACACGGGGCGATGGTTGGTGAAATGCTTGTCACTGCTGCTTGTATTTATATCGAATGCAGTTGGTATGCGTGCAGTAGCGATGGCGTCGGTGTTTATGTCGCTTTTGTACTAGCGCCATTCGTGTTGGAGCCCCTGTTAATCGAGACCTTTAATCTTGCTACTTGGGGTAGTATTGCACCAGAAATCGACTGGTCACTGTTTCTCTCCACAATTTTGTGGAATTACCAAGGTGAACTCCGTAGTACGTAGAGGAGTTGATTCGTGCTTATGAGCGATTGATGCTTTGGCTTGTTAAGTTGGGATTCTCTCGGATGCGTTGCTGGCGAAGTCAAGGATGGTGGTAGAACCTATCTGATCGCTATAATGAAGGCAATGATTTTGATTACTATCAATTACGCATTCCCAGGTGTGTTTATCGCTCCCGAATTAATAATCATATCTTAATTCTGAACTTTTGTTTGCAGTTGGTGCAGGTATCATGGTGCAGTCCAACTTCTCACAGTGGCGAGAAGGATCATTGGAGACCGTTGCGATGACGATCGCTCCGTGGTCCCAAGCGCAGTCAATCCGTGGGAATGTATCTAGAATCTCCGTGTTTGCGCATGGGCAGCTTTTCTCAATTCATATCAAGGAGGTTGACGTGCATCGCAGCATCACCCAGCAAGCCATGGAAATAAAACAACATCGTCTACCGCATGATCTTCGGTTTGCAAACGACTACAAATTGAATACACGCTCTAACTTTTTACAGTTTTACGTCTCGAATGCAACCACAATTGGCTTAATCTGACTACGAATCCCCAAAGCACTCGTAGCGGGTGCTGAGAGCGTTCACCACTGCGCAGTGTACGTTACCAATAGCCCTGTTAACACTTGGGCAGGAGATGCCAGCGGTTTGGAGCTGCTCCGATGAAATCGTTGAGTCAAACACCTTGTCGCTCTGCAGATAAATTTAGAACGAGTCAATGCCTGCCGCCAGTTTTCTTAACTCCAATGGAGCAGTCTCTATGGTGGCACCTTGGAGCAGACTGCGCTTCCATTCCGTAAAAGCCGTCGTTGCCAACTTCTTGCTGGCTATTGCAGCAGTAAAGTACGCGAAGAAGTCGTCGCTTCACTGGTAGCGAGGTTTTTTGGATGAGCAGCGTTTGGCCGAGTGCCTCTACTGGTCGACTAGCAGCAAAGTGAACGATGGCTCGCGATGCGTAGTCTACTGGAGTCATGTCAAAGAACCAGTCGGAACGATCTGGTACGGAGCCCAGATTCACGCAGCCCTTAAGCAACAAATAGTAGAAGTCAAACTAGTGTTCCACCGGCCCGGAGACATGTTACCCGAACGCAAAATTGACACTGGGAGGCCACGTTGGGCGGCTTCGTGGCACATTTGCTCGGACACCCACTTGCTTTGTGCATACCAGCTGTCGAGTTGATCGTATACGTTGCTCAAGTCAGCAACCTCCAAGAACTTAGGTGCAGAATACGTTGATGGTAAAATCGCACCGGTTGATATGTAGTGGACAGGCTTCACACGCGTCTTTGCCAATCCATTGGTTACCGCGAGACGCAACACTTTCTGCGTTCCCAACACGTTCACGCTCTTTAAAACGGCGTAAGGCTTAACCAAGTTAACATCCGCGCCGTTGTGCACGATTGCATCGATCTCAGTCGCCAACACCTTAAATGTATCGAGGAAGACCTAAAAGCGGTTGCGCAAGGTTGCCCGGGATAGGGACAATTCGATCCTCTAAATGCAATTTTTGCGCTTCGTCGAGAAGTGCAAAATCGTTACTTTTGTTCGTATTAAAATAGTCAGTTTATATTTTTGTTTAAATTATTAAGAGATGGTTACCGCTTACCGCTGCAGGATAGTATCCTGAGGATACCTTACCGCACGATACCATCTCTTTATTATTAGTAGCAATATTCATTTCTATTGGTCGAAAGTCACGTGGTAGGGTGCGGCCTTGGAATTTTACCTGTATATTTGCTTTTATTAGGAATTTTAGGTTAGATTCTTAAGTACGCTTTTAACATTAGTCTATTTTTTACTCTAGTACCCAGAGAACACTTACTTAACATGCTGCTAGTGAGTAGTGTGTCGGACCGTGAAACGGCACTAGGATTCTGGTACATGACACACCAACTCGAGACAACCTTCCTCTCGCACGCTGAATCACCCGATCACTTCTCCGCGTCTTCTTCTTCGACTCGTTTGGCCGGTAACATGGCCAAAGCGTCGTCGTCACGCCACCACGAGGACAAAAAAGCCCGTAAGGTCGCATCTCGTTGCTCCATGCGTCAACTTGTCCGTCACGTGTCGGAGCTACGAAAAACGAGAAAAACCAGCGTGAGCGACCAAAACAAGGGGCCACGACGACGAGAAAACGGCACCTACTTGTGGCTTGCAAGACCGCCAGCTTTTCTTCATAGTGCGGCACAACCGCCGCACGGTGGGGCGCGAGGACGGACGTAGAGGTGGGAGTTGATTCTGTCGCGACCCGCCGCTCGGCCGACCGTTGTCTACACACACACACACATGGAGCAATCAGTGCCCGTGCGTCCTCTCCGGAGCGACCAGTGCACGACAATATGATGATGTATGATCCGTATCTGTCCTTGAAGGGAATTCTACCCCTCCAACGTCATCAAAAGACCACGAGGCTCCACCCCGTCAGTATGCGGGAGATGGATGATCCAGCACGACACAATCGAACGCCCGGCTGCGCCATCCCTTCATTTCCCGAACATGCAAGCATTCATCCACGTACCCTTGTCGTTCCTCGGGCGACCGTTCGTCGGGTTCCGTGCCTTCCTCTCGTGCATTGCGCAAGTCGTCCAGAAAGTCGTCCACCGCCGAGAGCTTGGATTCCATCATGGTACAGTGGTGACGATGCGACGATTCCATGGCCTCGATCCGTTCCGTCAAGGGTGCCACGGTGGCGTGGAGCTTTTTTTTTGCTTGTACACTGCGAGTTCCGTGTCCCGGGCCACGAGCGTTTCATGCAAAGACGCGCGCGCGGCCTCGGACAGAGCGAGACGCTCGGCGAGCGCCTCGTTCCGTCGCGTAGCAGCCTCGAGACTCGCGCGGTGCTCGTCCATGTGCCGTTGGAGCAACGTTTGCCACTGGAGTTCGTGCTGCGCGCGCGTCGTGTCGTCTTGTGTGAGCAGCGACAAGATACGAGCGAGGGTCTCGTCCACCTGTGGCTGGTGCTCGCACAAGTGCACCAACGACGTCTGGATCTCGCCCAGAACCGCTTGACGCGGGGGCGGGCTGCTGCCACCCCCACGCTCTCGCATCTCGTTGACGTCCTCGCGACTTCGCTGCCGTTTCTTCCTCGCTGGTTGGAATGTCGCTCCATGGAATGCCACAGCGGCGTCGAGGGGCCAGCAGCCTCCACTCCCGGCGTCGCTCCTTCTTCGTGGCCTTGCGTCCGTGCCGAGCCACTTGCTGGATCCCCCACGAGCTCACGGGGGCCTAACGAAACGACGTAGAGATCATCCAGCCATTGATGCGAGCCGGCATAGCCGCCAAAGACAATCAATTCTTGGACCGCCGCGGCGTCGGGCGACGGAAGCCGCACCGTGGCATGGGCCGTGCGTCCACGGGGGGGCTCATGCGCCTCGGTGGCGTCGGGCCGATCTTTCTGTCCACCCCCGTCCACCTCCCGCCACGTCCGGGTCGCGACGTTATACACAAACACTTGATTCTGTCGCACGTGGCGTCGTCGGCCCCCGAGATGCACCACGTGATGCGGCGTCACAAACGTGCGCGAGTGATTGATGCGACACAAAGGGCGCTCGCCCCGCGTCGCGCCCCGCAACGAGTCCCATCGACACTGGTTGACATGATAGAGAAAGAGCGTCCCAAACTTGTGCGTGCCGTCCGTGCCACCAAATAAAAACAAGGTGCGGCCATCGTCCACTCGTCGTGAGGCCGGCAAACGCGCGCGGCGAGGGCACGGGGACCCTGATCTCGGGCGCCAAGTCGTGCCGCGTCGCGTCATAGTAGAAGAAATCATTGAAATACACGCTCGACATGGCCTCCGTGCCGCCAAAGATATAGACGCGGTCGCGCTGGACCACGAGACTGCTATGCGCATGGCGCGCCCGTGGTTTCCACGCACTCGTGGCATCGAGCGACTGGGTGTCCCACTCGGCCGTGCGCGAGGCCTGGTGCACGCGCACGAGCTCGACGCGGAAGGTGGCAATCGTAAAGGTATGGGCCATGCATTCTGTCGAGGAGGACGAGGAGCCTGGCCCCTCGGCCACCGTGACCCGCAGGACGTGGCCACCTTTTTCGTCGACTGCCCCCCCCCCATTTCTGCAGCCAGTACCTAACCACCAGACATTGTTCTGGAAACCGACTATATGCAATTTAGTAATGATGAACACGGAGATGGAGATATCCCATGACAAGTGGTCTTGATGAAAGATAACGAAGGGCTTGTCAGGCGAACTGCTCTCATCAAGTGATTTGTTCGTTCAGGTCCACGCGGGAGGGTGCACCCTGCGACGCGCTTATCACAAAGTGACGTGGTAGAACTCCTATGCATGGTTCCTTCTATGTTGGCGCCGCTCGTTGATTTCCAGGTAGTAGAACGTTCTGCAACCGACAAAGCATCCTACTAATGTGAAAGCCTCAAGTCCTCTCAGTTTTTTTAAATATACCTACATGTTGTACGTTTGGGTTGGTACGTACAGACGGACTCTCTGCAATCATATTTTTCAAAGGAATATGAATATTAGTATATTAAATGATGTGACGCATATATGATTATCTAGAGGCAGCACAAACGAAGCAGACCAGATGAGGTGCAGCTGCACCACTACCACCGGATCCCAAGATCTGTTGGCCGTCTCCATTCCCCAATTTGCTTTCTTCCGCTGAAATCTCGACGATGAACACCACGCTTTGCTTGCGCCTCATTTGGATCTTGCCAATTGCCACGCTTCTCACGGGATCCGCTGGCGCCACTGCTACCTCGCTCTCCTTCGAAAACGACACCGACGATAGTGTACCCGCACGTCTTCTGCCTGAAGAACCTTCGAGCACGGAGGGAAGACAAGACAGTTTCCGAGCGATCGCCACCAAGTCTGGAGCGTCGCTTCCTGAAGAAAGGACCCCCCCACTTAGTCCGGCCATCGCCATTGCAAAATCCGCGACGGAGAAAATGAAATCATTGGCTGAAGGAAGTACGTTAGCCATGATCCCTGCAACGACCGCTACGTTGACCACGCAACAGTGGTGGAAAGGTTTTTTGGAGAATACATCGACCATGCAACAGTTGTGGAAAGAATTTCTACGAGGAAAAAAAATTCCGAAATCGATTTCTGCTAAATTATACCTCATGGAAGATTTCAAGATCTTTCTTAAAACAGATTCGGCAAGACATGACCGGTATCGTGCATGGAAAAAATGGCGTAGGACTAATTTTGGTGAAAACATGGATGATTTAACGCTTGACATGGTCAAGACACCGACAAAGAAAAAAGCGGACAAGATAATGTCGAAGTTGTGGAATACATTCGTACGGCTGCACCGTCTTCCGAAGAATTCGCCAACTATCGATCGTCTCGACTCCTACTTACAAGATTTGTTGAGACCCCAATTCTTGGAATTTGTACGTTCAGACCCTCAGAGGTCAGAACAATGGATGAAGTGGCTAAACTTCAAAGCTGGCACAGAAGAAGCATTGGTTAAAGGAGAACTCACGCCTGCACACGAGACCACGAAAAATGTGCTCTCCAATGCTTTAGCTACGAAGATAATACAAGAGTTGTGGACGGAATTCCAACCACTGTTACCCATGGTGAAAAAGACCAGAGCACACCTAAGAGACGAGATCATTTTTTTTACTTTTGTTTCGCTAGATCCCGTGAGACAAGCCTACTATGATGAATGGCGAAAATGGCGTATCACCAATTTTGGCACAGATGGTCCTGAATTCACGAAAGAAATGGTCTATAAACCCACGGTGGAGGAGGCTGCCGATATAGCGAAGACATTGTGGAATGATTTCCTACGGCAGGAAGGTCCTTCACTTGGAGTACCCAATCGTCATGAGCTCCAATTGCTTCAGCTGCGTCATCCCGAACTCCTCGATTACTTGAGGCTCAAATTCAAAGCATTTTTTCATGAAAACCATGAGAGGTCAGTTAAATGGATGCAGTGGCTAAACCTAAAGGCTCACGCTAACGATGTGGAGGCTTCGAAAGAATTTACTTCCTCACTTAGAGATAAAGTATTGGCTGGGCTCCGTAGGAGCATAATGTGGAGTGAATTTCGACAATCGTGGCTAGAGAAAAATCCGAACTCTCATCTCCCGTTGACTTACGATCGTCTTGTTCCCGATTTAAAGCGTGAACTCGACGGACCGTTTCTAATATATGCTCTAAATCACTGGAGACGGCATGAATTATTAGATGCGTCGACAATGGATACGAAAGGAGCCGGATCTAGAAAAAGACGACGTCACCCTTCGAATCCTCCATCATGATGATAAAGTTAGTTAGTTACCGTACGCAAGAAGAAGGCTAGCGTTCGATCATCGTCGACAGTGCATCGGCCTTTTCTGATTTAATAGGCATTTTCTTTTGAGGACTGGTTCCGATCTCACGCTTTCACCAAGCGCAACATTTTCTTCGATGTTGAGCAACGTAGCCCATCCTTCACGCTGAGCCTCGTTAGCTCGAGTGTGCTCGATTTTTTGTTGTCACCTGGGCGCCCAACAGATACGACAATAGCGGTTTGTAGACGTTGCCGATCGTTGACGGCTGGAACGTTGTGTTCATATGACGATGGAAGGCGAGGCAAATGACATAAACGAAGGTGAATCCCTCTCTGCTCTCTGCCCTACTTGGTCTCATGTCAGCGAGCGCGCTAGTGTCTGATTCAGATGCGTCAGTGCTATGGAAGCAAAACATCCCGTTCTTCGTGTCTACTTACTTAGTACTCAAGCAAAAAGACGCCAAGAATCGCATTGCGTCGCGGTTGAGACGCTCTACGGTTCACTTCATACACCGGCACTTAGGTGGGAAGGGCACTGATCCTGTCAAGCTGATCCTCCAGGAGATTCTTGTTGAAGTGGGAACCGTTGCCCCAATACATCTTGAGCAAGTGCGTACGTTCGTCCTGGAGCACAATGAACTTCGTGCGGCCGTATGATTCACCAACAAAGGGACGAAGTCACAATGGCTACTTCACGTTGAGTTGCTGAATCTCACGTCCTTCCTTAACGTGCTACCACATGCGGCAGGCAGTCACAAACGCTGGAGCGATCACCGTATGAAGCGCATGCTAAAGTCCAAACTTACCTGTGTCGACGGTATTTTTAAGGCCGCTCCCACCGTCTCGAGGGTAGTCTGCGTACACCACAAAACAGCCTTGCGTCAGGTGGTCTCGGGACTACTGCGATGTTCTTTTTCCCACCTCCTTCAAATCGTACATGTTGCGAAGGAGGAGGTAGGGCGTAAGGATCTGTCGTTCTCGCCCGTCCGACTCGCGCATCTTCCTGTACCTGCGCCGTCTGAGGTGTCTTTTGAAGCTCCTTCGGCCGCTGCACTGCCACTGCATGCAACGTGTTATCCCTCCTTCGTGAATCCAACTTGTCCGTCGACGACACTTCCTGGGACGGCAAGCCAAGCACACGACACTGCGCCCGCGACGACGACGTGCCATTTGCAGTCTGTTCTCGTCGCAGCTGCTGCGGTTGAGCCAATTCGCGTGGACTGGGGCCGCTACCACTTGCCTGCAAATGTTTTCAAGCTTGTGCACGTGCCGATTGGGCCGCTACCTCTTTTTTCATGCGCTCAACGCTTAACTTCGGTGACAGCCTGGGAACGTCGTCAGGGTGTTGAAACTGGCATGAACGATACCGCAAACGACCGTTGAAACCTGCTTCAAGAGCTTATGTCAATCCTCTTTCTTCCTTCTCACGTGGAAGCGCGTACAGTGTGTCGTGCCATCAGGCGCAGAAGGTTTCAAGTGACTACTTTACTCAATACGAGACAATAAAGTGGACCCTTAGTCCCCTACTTTGTCCAGCCAGGGCGTCATCATATGTCTAGATCAAGTAGCCCACGAGATCGAGGAAAGACGCGTCCGACGTCATTCCCCACGCCGGTGTCTCATACGGAGGTGAGCGATGACAATCGACGAGTGTGGAGGCTACGATGCAGTTCTCACGTTCCACCGTGTGTCAAAGGTCATGATACAAGCTCGTCTCAAAAGAAAAAGTCTCGTGACATATTCCTTTGAATCCAGTCCTGACATGGAAACAAAAGGCGGACTCCGTGGCAGCAGCAACTCATGATGAAGCAGTGGTAGGACCCGAAAACGAGGTACGAGGTGCAAAACGCGACTGTGAGGTAGAAGGCGAGCGGCTGCAGCAATCCTTTCACGTACGTGGTGGCACCATGTCCTTGAAAGGAACTTGTGAGACGGATGCGAAGATTGCAGTCGTAGTGGCAACCACATGGGGTGAACGATTGTTTCTGGCCTATGCAGGCGAACATGCAAACTCGTGGACAAATGCTGCGGAAAATGGTATTGTGTGTCGCTTTTGCCACGGTGCGTCGGCTTTTTCTTGCCGTCTTCGTACCGACTGCTGTACTCATACTGTGAATTTGCGTAGATGAAAAGGAGCATCCTGCGTTCGATTGCTATGCGGTCGACCACGTGGATCGTGTCTGACATGCAACACAGAGCAGGTATGTCGAGCGAGTGTTGAAAAAAAAGCACTAACAGTCAGTACAGACGTCATGTTGCTCTTTGTCTTGCAGCCAAGGGGGCAGACGTGTGTATCAACGAAGCGTGCAAGTGCGAAGCTGGTCGCTCCTACTCTCAGTGGTGCCGTTTCTTGGATCATGATCCAAGGAAATACAGAACCCATTGTACGAAATGTCAAATCGGTCGCAGTTTTTTTGGCAAAGGCGTGGCCATTGACTACCTCCACTGCGATCGATGGACTGCGTGCATGAGCATGAGCTTACGGCAGCACAAGTGCGTCAAACGATCGCTTGCGCCCGACCGCCCTATTTCCCATCTCTCTATGTGTACGTCAACGCCCCCTGTCCTGTTTCTTCCATTGTATTTTACTTTATTAACAGAATATAATAGCAGGTTAAATATAAGAGCACACCGGTTGTCGCTGGTCGCTCTGTCAACAATCATGACCGAGTTCCAAACCATCATCTTAGCCGGCGGCCGTGGGATTCGTCTCTACCCATTAACGGAGGAGACACCTAAGTCGCTTCTTCTTGCCAATCATAAACCTCTGCTTTGGTATCAGCTGCAGCTACTGGAATCGTCGGGCTTTACTGAGGCGTTGGTACTTACTGTGCCAGATTGAGTGCCACCCATTCAGGACTATTGAACTCGCGAATTGGATGGAACAATTCACGTTGAACTATGGGAAGTGACTGAAACCACCGAGACAGCCGACGCTTGAACGGAGATTGCGGACAAAATTAAACGTGATTTGATTGTGCTTGCGGGTGATCTGGTTACGGACGTGGTGCTGCACAACGTGGCCAATTTTCATCGGATTCATGATGCCAGTGTCACGATGCTACTTCGTCAAGAGGCACCGGTTCGAAACGGAGAAAAACCTCGCCGCGTTAAAGATATGACGGATTGTATCGCGCTCGTTCAAGGGCAGCGCAAATGAAGAGAAGCGCGTGATTCTCGTGTCTCGGGCAGTCCATATGAACGAGGAGGACTTGTACGTGCCAAACAGTCTGCTCAAACGTCGGAGTCATTTTGTTCTGTACACCGATTTATACGATGGCCACGTTTCCGTCTTCTCGCATTGGGTGCTCAATTTGTTGCAGGAGAAAAACTATATTGCGAGCACTAAAGCTGATCTTGTGCCGCATCTCGTGCGACGTCAATTGCGTGGAGCCAACGCACTGCCAGAGAGTGTGTGAGAAAGCGCTACTTGTAAACAGGAACTTGCAGCCTCCATGTCTTTGTCCGAAAAAAAACATGACCCTGAGGATGTTGTTGTTTACGCTGCTTTGCCTATGTGCTGTCTACAAAAAAATGCCTACTGTGAACGTGCTGATACTATCCCTGCATATCGAGCCATGGACAAAGAAGTCGGCTCGCGACTTCGTATCAAGCACTCAGGATCGATGTCGAACTAGTTTTTTTCGCCTTTTAACGACGATAGTAACCACATAAGCTGCCATTTGGAAAAGAAAAAGATCGCCCAAGCATTAGTTTTGCTTTAAATCTAGAAGCTGAATATCCAGCGTGATGCCAACCAATCTGGTAGATAATCGACATTCGCGACGTAAAGTTCTTCGTGTTTGGCAGATAAGCCGGATACTGCTGCTGCGCAAGTTTCTGGATCATTGCTTGTCACCGAAAACGAACTCGAGCCATCGATGAGCTTGTTTTACGAGGAAGATACACTGGTAGGTTACTTTTTGGGCGCCCTTGGTCGTCTTGTGAGCGGCTAAAACGCCGTCATGTTTTAGACCAATTACACTTGTCCGTTGGGTTGTAAATCGCTGTAGACATGACCTTGTACTTTGCTAGTATTGATGAGCTACGAACGTGTTAGAGTACGAATATGAGCCGAAGCGTTTCGGTATTCCAAGATACAGAAAATAGGTACACAATTTTATAATTTGTGACGGACTATAATTTAGTCTAGTCAAATAAATTTACTTTAACATTTTCTTCTTTAACGGCTTAACTAACACTTCGTTCGCGCACGTTACTTTTTGTGTGCACTCTTGATTTTTGATCAAGAAGTGATTGTGTTTGATGACACTGGAGATCTCGTTCTGCATTACGTTTTTGTGGAGTGCACTCAAGTGGAATATCTCGCTAAGTTTGGTTTACGTACCTGGAGACTAATTAAACAGACGCGCGTGGAAACTTCACGTTGGAAACAAGTGGAATAAGGACTGTATTACGATTACAACATGGTCAAAGGAAAGCGTGCTCAAAAGGTTATGAGCCCAAGTGAAGGGCGAGAAGTGACTGAAGAGAAGGTTGCTGTCGTACAGGAAAATGTGGAGTCGACCGACATCTTGACGGTCCTCCGTGGAATCTCGGAGCGGTTGACGAGACTTGAAAATTCACGCGGAGCGGTGTCAGACGGGAGTGGTAACGCTTACCATACCCCAAAGGTGACACCAAGATGAGCATAGCGTTGCTCGATGGTAGCCATGAGGAGAGGGTGACCTACAAGGTCGGTTACCCTGCGGCGCTGAGTTTTAAACACTTAAGAAGGCTGCAACGAATATTTTGACCGAGGTATCGGAGAAGGAGCTGAACAGGTCACGGCACAACCGGGGATCCAAGTGTGGTAAAGTGTGCCATAAAATTGGGCCTAATTAGGGCTTAATTATGGGCCTAATTAGGGGCCTGACTGCGGACACAAATTGGGTACGTAATTGTGGAGAAGCGAAGACAAAATTTTGGTCATCTTCTGCCAACGGCGTGCCGATCAGCTGGTCAGCGATCGGATTGGTAGAAACAAGGGGGGCTTTAAGCCTATCATGTGCAAGGAGTGTCAAGCACACGGATTTTGGTAAGTCACATGGCATTGCGTGTATTTTACATATTTTAGTGTTTGGTACATATTGGGACCGTAAGGTTAGTGGAAAAGAAGTAAATTGGTCTTGGATTGGAAAAGTGGCTAAGAGGTCCTAAGAGACACTCTAAAAGTTTGGTTTTCTAAGTCGCCTTCGCACGTCGCGGAGTGTTTGGGGGCAGAGGGTCGAGTAATCCCCTCCTTCCCATTATACCCGGCCGGGGCGCGTCGCAGACGCATTTGGTCCGCCGGAAGTCCTTCGACAGGAGTATCCATTGGCTGACTTCTCACAAGTTTAAGTCACGTACGTTTGGAACGTACTAACAAGTGGATTGGTCTTTACGTGGAGATATCGTTTGTGGAATTCACGAGCATATTGGATCTTTACGTGGACATATTGGTTTACTATAACATTGGTTGGAGTTTAGAAAGACTTTGGTCTTCTCTCATATTGGTCAGGGGATAGAACAGTTCAGTGGTCTACCCTATATTATCTCGTATTGGTTGGGTCTAGATCGATTGGGCGGTCGACCCATTGGATTATACATATTTCAAGTGTAACCGGGCTACAAGTACCCAGGGTGAAGAGTTCCGCCCAGGGTACACCCCCCCAGTACGGTATGCATACTATCAGACCCAAGTCAACCAGCGACACGATCCACCGAGTGTTGAACTAGCCCATTCCATCGGGTACACAAGGTGAGATGACAACGCTAGATCAATCGGACCAGGCGTCTTCTGTTGATGATCGGTCGTCTGCTAGCAGCGGACGATCAGATCGGATCGCAAGCGAAGGTCCGCGGGGTACCCCCCCGTAAGTTGGAAGGCTGGGCACGATGGTGGTCAGGTTCTCGACACAACTGTGTTCGATTTTGAACTTGACTCCACCACAATGGTGCGCGTGCCCGGATCATTTGGTGATCGTGGATACTACCGAGATGATGTCCGGTCAAAAGTTGACTTAAGTGATTTAAATGTGGAATCGTTCTGTAGAGGACATAAGAAAAAGCTGTCACATTATGTTCTCGTTGTTGATAAAGATGGCGATGTCCGATCTGGCCGGGTGGAGGACCAGATCGGGATTAATAAGTTTTTTCCTCCCCATAAGGCTCCAACCGGAGCCGATCGGGACTATAGCAAGTTTTGCTATAGTTCCGGAAAGGATCAGGACTTTTGTCCTGATACTATGCATTTACATGGAAAAATTGATGGAATAAAAAATGAGAACAAATCGGAGGCTGATCGGAACGATCCGATCCACATGCCTAAGGTCCCCAAGCAAAGGCTAGGAATGCCGCCCGAGGAGGAAGGCTTGGAAGAAAAGTCGCAGGTCGGGGATGGGGTTATTGACGAACAAGACCTGACCAGGATGTATTACATCCACGAGTTGAAGCGATTTATTCGTAAAGACCAGGTCATGCAAATTTTGAACCCCCAGATCCCTGATCGCCTCCTCGGACCCACTACCGAGCCGATCCAGAGTGATCGACCACTGCTGTTGGTGAAAAACTTGCTGGCGATGTTGGCTGAGGTCGGCATAAAAGTGCAGAACCCGGCCAACGTCCACAAGCTGTTTGATCTGGACACTCGCAGGCTGGAGCTGTCGATGTCGACTCTCCATGATCATTTGGTGCCGTTGGTGGGGGCGGTTCGCCGCCTAACTCCCACCATGGCATTGAAGATTGCTGAAGACACGGCAGCTCATGACGATGCGTGCTCCGATGATAAATCGGTATATCAGTCTCCACCTTCCTCTAACAGCTAATCGGAGTTGGAGGTCGGTGTTGAGCGGATGACCATGGGGGCAGATCATACCCCCATGGGAACATAAAAAGGACGTGCGGCAGCATGGGGCTGCATGCCGGTCGGGGCCCCAGGAGCCCCCATAGGTGTCAGTACCTCCAAAGGAGGATACCCACACGTTTCCCATGACCCAAGCTAACGTCCAAGCCATGTTTGAAGCAATGATGGAGCGTTTCATGAGAGATCGATGCAGATCACCTCCGCGCCCTCATGCTCAGGACCGATCTGCCCGGCAAAATGTCAATATTTGTCGGGATGTAGATATGGAGTCAGTAGCATCAGTGGACAAGGACACTCGAGGTGTTAAACCAATTGGCAAAGGAAGACGCAAGCCGCAACCAGCTCGATCGCGCCGATCAAGCAAGAACAGTGATTACGACATGGAGTCGATCGGCGATCCGGATGACCATTATGGGTCAGACGGTGCAGGTGCGGGCAGAACGCGCAGGGCTAATCTAGCCTCCACGACCGCTTTTGATTTCGGATCTACTGCGATCCCGCGCATTCGCATGGCTGCGACTACTGATCTCAAGGATTTCACCGGAAAGGACAACGACAAGGAGCAGGCCAGGTCGTGGTTTGGTCGGGTCAAGTCTGCTTTCTTACGGGATCAGACACCAAAAAAGGAACGGTGTTTGATCTTTAGAGATCTGCTGAAAGGACCGGCTGTGAACTGGGTCCAACAGTTGAGTCGGGATGTCCGATCTGACTGGGACCTGCTATGTTCAGAGTTTGAGGGGCAGTACTGCAACTCCGGATTCTCCTGCGCCCTCAAATATCATCACATGCAGAAGCGGGGCGACGAGACGCCGATCGAGTACTTACACCGTCTGAATGTGGCTGCAATTCGCGCCGGCATAGTGATCAAGGAAGGCAACCCGCCGACCGGTGCCGCTTTGGAACACGTGGGTCACTATATTAGTACCCTTGATGACCAGGAGCTGGCAGATCAGCTCACCCTGTTGCGCCTAAAGGATGTGGGAGAAGTGGAGCAAACGTTGCGAACGTTGCAACACTCCCGCAGCATGAGATCAAAGGGCGCCGTTGGATCAGGTCGTTACAGATCCAAGTCCCAGACCGATCCGGTGAAGAGACCCTTGACCAGATCGGCCCGTGCTGTTAAGGCGATCGTAGCTGAGAATAGCACTGGATCGGAAGAGGAAAGCAGCGGCCAGTCCAGTCGGGATTCAGACGAGGATCAGTACCGTCACATCTTCGTCGCGGAACCTGCCCCGAAAACCAGATCGACGCCTGACCAGGCAGATCGGAAGGGCAGGAGCGGAAACAAGTCTGACCCGGACCGACCCCGCAAGAAGTGTTCTCACTGCGGGTCAAGCAAGCATGATGATCGGGGGTGCTGGAAGAAGTTAATATGCAAGAAATGCTAAAGACGCGGCCACCCCACCGATCACTGCCTTTTCGTGTGCAAGTCATGTGGAGAGATCCATGAGGCCGGCCACTGCAAGATGGAAGAATTATTCAACCTGATGTGCAAGTGGTATGTGCCGGGCAAGCACGCGGGGATGCTTCCACCTGACGTGGAAAAGATGTTAAACTAGAACGCTCGCCAGGTTGGAATCTGGATCGAGCCGAGCGGTCTACGTTTGGCATCTATGCATATGTCGGCAAGGAGAATAAAACCGACAATACATGTTCTGTTCTCAATTGCATCGATCGGGATCATCCGGTCTACAATCTCACGACCGATGAATATTCCCGATCGAAGGTGGTCATGCAGCTAGATCTGCTGCCTGGAGAGTCTCGCGGATACTGGAAGTATCATGCGCCCGACAATTTTTTTAAGCAGGCGAAAGCCTGTGGTAAGATTAACAACCAGAAGGCGACGATGTTATTCGACTCTGGAGCCGAAGTCTCGATTATCAACTCCGCCTTTGCTCGTAAGGTCGGATGTCGTATAGACGACACCCAGAGACAAGAATGCGTCGGAATCGGTGAAAACTCTTACATGACCGAAGGAAGGACGCGCGTGAAGATCACCCTATCGGGTTTGTTGGTCTCTTCTTCAGTGCTTGGGTTGGTAAGCTGGCCGGTCAGGATGCCCTGTTAGGCATGGATTTCATGGTGCCGGCGGGTATTCGCCTTGATCTGTCTCATGGAGTGCTTACACTACCGGATGAGGTACAGATCCAGTTAGCTGGTCGGAGGCCCCTATACAGATCGTACACCGATCTGGTCAGGTGGGATCAAGATGTCACCATTCCAGTCGGCCAATCCGCTGACACCCCGGTCGATAAAGGTTTTCGTTCAAGGAAGTTATGGGTGACCAGGGGAGATCGGTGGGTGTCGACTTTTGTGAAGAGCGCCGGCCGACATGATTTTGTCCGAGTCACTAATATCGGTGACAAGCCGCTTACGCTCGACAACAACACGATTGTTGGCATGTGGCTGGCAGAAGGGAAAGTGCCAAGGAAGATTGGGTTCGTCTCGATAGGATCGAGACGGTATGTTGAGTGGCAGAACTTGGCATACCAAGCGACCACCGACCTGGTCAGCAATGATGGATCGGTGGAAGAAGATACCTCACCTATGGTGGAACGACCCAACTATGTAACCCCTATGAAGATGCTAGTTCGAAGAAAGGCACCACAGGCTCCGGATACGGTGGACCATCAAGCAGATGAGCCAAAGTTCGTTAACGTGGTGGAGACACAAGAACAGGCGACAGCGGAGCCGCAAATAGAAAAAGAGAAGCATGGCGAGACTGGGGCGGACCATGATGGCACGCTTGAGCAGGTCGATGTCGGTGAAGGGCAGCCCGCCGATCGGGAACAGCAGTGTTCAGCCGATCAGGACGGTTTGGGTGTTATTGCCCCGGAAGATGACCAGGTCTGCATCCATGAAGGCGGGGACCAAAAAAAAAATACATTAAGGAGTTGGAAATCCAGTTGGCAGTCCTCCCTGAAGTGTCTGCTGACCCGCCCGAGGTTACTATGGACGATCTGCAAGTGGGTGATCGGGATCTCAACAGTCCCGATCAGATCGATCAGCTAAAGCAGATCATATGGAAGAAGAAACATCTGCTGATCGGTAAAGGCAATGCCTTACCCCCTGCTGCTCGCGGAGCGATTTGTGACATCGACGTTGGAGATGCCAAGCCGATCGCCCAGCGATGCCGACGTGTGGCGCCACAGTACCGCGAAAAATTTTCTGACCTTATTAAAGGACTGTTGGCTACCAAGATCATCAGACCGTCGACCTCGCCATGGGCCTCACCGATCGTGATCGTGATCAAGAAGAACGGTGTCGACATCAGGTTGTGTATCCACTATCGGTTGGTAAATCGGTTGACCAAGCTTATGGTGTACCCGATGCCGCTGATCAGCGATCTGCTAGAAGATCTCAACAAGACACTGTGGTACTGCTCACTGGATATGGCAAGTGGATTTTGGGTTGTTTCGATGACCGATCGGGCTCGCGAGATCTCCGCATTTGTTACGCCGTTCGGTCTGTCCGAGTGGAACCGTATGTCGTTTGGTTTGAAGAACGCTCCCCAGATCTACCAGAGGCTGATAGACAACGCATTGTATGGACACTTCAAGATCAGTACCGATCGGGACCCCACCGAAAGCCATGATGTATTTACAGAGGGTGAACCCGATCGGGAAAGGAGACCGTCCGTTCTGGGGAGGCGATCGTATATCGACAAAATTCTGATCCCTGTCTCGTCATGGAGCGATCTGTGCGAGAAGGTCGAACGTTTGTTGGATACATCCGATCGCTGGAACCTCTCGATCAGTGCTGGGAAAAGTTATTGAGGCATGTCTAAGGTCGCCTATTTGGGTCATATGGTGTCGATCAGTGGGCTGGAGACCAATCCCAAAGATCTGGAATCACTGAACAACCTCCCGTTTCCCAGATTGCTGAAGGCAATGCAGTCCTTCTTGGGAAGCCTAAATTACTACAGCCGCTTCATTGAAGACTTTGCGATTTACGCGTCCGTACTGTACGAGCTCCGGGAAGTCGACTACCATATGTTGCGCGAAGAAGATCGGGAAACTTTACGGGAGGGCAGAGACTCTGATCTGCCCGCAGATTGTCCTCAAGTGGAGGCAGAAGATCACATGAGGCGTGCAAAGGTTGCTTTCGGTATGCTAAAGGCCAAGATGACGACGGCACCGATTCTCAAGCACTTCGATCCGCAGAAAATGCCGATCGTCATTGTGTATGCTAGTAAGTGGGCCATTCCGGCCACTCTAGTACAAGAACATGATGGAGTGTACCACCCGGTCACTTTTACGAGCCGGACATTGAAGCCGAACGAGGTCAACTATGGGATCGTCGAAAAAGAAGTTCTGGCTTTACTACGGATCTTGGATGTGTGCTATAACCTACTGGTCGGCCGATCTGTAAAGGTCCTTTCAAGAAAGTCGACATTGACCTGGTTATTATCAGCCAATGGGATGGACGGTCGGCTCGGCAGATGGTCAGCTATCTTGTAGCAGTGGTCTCTCGAGGTCGTCAAGTTCACCAAGGGAGAGGAAGAGATATTGGGCACATTAGCTGCCAGTATCACCCCTCGGTCCAAAGTGGGTGAGGCTTTAGTGGCGATTGCCCCAAGGAAGAAACCTCGACAGTCAATCTCGCGGCCGCCGCCGACCATCGATCAGGATGAGGAACTCCTGTTCTTAAGTTTTGACGGGTCGGCCAGCGTGAAGAAGGTCGGCTACTATAGTGCCATACTGTGGAAGTTACCACAATGGTCTATAGTCGCAGCCGCCACCGATTTCACGCCTGACATAACGGTCAACGAGGCAGAATATCGGGGTCTACTTCTATGTCTTGATCTGCTGTCATCACAACAGAAAGGGCGGATCATCATATGTGGTGACTCAAACCTAGTGATAAGGCAGATCACCGGGGAGATCGACTGCAAGGCGCCACGGTTAAAGTTGCTAAATGATAGGGTGATGAAAGCGCTGAAAGACTACCCCAACCACGAGCTATTGCACGTGAAACGGTACTGGAACAGAAGCGCCGACCACCTCGCGACCCAAGCCATGCGAGACCAGACCGGGGCGACGATCACCGAGGAAGCCGTTCTACTTGAACTTATGGACATAAACAGGCTCCCGGAGGTGATCAAGCCCAAGGAAAGTACTGGTCAGCTGCATGTAATGGCCGCAACCAGATCGCGAGCTCGGAAGTCTCGCCGATCGTACCCCAAGGAAAGTCTGAGTGAGTACGTTGTACAACAGCTAAGGGCGGAACGGATCCTCAAGGCGCAGGACGAAGAAGAGTGGATCGTCAACCTGAAGGCTTATCTGCGCGGTGAATTGTACAAGTTGACAAATGGTCAGGTGAAAGAGTGTGCCAAGATCGCGGACAGTTAAGATGTGGATGAAAATGGATTGCTATATTACTGCCGCGACACTGATCAAGACAGTGCCGATCGAGATCGACTGGCGAAACTGGTGATCCCTGAGTTGCTGCAGACGGATGTCCTTCATCACTACCATGTGAGTCTAGAAGGGGGACATCAATGCATAGGCAGAACATATCACAAGATCAGGGCCCACTTTCACTGGAGAGGACTTTTTCGGAGCGTGCAGAAATATGTGGGCTGTTGCACAGATTGCGAGACCAGAAAGGGCAGACCGATAATCAAGGGGCGATCGCCCGGAAATATCGAGGCTACTTACCCTTTCCAGGTGATAGCAATGGATCACATACCGTCGCTTCCCAGATCGACACGCGGCAACAATGAGCTGCTGATCTGGATCGACCTATTCACTGGTCTGGTGATCGCAAAGGCGAGTGCATCCCGATCTGCGGAGCAGATCGCCCAGAGTTACGAGGAATGCGTGTTCAGAAGGTTCGGTACCAGCGAAGTTATTAGACACTATCGGGGACCCGGTTTTATGGCTGAGGTGTTCCGATCGTTCAATAACATACTAGGCCAGAAGCAGAGCGCGACGATGGCATATCGTCCGCAAGCGAACGGATCGGCTGAACGCATGGTTCAGACAATAACAAGGGCGATCAAGATGTATGTGGCCGACCCAGAAGAACGTGACTGGGATGTGTATGCAGAAAGACTGGGATTCGCACTCAACTCTTCAACCGATCGGTTCCGAGGAGAGACGCCTTTCTAACTGGTGTATGGATGGGACACTCGATCGACACTTGAAGCGGCGATACCGATCGGCTGCACTCGGAACCGTGATCACGATGCCCGCCGTTGGCGTATGCAGGTCCAGAAGCACTATCAACATGCGAAGGAAGTCGTCAACGAAAAGTTGCGTCAGGCCACACAAGATCGAGCAGATCGGAATAACGATCAGGTCCGACCTCACGGTATTGAACCAGGGGCGAGGGTCTGGTTATACCTCGATCGGGTCAAGGAAGGTTTAGCAAGGAAGTTGGCTCATATGTGGCGCGGTACTTTCCGTGTAGCAGAGCTGATCGGTGAGCATGCTGCCCGTCTGATCACGATCGGCACGGATTATAAAGTTTTTCCGATCGTGCATGTGTCCAAATTGAAGCTGGTCAGAGAGTTCCCCGATCGGCCCAAAACACCCTGTCTGGTGGATGAAGCGGAGAGATTCGATTTTGATGAAGCGCTGCTGCCGGAGGACAGTTGGGAAAGGCCATTGGAAGAGGACGAATTCGAGGTGGAAAAGGTGCTAGATGTCTGATCGGTCAAGAAGACACGTTTCGGTCGCACCCACCGAGAATATCTGGTCCGCTGGAAGGATCATGACGAAACAACTTGGATCGACGAGCTCGATCTAAATTGTGGAGAACTGCTACGAGAGTTCGAGAGAGAACGAGTCAGTCGGAATCGCTTCGAAGTGATGAAGACTCATGAAGATGCAGACCAAGACACGCAGTAGCACCGATCAGTATATCGATCGGTGTGAATATGTGTAAGGTATGAATTATTGTGAATTAGTATGATGAACTGTGATGGACTGGAGTAGTGGAGTGACGAACGTGGTGATAATTTTCGCGATGTGGATGGAACTGTGTGTGATAATGTGTTGGTGCAAGTTTGGAGAAAGTGATGAATTTGGTCAAGTGATTGGGTGATCAGGAATTTGGAAAGAATGATGAAATGTATTATGGATTATCTGGTCAGCTATTACCGTATCAAGATTCGCAACCACCCCACAGGCGACCGATAGTCAGCGCCAGATGATCTACAATCTGGTCCTGGAACTGATTACGCCAAGGCTCCTTCCGATTCATCTGGATCAAGGCGTCCTTCAGGTCTGCAACTGGATCGTCACAGCGGAAGCCAGGATACCATGTGCCATCCTCAGCTAACGCCCCGGGGATCTCGATGCGACGCTTGGCCATGTGAAGAAACACTGGATATAAGAAAACGTCGAGGTCGCACTCGCGGGCCAACATCCCTTCCAGTACAAACTGGCATAGGATCATCCAGGCCTCGTCCGCTCGACTCCGGCGCTGTTTCCGGAGCTTCCGATACAGGATCAAGTCTACGTCACGCAACTTCTGACCCGCGGGAAGGACGAGGTAATGGGTGGATTCTCATATCGCTTGGCAGTGGGCTGCATTGAAAGTCCGAAGTCGATCCAAGAGCGAATCGACCCAAGGAGTTGACGCAAATATCGAGTCCAACTTGGCGCTGAGCAACACCTCCCATGGCCGATCTGCATATACCAGAGAGATCTGAGCTCCTGTAACCAGATCTGCTCGCCACGCGGATGGGTCAGGAGTCTTCGGAGCTGGAGGGAAGAGCCAAAAGTCGGGTCGGGACAGAAACCGGACGAGACCTTGTTTGGTCAGGGCTGACCGGTGCAAGCTACCGATCTGCCCCGGTGACCACGGCATAATGGCGTCGAAAGTCCGCGATGGGAGAGGTCGATCTCCAATCGATATTCCCTTCAATCGGGCGTGACGGCGCAGTCCAGATGTGCCAGGCTAGCAAGAAGGCACTGATCCGGGTGTTTCACGAGCCCGTGCAGTTTTGTTACTCTGGGAACTGATCGCCTGATCAGTCCCCGATGCAGACTTAAACATCCTATCCGGACCTCGACGCCGATCGGACCGGGACTTAGATAACGCGCTGAGTGTGAACTCAGAATCTCCCGATCCGCTGTCCGAGTCCCCTCCGGAGGAGACCTCTGTGTGCTGGGTACGAACAGCACGGGGGCGCGAGGGCGCATGAGATTTGGCGATGTTAGAAGTGTCATTTGCAGCCGATCTTGGGCTTGAGAGATGCGCCGTAGTCTTGGCTTTATTTTGGGGCACCTCCCGCTTCTCCCCGAATTCGGAGTCGCGAGCTATGCCCCGCGCCCTTGTGCCCCTCGACGCGTCCTTGCGTTTACGCTTGGAAGTTTTCGAAATCTTGGAGTGGCGAATTTTATCCAATGGGTGACGTTGTCCTCGATCCTGGTGTAGGTCGACCAGAACGGCCGATGCATACCGGTCCGCGCTGGAGCTAATAGCCGGACGCCGGTATAGCAAGTCGGTCAGCTGTTTGTGGCACTGCTCTACGGCAGCCCAACGGCGGTCTGACGCCTGGGTCCAGACGTCCGATTGGCTCTGGAAACACCAGACCTTATCGACCTGACCCTTGACCACGACCTGTAGCTCGCTGATCTGCCGCCTTCGGTCACCATGTTGGGTACGGAGTAGGGTCCGGTCGGACTGATCCTCCAAACTCTGCCGGTTGACCAGCGCGAGCTGTTCCCGGAGGTGTGACCAGTACGCTTCTAGGCGAGACAGATCATGCCGAGCGCCGATCAGCTCGTCCAATATGGGGCGGAGCTGATCGCAGTGGTCACGCTACTGTCGATCAGCCGCTAGCAAGGCGTCAACCGCTTGAGCGATGTCAGTGGGCAACCGATCTGCATACAAAGAGAGGTTAGGGCAGTTCCAAGGTGAAAATCGGATCGATCGACTTACCTCGCGCTGTTTGTTGGGAAAGCTGGGCCCGGAGATGTGCGTTCTCGGCGAGAGCATCTTTCAACTGCGCAGCCAAGGGGGGTCAAGGTGTCGACATCCTTCCGCAGCCGCAGGAACGATGCATTCTTAGTGGCCAGCTCCGACCGAAGGTCGAAGATGGTCTTTCGAAGATGATCAGACCCGATCTGATCCCCATCCGGTCTGTCGGAACCTGGGGTGCTGCAAGAGCTGTCAGATCGGGTCGATCGGCTAAGGGAATAGATGTGTGGTGACTGGGCGCACAGGGCTCCTGCAGTATCAAGCGTCAAGAGAAGTAACAAGGAGATCAGACGTACAAGGGGCGCATACCTGGTGAAGGAGGGGCCGAAGACCTGTCCATTGGTGGAATGTTGGTTGCCGTGAAGGTCAAGGAGGTCAACTGCTGGCGAAAGGGTTAACTGGTGGTGAGATCGAGTCGCTACCGTTGCGCGGTTGCGACCAGACTCAGGGGAGGCTGTGGAGAAGAGAAGACAAAATTTTGGTCACCTTCTGCCAACGGCGTGCCGATCAGCTGGTCAGCGATCGGATTGGTGGAAACAAGGGGGGCTTTAAGCCTATCATGTGCAAGGAGTGTCAAGCACACGGATTTTGGTAAGTCACATGGCATTGCGTGTATTTTACATATTTTAGTGTTTGGTACATATTGGGACCGTAAGGTTAGTGGAAAAGAAGTAAATTGGTCTTGGATTGGAAAAGTGGCTAAGAGGTCCTAAGAGACACTCTAAAAGTTTGGTTTTTTAAGTCGCCTTCGCACGTCGCGGAGTGTTTGGGGGCAGAGGGTCGAGTAATCCCCTCCTGCCCATTATACCCGGCCGGGGCGCGTCGCAGACGCATTTGGCCCGCCGGAAGTCCTTCGACAAAAGTATCCATTGGCTGACTTCTCACAAGTTTAAGTCACGTACGTTTGGAACGTACTAACAAGTGTATTGGTCTTTACGTGGAGATATCGTTTGTGGAATTCACGAGCATATTGGATCTTTACGTGGACATATTGGTTTACTATAACATTGGTTGGAGTTTAGACCGGCTTTGGTCTTCTCTCATATTGGTCAGGGGCTAGACCAGTTGAGTGGACTACCCTCTATTATCAAGTATTGGTTGGGTCTAGATCGATTGGACGGTCGACCCATTGGACTATACATATTTCAAGTGTAACCGGTCTACAAGTACCCAGGGTGAAGAGTTCCTCCCAGGGTACACCCCCCCAGTACGGTATGCATACTATCAGACCCAAGTCAACCAGCGACATGATCCACCGAGTGTTGAACTAGCCCATTCCATCGGGTACACAAGGTGAGATGGCAACGTAAGATCAATCGGACCAGGCGTCTTCTGTTGATGATCGGTCGTCTGCTAGCAACGGACGATCAGATCGGATCGCAAGCGAAGGTCCGCGGGGTACCCCCCCCCCCGTAAGTTGGAAGGCTGGGCACGATGGTTGTCAGGTTCTCGACACAACTTTGTTCCATTTTGAATTTGACTCCACCACATAATCGTGTACGATTGTGTGTACCACGGTGTATACAGTTGCCTGTACAACCGTGATACACATAGACAGGACATAGACGGGACATTGGGAGATGGAAAGGTTACATACAGGTACTCAACGAACAGAAACGAACATCGAAGAACGACGGATAAGTCAGGTCGACGGAGGACGCTGGAATGGGTAGTTCTGATTGGTGGATATTAGGTAATTGGTAGTTCTTAGGATTTAAGCAATAATAAAGTTCTCCTTTTGCGTACGATCGAGCAGATCGTTTCAGGGACGGCACCTTTGCGCCTCCCTAACTATTAAATACCTCTAAGTCCCGGGCGGGAGCACTGAGTGCGTTTTTGGCCCACCGGTAGGCGTAGAGTGTGAGAACTCACCCCGAAACTCCGCCCGCTGTGTCAGCGGTTCTTCAGTAAAGGTTTTTGGTCTCGGGAACGTGATTGAGCAGTGCTCTCACCTCTTCCCCGTTTGGTTCACGTTTGGCCCCTAGAGTTCGGCTGCTGTAAGCGCCCCACGGGAACTCTAGGTGGATTTAGTGAAATTTACCCCCCTCGTAGGTCTAGGATAAGAATACAGTTATTTTGTGTATTCTATTAGATGATAAAGACTAGAGGCTCCGTGATCGGGCAGTGAAGACTTCCGATGACTGATCAAGTACCCCTTCGACGGTCAACAGCTGATCGACACTCTGCAACTTTCGACCCGCGTTCATTTGCTCGCAACTCGCGCAACTAGTGCCTGATAGAATAAATCGATCAGACCGATCAGACCGATCAGGTCGATCAGGTCGATCACGATCTGACTTTTGACTGTTGGCTCTGATCACCCCTGATCACCCCCTGATCAACGCCCAGAGGCCCTGATCATCAACTGTTTGCGCCTGATCAATCCTGATCAAGTTTGATCAAGCCTGATCGCAACAGTCGCTTCATCACAAGTCAACTCAATCTTGCAAGGAACTGCATCGTGCCATCCCCGCCACCTGGAGAGCGACCCACGCCCAAGCCGTCGGGTACACAAGGTGAGCAGGAACAAAATCAGTCAAGAGACAACTGGAGGACCCCCTTCGTCAGTCGGCAGTCCGGGCGTCGTGGTAACGCCTGATCAAGCGTCTAAAACATTGATCAGCCGCTCCACCACAATGATGCGCGTGCCCGGATCTTTGGGCGAAGCGGGATATCACCGCGATTCTACGCAAGATGGAGCTGATGCGGAAGTGAAAACGGAAGCGAATCAGAAGTGAAGATGAAGTTGGAAAAGGAGGAGGTGGTTGTGACGATGGAATGCAGTTCGCCGTCTTCATGCCTGAAGAAGAAAAGAAATGCTGATCATCAGGACCTGGGGAGGAATCTCGATGAGACAAAGGAGGAGAAGCCTCAACCACCTCCCGAGGCTCCTTCAAGAGCCCATGCAGATCATAACGCAAGTTATGATCCGCCAAATACATGTGTGTATAAGGATCCAAATTGGGATCCGATAGTGAAGTATTACAAGGCCGATCAGCCGAAGGCGTTGCTAAAGGCACCTGGGTCGGAGAGCGACGAAAGTCGATCAAGTACGCCGCCAACGGAATTGGATCTGGTGAAAACGTTTTACCGAAAGGTTTACAAAGGAGAATTGGGAGATTTGTTATTGACGAACGCGATCATGAACCTCCTCGGGTTCGCGATCAGCGGAGAGCTGAAAGGACCGGTCGATCGACCAGTGACGAATTGGAATGCCAAGCTTCGACTGGTGTTAGGGATAATACGCCTGATCAAGCAAGATGGTCTGTCGACAAGCGCCTACGATGCCGAAGAAATGTTCGATCAGGACATAGAAGATATTAGGGCCGCTACACATCGACTATACGAGGTGGTTGTACCTATCGTGGGTCGATCTAATTATGAGGAGCCCCGCGAGTTCTACGCCCAAAATTGAAGCGGGAACGTCGATCAACGTGGCAGAACACTCGGGATCATCCTGTTAAGAATCTGCTCCTTCCGAAGGCGATGAGCCTGGAGTGGAGTCGAGCAGTGCCGGAAGCATCGAACCCAAGGTCACCACAATGACAGCTTGCCAGAAAGATGAATCCAAGTTTGCAGTTACCAAGAAGGAACCTCAATCGATCAAGGTAGAAGATGATCAAGTATCGCAAGGTCCAATGCTGCAGACATTCTTTGATAAGGCTATGGAGAAGTTTCTGGCTGAGGAAAGAAGCAAGTTGACACCTGGAGTCGTTGGCACAAGAAACCGCCAGCTAAAGCCAGGAAGAGCTGCGTCGATCAAGGATATCAACATGGAGTCCGTGAATTCTCTGCGTGATCAGCATTCGAAGCCAGAAAGATCGACGACGGTCAAGGACGTTGTCATGGAATCCGTGTATTCGTTCCATGATCAACGATCACAGAGTGATTATGTAACAGGGTTACACTTGAGTCATATTGAGTAGGTGATGTACGTGAGTAAACTACGGTTGGGATCAGTATTGACCGGTTTGAAAGGTTTTGAACCATTGGTTATTTTAACCAAAAAGGGCAGGAACCCTTGGGGGGGTGACGTGTCAGCCATCCCCGTGTCGGTACACAGGTGGTGTACACTACATTTTAGCTTGGTACGAATTTGGTAAGTTCTACTTAGTATTACATATAGTTTACATTAGTTTAAAATTATTTAGGCTAATTATATATTAAATATACATTCAGTTTACATTTCACTCTATTATCTACAGACGCACGACCTCGACCGGTCGCGCGTGTAGTGAGTGCCGTAGCCTAAAGGGAGACCTCCATTTAGCTCCACCCTTAGTAAGGGAGCTTTGACGTTAAGGATATTAAGTAAACCAACCCGGTAATCTTGGCCCCGAGTAGGAGACCTCTCTCCTACTAAGCCCTTTATAAGGGAGTATCGGCTAAGTAGCGGCGAACGCTTCTTTAAGGAAAAGTATTCGTCTGTGCGCTAGCCGCACCGTGCGTATACGCACCGGCTACATCTGGTAGAACTTGTAGTCAATCCAACACCTGTGTTGGTAGACTAAGGCATCCTCTGTAAGGGATGAATCAGGACGATTGGGATAGGTTGACCCTCGTCCAGCAGGAAGCCTTCAACAGGCTGTTATCCTTGACGGGTGACGAAGGCATGCAGCTCCTAGTGGACCAGGGCCTTGAGGCCGTAAAGGCAAGGGTCAATGCCATCATCGCTCATGAAGCGAGTTTAAGTGGAGGTCGTTCCTCGGGGGTGCGTCCCCCATTGTCCTTTAAGATAAAGGAATTCACCGGGGGAAAAGGTGATAACCTTTACGTGTGGTTGCGAGAGGTCAAAACGGCCTTCGCCACAGCGAATGTGATCGCTGATCACTTGCAAGTGGGACTTGCACTGACCCATCTTACGGGTAAAGCCCGTGCATGGGCGTTTACGTGTTTGGATTCGGTCACGAACGTGCTCCCTACCTGGGAGGTCCTTAAGTAGAAGCTTATGAACATGTACGCAACGCCTGATCTGGTTTTCTCGAATTAGCTGGCGTTTCTAAGGTGCCGTCAGGGCACTAGGGACTTGGAAACATATATCCAAGAACTTAAGACCATGTTGGCAGGGATGTACGCGAAAGCGTATTCGGAAGTGTGTCCATCCCCGTCTTTATGGGAGGCTTAAGAGAAGGGCTAGCACGTTCGGAGCTCTTCCGATGCCGACCCCAATCCCTGGGGGAGGCGTTCAAGAACGCCGAGAGGAACTTTCGTTCCTCTAAGGTGGGTCCTAAACCCAGGAACCTGAGTCAGGTCGAAGCGGAGGAGAAACCTCCCGCTAAGAGTCACTCTGACTCCTTTCCGCAGGGCTTCGGAGCAGCGCTCCTTGCAATGTTGCAGCGGCATAGACCGCTGAGATGCTTCCAGTGTGGGAGCACGGATCATCTGCGGAACAAATGTCCGCGGAACCCCCAGAGAGATACTCGCTTAAAAGGGCCAAGGGTTGGGAAGAAGCCCTGGCCCAAGCCGTCGGTAAACGACGGCTCCCAGTAGGTGCGGGGCGCCCTACTGGGAGACCCCTCAGTGCTGTTAAGCCCCAGGGTTGGGGACGACAGCACAGAGCCCCGAGGGAAACGGTGCTTTCTAGCACCAATTTGGTGTACCAGCCAGGTTTGCTGGTAGTCCTTGCGGACGTGAAAGGCTTTGATAAGCCTTGGAGAGTCTTGATAGACTCTGGAGCGTCTGACAATTATGTCACACGGGCTTCTGTAGATAAGAGTCGGCTGTATGCCGAGGCCCAAGAGGCACGTTCTCGTGACGTTGTCACGGTCCGTCTTGCGACGGGTGTACAGGTTTCTGTACCAAGGTCTCGATTGACCTTAAGCTGAAGTTTGCAGACTTCTACAGCTTAGAACGTTGCCTAGTCCTGGATTTGGACTCGAGGTATGACCTCATTCTGGGCATGAAGTGGCTGGAACGCCACGAGCCATGGATAGACTGGAAGTCTAAGTCCATTGGCTCAACGCACCCGCGGTCGGGTGAAGCATTGGCGAGTCATGAACCCACCTTTTCTCGATCGCAAAAGCGATTCTAGCGTGATATTCCAGATATTGGGATGTCTAAGATGATCATTCCCAATGACGTTAAGGAAGAGTTCCTTAACAAGGGGGATTCGGCGGTTAACCCCCACGCCGTTAACGGTGAGACTGGTGAGTTGCCAGTGGAAGAGGAGGAATTATCTGAGGCGACTCCAGTGGTAGGGGTAGAGACCCCTGTGGTTAAGCGCGAGGCGCTTCCAAGCAAAAAGACCCGTAGTTCGTCTCTTTTGCACGTCGGAAAGGATTCCGACCACGCCGATATAGGCGAGAGTGGTGAGTCGCCATTGGCAGAGGTGGATTCCTCTGAGGCGACTCCAGTGGTAGGGGTAGAGACCCCTGTGGTTAAGCGCGAGGCGCTTCCAAGCGAAGAGACCCGAAGTTCGTCTCTTTCGCACGTCGGAAATGATTCCGATTACGCCGTTTTAGGTGAGACCGGAGAGTAACCGGTGGTAGAGGTAGAGACCTCTGTGGATAGGCGCGAGGCGCTTCCAATAGATGGGGCAATTGACTCCCCCCATCTGGGTCTCGGGAGGAGTCCTAAGGCCAGTAGTCAGCAGTCCTATCGGATGCTGAATAGTGTGACAGGTGTTGTCACAGAAGGCGTAAGCCTGGAACGGTTGCCTGGGGTAGGCGAACTGTTGTCGTTGGAGGAGATGTCCTTCGACGAGATGGTAACTGCTTTGAGAGCAGGCGAAATCGACGAGGTCGTCGTGTTGCGTCCGGAAGAGGAGTTGAACTCCTCATCTACGATGGACGAGTCAGTTTTGGTGAAAACCAAAGAGGCATTGAATGCCCAAAGCGGCCTCAAGATCCTTGCGGATCCTGAGGACCCTTACCATATCTTACTGAAGGAATTTGGAGATGTCATTAGTGACAACCCGCCGATTTTGTTACCACCGGATCGGGGAGTCCGACATGAAATTGATTTGGTTCCTGGAACCAAATACTGCGTCACTAGGCAGTGGCCTCTCCCCAAGGAACAATGCGACGTCATCGACGCATTCTTCAAGGAGAAAAAAGAGACAGGGATGGTACGGGAGAGCAAGTCTCCTCACTCATCTCCCACTTTTTGTGTTCGTAAACCGAACGGAAATTGGCGCATTGTGCATGCGTACAACAAGCTGAATGCAGCGACTGTGCCCATGCAGACTCCGATTTTAGGAAGGATTTCCTCCAGAACAATATGGCGGTCTGTACTGTGTACAGTTCCTTAGATCTGGTGGACGGGTATTATCAGGTGCTCATGCGAGCGTCATATATTCCGCTTACAGAGGTCAGCACGCCTAGAGGCATGCAATGGGAGTGGCTTGTTATGACACAGGGGCTTTCAAATGCGCCAGCGAATTTCAATCGCTTGGTGACTCAACTCTTCCGCCCTCATAGAAAGTACGCTCAGACGTACTTCGACGATATATTCGTCCATAGGCGTGCGGAAGGCGACTCGTCTGATGTTAAGACGCACCTTATACACCTTTGAGCGGTGCTCGAATGTATGCGAGAGCATAAGTTATATGCGAACGCATCCAAATGAATATTTGGTGCTGAGGAAATTCCTTTCCTCGGATGCTTCATCGGTAAGGATGGAGTGCGGGCGGATCCCGCGAAGGTGAAAGCCATTGTGGAGTGGCCTTCGCCTGTAAATCTTAGAGATTTACGGAAGTGGCTTGGATTAGCCAACTATCTCCACAAGTACAGCGAGAACTACGCTGGAATGGCGAAGCCATTAACCGACCTTCTTAAGAAGGATGTTGATTGGTGTTGGGAAACCAAACACCAGAACGCTTTTGAAGCGGTAAAGGGAAGCTTGTTAAAAGCTCCCGTTCTTGCTCTCCTAGACTCTGGGAAACCTTTCAGCGTCGTCTGCGACGCCTCCGATTTCGCAATCAGAAGTGCTTTGTTACAAGCAGACGACGCAGGAAGGGAACGCGTGATTGCGTTTGAGTCGAGGCATATTAAAGCTGCGGAAAGGAACTATCCCTTTCATGACAAGGAGATACTTGCAATGAAGTATGGGCTTGTCAAATTTAGGGTTCATCTACTCGGCTCAAAGCCGTTCGTGGTTTATACTGACCACGCGTCCTTACGGACAGCGACAAAGTCGCCTCATCTCTCGCAACGGATGGCCCGTTGGCTCTCCTTCTTTGCGAAGTACAACTTTGAGGTTAAGTATAAACCTGGCAAGAAGAACGTGCTTGCAGACGCGTTATCGCGTCGTCCCGATTACGAGCTCGCTCACGCGACATTCGTCACCACATCTGTGGTGAATCTCATACGCCAGGCGTATGAGAAAGACCCACAATGTACGGCGCTTATCAGCGCGTTGGGTGAAAAGGGTCTTGGCTCGTCTGAGCCTACCCTGTCAAGTCGATCTAACGCTAGTTTACCCCGTTTTCAGGTACTGTGACGGTCTGCTATTTTATAGCACTAGCGCGGAGGACACTCCGCGGGTGGTAGTTCCCATGATGAGGAATTAAAATATAGAGTCCTCTTTGAGGCACATGACGCCCCTACAGGGGGTCATTTAGGTCTGTATAAGACCTACAGCGCTCTAAGCGCTTTGTATTGGTGGCCCAACATGTATAAGTGGGTCGGTGCGTACATACGCACCTGTGAGACGTGTCAGAGGGTTAAACCCTCTGCAAGTTCAGCTGCGCCTTTGGCGAGCTTGTCGGTTCCAACGGAGTGTTGGAAATCCATTATTATGGGTTTTATCTTCGGGTTTCCGAAGGATAAGGCCGGGAACCCCGGCATATTGGTTTTTGTAGACCATTTGAGCAAGATGGATCACCTGGCGGCAGTGCCAGAGTCCATTGATGGACAAGGAACAGCAAAGTGTTCCTAGACCGTGTCTTTCGACAGCATGGTCTACCCGATTCCGTTGTGTCGGATCTGGATCCCCGTTTTACGGGTAAGTTCTGGGGAGCGTTGTTTAGGGTGCTGGGAACCAAGCTCCTCATGTCCACTGCGGATCATCCGCAGACGGACGGTCAGACGGAACGCGTTAATCGCGTTGTTGAAGATATTCTCCGGAGTTTATGTCCGGATTCTCCAAAGGGTTGGAGTGAGATGCTTCCGATGGTTGAATTTGCTATGAACAATTCGGTTCATGCATCTACGGGGTTTACCCTGTTTTACGTGAACGGATTAGTAAATCCGCGGGTTCCGTTGACGCCACGTGTGTGTGGTCCAGGGCTTGAAGGGGGAGGATTTCCTGATTTCAGTCCTGTATCTGTGCGAAAGCACATTGATAAGTTTTTATCGACGCGCCTTATTGTCTTACGACACTTCTGCGATGCCATGGCGGAAATCCAAGACAAGCAGAAGGAGCAAGCTGACCGCAGGGGGAGGCGTAACGAAAAGGTATACAAAGTAGGAGAAAGTGTTTTATTAAACGCTAAAAATCTTCCTACACATGTAGTTTCCAATGTGTTGCGCAATAAACTGCGCCCCAGGTTTGTGGGACCCTTTAAGGTACTAGCCCGAAAGGGCTTATCGTATACCTTGGACATCCCGAAGGCGATGCGTACGCATCCAACCTTCTATCTGGATATGCTTAAGCCATGCCAGGACCTGGAGGCGGGCCCCCTCCTGGATGAGGTTGGAAAGGTGGATAGCCGTAAGAGCCGTAAGACACGGCAGGGCGGAGGAAGCCCGAGAGGGCTAAAATGAGACCACGAAGCTCCGCAACGGCCGTCTCAGGAGGGGCAAGCCGCCTCTCGAAACGATCAGTGGCATCCCACTCATCGCGAAGTCTCTCGTGGATATCATGGATGCGATGGCTGTGTCGATCACAGCGCTCGCGAATCTCACGTCGCAATTGCGCGGCCTCCTCCTCCAATGCTCGATGCGGAGGGTGCTCCACACTATCATGTGGAGCTTCTGATGGCACGACGCCATCATCGGGGTCAAACCCAGTATCTGGTGAAGTGGAAGGGTTATCCACACTCACAGAGTTCGTGGGAGTTCGAGACTCCCCTGCGGCAGGATTGCCGCGACGTCGTTGACGCTTTCGAGCGGGAGAATCCCGCTGCAGGTCAACGACCAAAGGGGAACGAGAAGAACCTTCACTACCAGTAATTGGGAGTTCGCCGGAGACAGATGGGGCGCTCACACTGTCCTCTGGCACCGTGGTGGAGACAGGGGCGCTGGCGTAGCGCGTGCGATATGGAGCACGTAATAGCTCCATCGCTTTGTCTCTGTCAAATTCCAGGCACAACGCTCTCTCCACCCAAATGTCACGACGGTAATAACTGTTGTGCAGTTCATTGAATCTGGTGAGATGCTTCTCCCCTTCCACACAAGTTCGGAACTTCTTCTCTGCATCATCAGCACTCTCTCCCGGAGAAAGAACGATGGGAACCTCGCGGAGTTTCTCAACAGGGGAACCCTGTGCCTGCCTGTCGAGGCGTTCTCGGTATGAGACGCTAGTGAACTGCTTTTGCGTGAGCAGTTGTTGCCGGAGTTTCTCACGGTGTTCGCATTGATACGGCTGTTCAGCCGCAGGGGCAGGGGTATAGGATGCTAAACCATTCCTTACCATACGCCATGCCCACTTTGGAAGGTCACGAGGACCTTCAAAATTATAAGCCGTCCTTGGCAGGCGTTTGGGGGCGCGTAACGCAGCCCTTAGTGCCTGTGCGGCAAGTTGAGTGTCTTGAGCTGCGTCCAGATCATTAGTGACGATCGCCTTTGGCGATTCGGATTTATCATTCGATATGGTCAGGGGTGGCGCACTGGTTAGTGCGTTTTCCCCACGTGTGGGGAACGGATTAGGCTGCCGACAACGCCGTTCGGCGCTGTAGGAGCGGTTAACCGTTGGGGAGGAATCCCCAAGGCATCCATCTCCGAGTTCTCGGAGTAGTCTACCTCTTCTAGAGGAGACGCCATAGCACCACTGAAGGTGTACATATGGAAGGCCAGAGGCACTGGTGTTGGACTTCTCCAACAAGATTTTGATTATTGCGTAAGCAATAGTCTTGATGGGGGAGGATGTAACGGGGTTACATTCGAGTTACATGTAATGTTGGTGTACATGAGTACACTACGGTTGGGGTCAGTATTGACCGGTTTGAAAGGTTTTGAACCATTGGTTATTTTAACCAATAAGGGCAGAGGCCCTTGGGGGGGTGGCGTGTCAGCCATCCACGTGTCGGTACACAGGTGGTGTACACTAAATTTTAGCTAGGTACGAATTTAGTAAGTTATACTTAGTATTACATATAGTTTACATTAGTTTAAATTTATTTAGGCTAATTATATATTAAGAGATAACGTCTAATATGCCCCTGTTTTCGCCCAAAAATTCTAAAATACCCCTCTTCTTAAAAAAAATCCTAAAATGCCCCTGTTTTCGCGGTGCCCTCCAATCGCTAATTTAAGGCGACTATTTAATGAGATAATCGCCATATAGTAGACAATATTATTTTAGTGAGGTAAAATTGCAGTGATAATAATATCGCAAAATTTTGACGATGCTAAGGCTAGTGCGCAACGGTGTGCTGATTGTAAGATGGGCAGCCTGACAAAGAAATACTTTTTTGATATTAATTACGGTACTGGCTATTCCATGGTTCCTACGATTCCTGACGGCATTATCATCTTCGTGGAGCGGCTATCGCGATATTGGCGGAGATGGGAGCGTGGTGACCTCTTTCAGCTGCGATCGCCCACTCGATGCCAGGGTGCGACAATCACCAAGCGAATTCTGGCTCTGGTTGGTTTATTTTAATTATGAAAGGTGAAGTTTTTGCTATCTGATGATTACGCAATGCTGCAGGAGGGAGACGTGGTGGAACTGCAACCGCGTTTTGATCAGGAGCGAAGGCGGACAATCACCGTTCCAAAGGGTCATGTTTGGGTAGAAGGTGACAATGTAACGTGCTCGGTAGACTCGAGACATTTGGGTGATGTTCCTGTAGCCCTTTTAATTGGACGATCATTTTTGATGGTACGTTTTGTTGCTAAGGATGCTACACCAAAATGACTAACGTAATGATATGGGTCTTTGAAAGAATATCTAATACTTGCAAAGGAACTAATTTTTTTATTCAGCGGGACTTCTTGTGGTTTGATGCTACCAAATGAGCTTTCAGAGCTGTCAGTGCAATCAAGGTTCATTTACCTATTCTCACGCGTCGCAAGTAAATTACATTTTAGTGCATAGCACTTCTTATATATTTTCTAACATAAGATAACGTCTAATATGCCCCTGTAATACCGACATTCAAACTTAGAGATGATTGGCAAGCTAATGTTTCATTAAATAGTCGCCTTAAGTTTAGCGATTGGAAAGCACTGCAAAAGAGGGGCATTTTAGGATTTTTTTAAGAAGAGGTTTTTTTAGAATTTTTGGGCGAAAAACAGGGTCATATTAGACGTTATCTCGTATATTAAATATACATTCAGTTTACATTTCACTCTATTATATACAGACGCACGACCTCGACCGGTCGCGCGTGTAGTGAGTGCCGTAGCCTAAAGGGAGCCCTCCCTTTAGCTCCACCCTTAGTAAGGGAGCTTTGCCGTTAAGGATATTAAGTAAACCAACCCGGTAATCTTGGCCCCGAGTAGGAGACCTCTCTCCTACTAAGCCCTTTATAAGGGAGTATCGGCTAAGTAGCGGCGAACGCTTCTTTAAGGAAAAGTCTTCCTCTGTGCGCTAGCCGCACCGTGCGTATACGCACCGGCTACAGATTACATTGATCCAGATGAGACGATCACACTGCCAAGACGAGCCACAGTTGCGTCCGCGTGTACTGGGATGCCTGATCAACAGCCGATTCCCAGGATTCGGATGTCTGCGATCAGTGATCTGAAATAATTTTTGGGAAAGGAAGGAGGTGAAGATCAAGCGCGGAATTGGATTAGTCACCTCAAGTCAGCATTTATGCGTGATCAATCTTCTGATCTTGAAAAATGTTTAATCCTGGGCGATCTAATAAAAGGACCAGCGCACAATTGGCATCGCCAGCTGAGTAGAGGTACTCGATCAAGTTGGAAAAGTCTCGTGGATGAGTTTGAAGTTCAATACTGTGGAAGTGGTCAGTCGGCATCCCGCCAGTATTATTACACGAAGCAGCGATAGGATGAAAGTCCTATTGAGTATCTGCACCGGCTGAATGTGGCGGGACTGCGAGCCAAGATGCCAATCCGGGATGGATCGCCTACGATCTTACGCGAGCATGTGTAACATTTTTTTCTGGATACATTGGCCAATCGCGAACTCGCTGATCAACTGGCACTTCTGCGGTTGGATAACGCCTCAGATTTGGAAGAGACACTGCGGGCTTATGCACGCAATAAGTGGTGTCAGCCCACGGCGGTGGTAGGTACCAGCCGATTCCGCCGAAATTCGGCGATGATCGGGCACCTGCCCCGGCGCGGAAGCCCAAAGCGGTACGCGCGATCAAGGTGACGTCTGGGAGTGAAGAATCAATTGCCGACTACAGTGGAAGTAATGGTGATCAGCGCCGTTATATGATTGCTGCTATGCGCGATCAACCAGAGGCGCATGATCAACCTGGTGAGTCCCGATCGGGCAAACGAAGTCATTAAAGTGCAGTTGATCAAGGGGCGATGAAGAGTGCTGTCATTGTGGATCGATCAGACACGATAATTTACGTTGCTGGAAGCGCCTGACTTGTCTCAAGTGTGGCAAGAAGGGACATCTGACCGATCAATGATTGTACGTCTGCCGATCATGCGGCGAAGTTCACGATGCGGGCAAGTGCCCTATGGAAGAATTTTACAATCGCATTTGCCAGTGGTATAATCCCACCAAGAATGCTAGAATGTTGCCCAAGGAAGCCGAAGACCTGTTAAATTAGGACGTTCGCCAGGTTGGAATCTGGTACGAGACGAGCGTTCTGGTCTGTGTATTTTTGCATATGTTGATAAGAAGAGGGCTGATCAAGCAGCAGGAAGAGATAATGAAAAATGTGTTCAGCCTGATTTACCACGTTTGGCTAATTTCCGTATTGATGAGTTCTCTCTATCCCCGGTGATCATGGAATTTGATTTACTTCCGGTTGAATCATGTGGATATTGGAAGTACACCTCGCCAAAGAAATGGTTCAAACAATCCAAGGCGAGCGGAAAAATTAATAACGAACGAGCTACGTTATTATTTGATTCTGGTGCCTAAGTGTCGATAATCGACTCAACATTTTCTCGTAAGGTGAGTTGTCAGATTGACACGAGTAAAACGCAAGAATGTGTCGGCATTGGAGAAAGTGCATACCCCACAGAAGGGCGCACTAAAATCAAGATTACGTTAGCGGGATCGTTGGTTTTTAATTTCCATGCATGGGTGGGCAGACTTGTCGGTCAAGATGCTATATTGGGTATGGATTTTATGATACCAGCTGGTGTTCTATTAGACGTCGCTCATGGTGCACTAAGTTTGCCGGATGAGGTGATCATCCCATTAGAAGGATGCAGACAGCTGTACGGATCGAGTGAAAATTACATGAAACTTTATCAGTACTAACAGACCCCAGTAGGTCGATCTGCTGAGGTTCGGATTCGTGACCAGCGATCTCGAAAGTTGTGGATTACGCGTAGAAAAGATTGGGTACCCACTATCACTAGGGGCGTGGGTAATTTACGGTATCTGCGTGTTACGAACGTCGTTGATCATCCGATCATTGTACAAGACGATACGATTTTAGGTATCTGGATGAACAAAGATGACGTGCCCCGTCGCCCTGGATTTGTTTCGGTGGGGTCTAATCGTTATAAGGAGTGGCAAAATCTCGCGTATCAAGCGTCTACCGATTCTGTATATGACGATCAAGAAAGTGTCGATCAAGCTCCCCTAGTCGAGAAGAAGGAGTATCCTACTCCTTGAAGTATTTTAGTACTACCTACAAACCCGATCGTCACATCTGTGGCATTGTTAACCGAAGGATGCAAAAGGTGCAAGAGGTGCAAGAGCGGTGCGATCAGAAGCCGGGGATGAAAGGTCCGACCTTAGATCACGGAGTTGAATAACCTGTTACAAGAGATACGCCTGGTAAAGATATGCGTGATCACCCTGTCTCAGCCGATCATAGGGAATTTGGTGTAATCCCTATCGATGACCAAGTTTGCTACCATGAAGGTGGAGATTTGTATGTGGAAGAACTCAAGAAGCAGCTTGCTACGTTGCCCAAAGTAGCTGCAATCACCGAAGAGGTGACTAAAGATGATTTGCTAGTCGGAGACCCCTTGGTCAACACGGCAGAAGAAATTGATCATCTTCTCGAATAATTTGGGCGAAGAATCATCTGTTGATCGGGAAAGGGAACGCGCTACCTCCTGATGCACGTGGAGTTGTTTGCGATATCTATGTAGTCAATGCGCGCCCGATCGCCCAAGGGTCGAAAGGTGGCTCCACAATTTCGCGAGAAGTTACCGGCATTGATCAAGGGGCTACTGGCTACTAAGATCATCCAGCCGTCTACGTCACCCTGGGCATCACCCATAGTGATCATCGTGAAGAAGAATGGGGTTAATATTCGCTTATGTATCGACTATCGCGCGGTGAATCAACTCACGCGCTTGATAATATACCCAATGCCCCTGATCTATGATCTACTCGAAGATTTGGATAAAGCGTTGTGGTTTTGCTCTTTGGATATGGCGAGTGGTTTTTGTGTCGTGTCTATGACCGATCGAGCACGTCCGATTTTGGCGTTTGTCACTCCGTTTGGATTGTTTTAATGGAATAGGATGCCCTTTGGCCTAAAGAATGCTCCGCAAATCTACAAGCGGTTGATCGATAATGCATTATACGGGCATCTCAAAGTTAAGGACGGTGGTGACGAATCGGCTGATGTATTTACTGTGGGAGAGCCTGACCAGACACCGGGTCCTTCTGTGCTGCAGCGGCGGTCATATATGATGATATTTTGATCCCTGCACCTACATGGACTACCCTGTGTGATAAGGTGCGGCACCTTTTGGAAAAGTGCGATCAATGGAATTTGTCGATCAGCGTGGCTAAATCGTACTGGGGGCGAAGTGAAGTTCCTTATTTAGGGCAATATGTCTCTAGCCGCAGTTTGGAAACAAATCCAAAAAATTTGGATGATCTGATCGATTTGCCTTTTCCTGGTACCTTACGTGCTATGTAATTGTTTTTGGGAAGTTTGAACTACTACCGTCGATTTATTGAAGACTTCGCGATCTATGCCGCTGTGATCTACGAATTAAGAGAGATATATTATTAAGAGTTGAAGCGACGATCATTGATCAAGGAGAATTCGGATCAGGAAGGCGATCGATTGATCAGGGCAAAAGTTGCATTAAGCATGCTGAAAGCGAAGAATCCGTCAGCCCCAGCCCTGCGCCATTTTGATTAGAACAAAACGCCGGAGATCGTGGTTTACGCCAGCAGATGGTCAGTATCTGCCACGCTGGTACAAGAACATGATCAAGTATACTGTCCCGTCGCATTCACCAGCCGAACATTGAAGAGCGGTGAGCTGAATTACAGCCCCGTCGAAAAGGAAATTCTGACGCTTCTGCGGGTTTTGGATGTTTACTTCACGATGCTGGTCGGAAATACGATCACTGTCTTTTCATGTTTATCCACGTTGAAATGGTTACTAAAATCCAACGGGCTAGACGGACGATTGGGCAGTTGGTCTACGATCTTATCACAATGGGACCTTGAGATCAAGAAATGTTTACATGGAGAAGAGGAGGTACTAGGGGCGTTAGCTGCAAGTATCACCCCCCGCACCGAAATTGATGAAGCACTCATCGTGATCGCACCGAAAAAGAAACCGCGACAGATGATTGAAGTACCACCTCCTACGGTTGAGAAAGGTGAAGAAATCTACGTGATCAGTTTCGATCTATCTGCAAGTGTCAAGCGACGTGTGGGTGCGTTTGGCGCTATCGTGTGGAAATTACCGGAGTGGAAGAATATGATCGCAGTTGCTGATCATGCACCTGATATCACGGTGAATGAAGCTGAATACCATGGATTGCTATTAAGTTTGGACATACTGTCGCGTTACCCCAAAGGAAGGATGATCGTGTGTGGAGACTCGAATTTGGTAATTAGGCAAATGCGCGGTGAAATAGAGTGTAAAGCTCCGCGATTGCAAGTGTTGCAACAGCGTGCGCTTAAGCTCCTTCGCGAATGGACCGATCATGATCTGTTTCATGTAAAAAGGGAGTGGAATAAGAGTGCAGATCATATTACCACTATGGCCATGCAGGGTGGAACAAGATGTGAGATTGATGGCGATAAACAGCTGTTGGAATTGTTCGATCTCAAAAGATTGGCGGAAGTGATCACGTGGAATGAATATCCCACTGTTCCCCAAGTGCTGGTGACAACGCGATCACGTAACCTCCGTCAGCCGCGACCGTCAACGTGTCCCGATATATCCATAGAAGGGATGAGGGCGGAACGTGTGAAAAAGGCACAGGACGAAGAGAAATGGATTCATGATTTGCGAAGTTACTTGTACGGTGACGTCTCACAATTGAGCGCAGACGAGGTAAAGGATTGCGCGAAAATTGCCGACAACTACGATGTCGATGAAAAAGGAATGTTGATCTACTGTAGAAATATGGCTAAAGGAAAAGCCAGCAATGATCAAGATGATCAAGACGATTGACGCTCTTCGATCAAGCTGGTCTTACCCGAGACCCTACATGGGGATGTCCTCCACCAATTTCATGTGAGCTTGGAAGGAGGACACCAAGGCATAGGGCGTACATATCAGCGGATCAGACGATTCTTTCATTGGCGTGGTCTGTTTTGAAGCGTACAAAGATTTGTTGGAAAATGCGTGGATTTCGAGACGGGGAAGAGCCATCCTACGATCAAGGGCATGTCGCCGGGGAATATCGAGGCCACGTACCCATTCCAAGTGCTAGCCATGGATCATATCCTGTCACTACCCCGGCCAACGGATGGATATACGGAACTGCTGATTTGGACGGATCTGTTCACGGGTATGGTGATCGCGAAGGCTGGATCGTCCCGAACAGCGCAGAAAATCGACGATAATTATGAAGAATGTGTATTTCGACGATTTTGGTCTAGTGAGGTGATCAGGCATGATCGGGAACCGGGTCTTATGTAGGAAGTATTTCGTGCGTTCAACAAAATCGTGGGACAACGAATAGTTCCACTATGGTATACCGTCCACAGTCGAACGGTAAGGCGGAAAGAACGGTGCAGACGATTACACGGGCAATCAAGATGTATGTATCAGATTTCATCCAGAAGTATTGGAGTCGTACGCAGAGCGACTGGTATTCGCGCTAAACTCAACCTCTGATCGCATTTGTGGAGAAACACCATTTTATTTGACGTATGGGTGGGACCCACGGTCGTCGTTGGAATCGACACTACAACTGGGTGGAATTCGGCGTAAAGATCGAGATGCTCACCGATGGAGATATAAGTTGCAAAAAGACTACCGTTACGCCCGTGATCAAGTGAAAACTTGATTGCATCAAGCGATGGCTGATCGAGCTGAGAAGCACAATGATCAAGTGATACCACACAAGATTGAAGCTGGGTCAAGGGTCTGGTTATATATCGATCGGGTAAAAGAAGGGCTCGCGAAGAAACTGGCGCACATGTGGCATAGACCTTTCAGAGTAGATGAGGCGATCGGTGATCATGCGGCGAGATTGTTTACAGCTGGCACCGACTATCGCTGTTCCCAGTGGTGCACCTGTCCAAGTTGAAATTGGTCAAGGAGTTTCCAGATCGCCCTACTGCTGTGCTAACAGCTGGGGTAGAGGATCGTTTTGACTTCGACGAAGATTTTCTACCCGAAAACATCTGGGAAAGGACGCTAGATCCAGATGAATTTGAAGTTGATCGTATAACCGATGGCCGATCTGGTAGAAACACTAGGTATAGAAGAACGTTACGCGAGTATCAAGTCTACTGGAAAGGCTATGCTGAGCCGTCGTGGGTAGAAGAGGCAGATCTGAACTGTGATGATATGATCAAGGATTTCGAAAGGAAGATGGTCAGCCGACATCGGTTTGACGTAATGCAAGTGGACGAAGAGTCCAACTAATGCGTGATCGACGAACCGATCATGGAATTACGATCGAAGAACCTCCGATTGAAGAAAATGATTGATGAAACTCACAATTGATGAATGACTTGAAGTGGTGTATTTACGGTGGATATTGCGAGGTATGATGATGGAGTAACGGCAGATGAGCCGACAGAATACCGACTTATATTACGCATTGAGAAGTAACGAAGCAACAGTTGGAAATGGCATGACCAAGAGTGTTTATTGATTAAAGAGAAGTGATCAGCCGACTAATCAGAACCGTAAAACTTACGGTGGATACGAGGGATTTTCCGGCCAGGGTGATCATCAGGAGAATGACGATATTGGATCCGCCAAGGTTCAAAGTCATCGACTTCGTTCAGCGCGTCTGATAGCGTCCGAGGTGGCGGGTCCGATAGGAACCCGGGGTACCACGCTCCATCGTCATCAGGGGAAAACTTCAAAGGACGGTTTCGAGCACAATGGGTGATCGACGGGTCCAGGAAAATGTCGAGATCACACTTCCCGTTGATCATCCCCTGCAGGACAAAATCCACAATTCTCTTCCATTTTACCCCGGCACGACCTCTGCGCTGACGTCGATCGTTGTAATAGTCCCGGAATAAGTCATCGGCCTCGCGAAGGCCTTTCTAGATAGGGAGATAATGCGTCGACTCCCAGATCACCAGCGCGTGATGGTTGAGAAACGACCAGTACTTCGCTTCAAAGTCGGCAAACCAGCCGACTAAGCGGAAAGAAATGGGTGGCAGCATGGTCGTGAAAATGTCCCAGGGGCGTTGGAAATATAACCGCTCCACCTCCGGCTGGGTGATCAAGTGACCAAACCACTGATCAGCTGCAGGGGCATGCGTGGCGGCAGGGAACAACCATCCTTCGGGGCGGGTCGAGTAGTCAAAGACCACTTGAGCCGTGACGCTACGCAGATCAAACCCACTGAGTTGACTTGGAGTCCACGGCAGGATGTCGGCGTCTGTGGCATCATCAGGCACCGTGATCAACAACTTGAAATGACCCGTACGAGGAAAAAGGAACCCGGCAGAGCCTTGATCAGGCAAATCCTCGCTCCCGAACTCGCTAATTGTTGGAGTAGATAGAATGGAAGCGATAGGGTCAGGGAATCCACCTTCATCGTCCTGATCAGGACTTGGAGGATCATCGTCCTCCGACTTCGCCTCCGAAATGGGAGAAAGGAGGCGTGGCCGCTTGGACCGAGATGAAGATCGGGAACGTTGAATGCGTCTTTTAGACGAAGGAGCGACGCGGCCGATCGAGCCGTCTGGAGAATCAGCGGGAAGGCCAACAGGCGATGCAGCCTGATTAGAACCTGCAAGAGGGGTGCGGGAAACTGGTGCGGTCTGCATCTGCAACGACATACCAGCCAACTGGGCGTGAAGGTCCGAGTGAAACGAAGCAATTGCATAACTTCGTCTTGAGCCTGTTGCATCTGATTGCGCAGCGTGTCTCGATCTGCAGAAACTTGATCGAAGCGTCACTGCGTGGAGGAAAGCTCCTCCTCCAGCTGAGAATATGCGGCGTGTATATCGTCCAGCTCAGCCTTGAGGTCTCACACTCCCTCGACACGCTCACATATCTCCTGCGTCTGGGCTATGATGGCGGTATAGTCGTCCATCTGCATGTGATTGGTTTTATTCTTCTTCCGGAGGCGATCGCATTGATCTTTGCGTCTGTCAATCTCGGCGCTGAGTTTGAACGCCTGCTCGACCAAGAGCTGATTCTTGGAAGCTGCCCGATTGTATTCTTCTTGTAACGTGTCCATGCGCTGCTGAAGTTGATCCAGCTCTTGCGCTTGATCAGCGATAGTATCTTCATGTACCGATAGCAGATAGCCATCGCGATCACGACTGCTCTCCAGATCGCGGATCCGGGCGCGTTAATCGACCATGGTTTTCTCTTGATCGGCTATGGTGTTTTCGGCGATCTTTAACTTAGACTTGAGATCGTTGACTGCAGTGTCACAAAATCACGCAGTGGCACAAGCTGTTTGAGGGCGGCCCGCTCGATCTTGGCATCTCGGTCCGCCACATAGCGGTTGGCACGAGCGAGCTGCTGTCGAAGCATCGCGATAGTGTCTTCGCTCATTACGAGCGAGTTGGATAACACGGCGATCTTCTCATCGCGTGCGTGGAGGGCCTCTTGTAGGCTGTAAGCCTGATTGATCGCGGCGATCGCCTGAGCAGACGCGGCCCGATCCAGAGCAGGAGCGTTGGTGGTGTTCGCTGGGGTGTCGTCCGTTATCGCTTGCATGATGGAAATGCAGAAATGCCTGATCGAGAGAGCATGATCGCAGATGCCGCGGTTGGTGGAGGATGAACGTTTGATTGAGAGGGGCATACCACTAACGGTAACGGCCTGATCGATTGGGACCTGATCGGCGGGAGAAAGTGCAGATTGATGGGTGCTGATCGCCTGATCGATGATGTCATGATTGATGGGTGTGGACAACACGACCGACGGTGGCATGATCTACGGTAGCCAACGGCATGATCGACCCTCTCCCTAACCGCTGTACGGCTGGGACGAGGCTCAGGGGCGGCTGTGGTAAAGTGTGACATAAAATTGGGCCTAATTAAGGGCTTAATTATGGTCCTAATTAGGGGCCTGTCTGCGGATACAAATTGGGTACGTAATCGTGTACGATTGTGTGTACCACGGTGTATACAGTTGCGTGTACAACCGTGATGCACATAGACAGAACATAGACGAGACACGGGGATATGGGACGATAACATACAGGTACTCAACGAACAGCAACGAAAATCGAAGAACGACGGATAAGTCAGGTCGACGGAGGACGCTGGAGTGGGTAGTTCTGATTGGTGGATATTAGGTAATTGGTAGTTCTTAGGATTTAAGCAATAATAAAGTTCTCCTTTTGCGTACGATCGAGCAGATCGTTTCAGGGACGGCACCTTTGCGCCTCCCTAACTATTAAATTACTCTACGTCCCGGGCGGGAGCACTGAGTGCGTTTTTGGCCCACCGGTACACGTAGAGTGTGAGAACTCACCCCGCAACTCCGCCCTCTGTGTCAGCGGTTCTTCAGTAAAGGTTTTTGGTCTCGGGAACGTGATTGAGCAGTGCTCTCACCTCTTCCCCGTTTGGTTCACGTTTGGCCCCTAGAGTTCGGCTGCTGTAAGCGCCCCACGGGAACTCTAGGTGGATTTAGTGAAATTTACCCCCCTCGTAGGTCTAGGATAAGAATACAGTTATTTTGTGTATTCTATTAGATGATAAAGACTAGAGGCTCCGTGATCGGGCAGTGAAGACTTCCGATGACTGATCAAGTACCCCTTCGACGGTCAACAGCTGATCGACACTCTGCAACTTTCGACCCGCGTTCATTTGCTCGCAACTCGCGCCAACTAGTTCCTGATAGACTAAAGCGATCGGACCGATCAGAACGATCAGACCGATCAGGTCGATCAGGTCGATCACGATCTGACTTTTGACTATTGGCTCTGATCACCCCTGATCACACCCTGATCAACGCCCAGAGGCCCTGATCATCAACTATTTGCGCCTGATCAAGCCTGATCAAGTTTGATCAAGCCTGATCGCAACAGCCGCTTCATCACAAGTCAACTCAATCTTGCTACAAGGATTTGCAGCGTGCCATCCCCGCCACCTGGAGAGCGACCCACGCCCAAGCCGTCGGGTACACAAGGTGAACAAAGGAACACAAGCAGTCAAGATACAACCGGAGGACACACTTCGTCAGTCGGCAGTCCGGGCGCCGTGGTAATGCCTGATCAAGCGTCAAAAACTTTGATCAGCCGCTCCACCACACAAGGACACAGGTATGCACACCCGGGGGTCCAACAAGACGATAATCAGGCAGCACAAATGCATTTAAGGCTGCAGCTTATGGAATCTCGTTGACAGTGGTACAATTACGTCGGCCGAACGTGTTTACGGTGTGATCTTCTTTAAACTAAAATTATAATTAAACCGAAATACCGTTTCGACAATCGGTATATGATCAACTTTGTTAATTTCAAGTTTAACTGCGTTAGATTATTTTTTGCAAAAGCCAACAACAGCTCTGTCAAAACGCTTGGCCATTTATGGTGTTTTGGAAGGCACTTTAGCTGCGATTTGCGTGCTCCGGACCGATGGTGACTATAAATGCATAACTTTAGACATTTTGGGGAAAAATAATTTAGACGGTAAATTAGAGAACCAAACAGTCAAGCAAGTAAAGGAAGTTACCACCGGACCATTTTAGAATATGACCCGCTGAATGATATAATCATGGTCCTTAGGGGAGATGCAGTGTGGTATGCTGCCTACATATTTAACCACAGATCAACAAATGATACAATATAAAGGGCCCCAACTTGTAAAGTTCTCACGAAAAGAAAACCAATTTTGGGATGGGTCGTTGCTTTCGGGTCTTCGTTCACATTTTGTTAAAATTCCGAAAAAAGAGTTTCTGACAAACCGAGCGCAAGTAAAATTTGAAGTGGAAAAAGTGAAAAAGTAAAGTATTTCAAGGTTACTTGAAAATAAGAAAAAGGTTGTGCATACACACACATTAAAATGTGGTGAAGTGCAAGTGAAAATGACCAGTTTGTACCAGTGTATCAGTTTTCAAGGCAGATCGATCGGGTTGGCTGAAAGGACGTAGTATTTTGGGCCAATCGTGTGCTTGGAGTGTGATGTAAGCAGATTTGAGGTAACGCACACGGTTTACATATAGTTTACATATTGGATTTTAATTGGATATTAAATACAGTGTACATAGGGTTGCGTAGGTTGCCAGTGGCTCCGATCTGAGTCATTGGGAGCGGGAGGCTGATGTACCTGTTGAATAAAATACGCTTTTCCGTTAGGGGAGTGATAGGTGTGGCGATGTGTAGAAATGGGCGGGGGGATCGAATTAAAAATGGCCTGATCATTGACGACTTCTTTCGCATGCTGATAATGCTTCTGGACCTGCATACGCCAACGACGGGCATCGCGATCGCGGGTCCGAGTGCAGCCGATCGGTATCGCCGCTTCAAGTGTCGATCGAGGGTCTCATCCTTACGCCAGATAGAAAGGCGTTTCTCCTCGGACCCGATCGGTTGAAGAGTTGAGTGCGAATACCAGTCTCTTTACATACTCATACCAGTCACGTTGGTCCGGATCGTCCACATACATCTTAATCGCCCTTGTTATTGTCTGCACCATGCGTTCAGCCGATCCGTTCGCTTGCGGCCGATATGCCATCGTCGCGCTCTGCTTCTGGCCTAGTATGTTATTGAACGATCGGAACACCTCAGCCATAAAACCGGGTTCCCGATAGTGTCTAATAACTTCGCTGGTACCGAACCTTCTGAACACGCATTCCTCGTAACTCTGGGCGATCTGCTCCGCAGATCGGGATGCACTCGCCTTTGCGATCGCCAGACCAGTGAATAGGTCGATCCAGATCAGCAGCTCATTGTTGCCGCGTGTCGATCTGGGCAGCGACGGTATGTGATCCATTGCTATCACCTGGAAAGGGTAAGTAGCCTCGATATTTCCGGGCGATCGCCCCTTGATTATCGGTCTGCCCTTTCTGGTCTCGCAATCTGTGCAACAGCCCACATATTTCTGCACGCTCCGAAAAAGTCCTCTCCAGTGAAAGTGGGCCCTGATCTTGTGATATGTCCTGCCTATGCCTTGATGTCCCCCTTCTAGACTCACATGGTAGTGATGAAGGACATCCGGCTGTAGCAACTCAGGGATCACCAGTTTCGCTAGTCGATCTCGATCGGCACTGTCTTGATCAGTGTCAAGGCAGTAATACAACAATCCATTGTCGTCCACATCGTAACTTTCCGCGATCTTGTTACACTCTTTCGCTTGATCATTTGTTAACTTAGACAGTTCACCGCGCAGGTATGCTTTCAGGTTGACGATCCACTCTTCTTCGTCTTGCGCCTTGAGGATCCGTTCCGCCCTTAGCTGTTGTACAACGTACTCGCTCAGCCTTTCCTTTGGGAACGATCGGCGAGACTTCTGAGTTCGAGATCTAGTTGCCGACATCACATGCACCGGATCAGGGACGTCCATGGGCTTGATTATCTCCGGGAGCCTGTTTATGTCCATAAGTTCATGTAGAATGGCCTCCTCGGTGATCTTCGCCCCGATCTGGTCCCGCATAGCTTGGGTCGCGAGGTGATCGGAGCTTCTTTTACAATCCCTTTTCACGTGCAATAGCTCGTGGTTGGGATAGTCTTTTAGTGACTTCATCACCCGATCATTCAGCAACTTCAGCCGTGGTGCATTACAGTCGATTTCCCCGGTGATCTGCCTTATCACTAGGTTGGAGTCACCACATGTGATGATCCGCCCTTTCTTTTGTGATGAAAGCAGATCAAGACATGGAAGGAGCCCCCGATATTCCGCCTCGTTGACCGTTATGTCAGGCGTGAAATCAGCGGCGGCTGCTACTATAGACCATTGTGGTAACTTCCACAGTATGGCACTATAGGAGCCGACCTTCTTCTTCACTCTAGCCGATCCGTCGAAACTTAAGACCAGGAGTTCCTCATCCCGATCGACGATCGGTGGCGGAAGCTAGATTGACTGTCGAGGTTGCTTCCTTGGGGCAATCGCCATCAGAGCTTCATCCACTTCAGACCGAGGGGTGATACTGGCAGATAATGTGCCCAATATCTCCTCCTCTCCCTTAATGCACTTGAAGACCTCGAGGTACCACTGTGACAAGATCGCTACCATCTGCCGAGCCGACCCCCCATCCCATTGGCCGATAATAGCCAGGCCAATGTCGACTTTCTCGAAAGAACCTTTACAGATCGGCCGACCAGTAGGTTGTAGCACACATCCAAAATCCGTAGTAAATCTAGAACTTCCTTTTCGACGATCCCATAGTTAACTTCGTTCGGATTCAACTTCCGGCTCGTAAAAGTGACCGGGAGGTACAATCCCTCATGTTCGTGCACTAGAGTGGCAGAAATGGCCCACTTACTTGCATACACAATGCCGATCGGCATTTTTTACGGATCGAAGTGCCTGAGAATCGGCGCCGTCGCCATCTTGGCCTTCAGCATACCGAAAGCAACCTGTGCACGCTTCATGTGGTCATCTGCCTCCACCCACAGACAATCTGCAGGCAGATCAGAGTCGCATCCCTCCCGTAAAATTGCCCGATCTCCTTCACGCAACATATGGTAGTCGACTTCCCGGAGCTCGTACAGCACGGCCGCGTAAATCGAAAAGTCTTCAATGAGGCGGCTGTAGTAATTTAGGCTCCCCAAGAAGGACTATATTGCCTTCAGTGATCTGGGAAACGGGAGGTTGCTCAGTGACTCCAGATCCTTGGGATTGGCCTCCAGCCCACTGATCGACACCATATGACCCAAATATGCGACCTTGGACATGCCCCAAAAACTCTTCACAGCACTGATCGACAGGTTCCAGCGATCGGATGTATCCAACAACCGTTCGACCTTCTCGCACAGATCGCTCCATGACGAAGCAGGGATCAGAATGTCGTCGATATACGATCGCCTCCCCAGAACGGACGGTCTCCTTTCCCGATCGGGTTCACCCTCTGTAAATACATCATGGCTTTCGGTGGGGTCCCGATCGGTACTGATCTTGAAGTGTCCATACAATGCGTTGTCTATCAGCCTCTGGTAGATCTGGGGAGCGTTCTTCAAACCAAACGACATACGGTTCCACTCGGACAGACCGAACGGCGTAACAAATGCGGAGATCTCGCGAGCCCGATCGGTCATCGAAACAACCCAAAATCCACTTGCCATATCCAGTGAGCAGTACCACAGTGTCTTGTTGAGATCTTCTAGCAGATCGATGATCAGCGGCATCGGGTACACCATAAGCTTGTTCACCCGATTTACTAACAGATAATTAATACACAGCCCGATGTCGACACCGTTCTTCTTGATCACAATCACGATCGGTGAGGCCCACGGCGAGGTCTACGGCTTAATGATCTTGGTGGCCTACAGTCCTTCAATAAGATCAGATAATTTTTCGCGGTACTGTGGCGCCACACGTCGGCATCGATGAGAGATCGGCTTGGCATCACCCACGTCGATGTCACAGATCGCTCCGCGAGCAGCAGGGGGTAAGGCGTTTCCTTCCCGATCAGCAGATGTTTCTTCTTCCATGGTCTTCTTTAGCTGATCGATCTGATCGGGACTGTTGACATCTCGATCACCCACTTGCAGATCGTCCAAGGTGACTTCGGGCGCATCAACAGACACTTCAGGGAGGACTGCCATCTGGCTCTCCAGATCCTGAATATATTGATCCACGCCCTCATGGATACAAACTTGATCGTATTCCGGGGCAATATCACCCAAACCGTCCTGATCGGTTGCACACTGCTGTTCCCGATCGGCGGGCTGCTCTTCAACGACATAGATCTGCTTAGGCGCGCCATCGTGGTCCGCCCCAACAATGCCATGCTTTCCTTTTTCTATTCCTGGTCTCTCTGTCGCCTGTTCTTTTGACGCCACCACGTTGACGAACCTTGGCTCATCTACTTGATGGTCCACCGTGTCCGGCGACGCGGTGCATTTTTTCGAGCTAACATCTTCTTTGGGGTTACATAGCTGGGTCGTTACACCGTAGGTGAGGTATATTCTTCCACCGATCCATCATCGCTGATCAGATCGGTGGTCGCTTGGTATGCCAAGTTCTGCCACTCAACATACCGTCTCGATCCGATCGAGATGAACCCCATCTTTCTTGGCACCTTCCCTTCCTCCAGCCACATGCCAACAATAGTATTGTTTTCGAGCGTAAGCGGCTTGTCACCGATATTAGTGACTCGAACAAAATCATATCGGCTGGCTCTCTTCACAAAGGTCGACACCCACCGATCGACCCTGGTCACACATAACTTCCTTGATCGAAAACCTTTGTCGACCGGGGTATCAGCGGATTGGCCGACTGGAATGGTGACATCTTGGTCCCACCTGAACAGATCGGTGTGCGATCCGTATAGGGGCCGTCGACTAGCTAACTGGATCTGGACCTCATCCGGGAGTGTAAGCACTCCATGATACAGATCAAGGCGAATACCCGCCGGCACCATGAAATCCATGCCTAACAGGGCATCCTGACCGGCCAGCTTGCCAACCCAAGCGCTGAAGAAGTAGACCAACGAGCCCGATAGGGTGATCTTCACGCGCGTCCTTCCTTCGGTCATGTAAGAACTTTTACCGATTCCGACGCATTCTTATCTCTGGGTCTCGTCTATACGACATCCCAACTTACGAGCAAAGGCGGAGTCGATAATCGAGACTTCGTCCCCAGAGTCGAATAACATTGTTGCCTTCTGGTTGTTTATCTTACCACAGGCTTTCGCCTGCTTAAAAAAATTGTCGGGCGCATGATACTTCCAGTATCCTCGAGACTCACAGGCAACAGATCCATCTGCATGACCACCTTCGATCGGGAATATTCATCGGTCGTGAGATTGTAGACCGGATGATCCCGATCGATGCAATTGAGAATAGAACATGTATTGTCGGTTTTATTCTCCTTGCCGACATATGCATAGATGCCAAACGTAGATCGCTCGGCTCGATCCAGATTCCAACCTGGCGAGCGTTCTAGTTTAACATCTTCTCGACGTCAGGTGGAAGCATCCCCGCGTGCTTACCCGGCACATACCACTTGCGCATCATATTGAAAAACTCTTCGATCTTGCACTTGCCGGCCTCGTGGATCTCTCCACATGAATTGCACAAGAAGAGGCAGTGATCGGTGGGGTGGCCGCGTCTTTCGCACTTCTTGCATATCAGCTTCTTCCAGCAGTCCCCGCCATCGTGCTTTCTTGACCCTCAGTGAGACCACTTCTTGCGAGGTCGGTCCGGATCGGACTTGTTTCCACTCCTGCCCTTCCGATCTGCCTGGTTAGGCGTCGATCTCGTTCTTGGGGAACGTTCCGTGACGAAGATGTTGCGATATTGGTTCTCGTCCAACTCCCGACTGGACTGGCCGCTACTTTCCTCTTCCGATCCAGTTCTGTCTTCAGTCACGATCGCCTTAACAGCACGGGCCGATCTGGTCAGGGGCCTCTTCACCGGATCGGTCTGGGTCTTAGATCTGTAGCGACCCGATCCAACGGCGACCTTCGCCCTCATGCTGCGTGAGTGTTGCAACGTCCGCAACTTCTGCTCCACTTCCCCAACATCTTTGATGCGCAGCAGAGTGAGCTGATCTGCCAGCTCGTGGTCATCAAGGGTACTGATATAGTGACCCACGTGCTCCATAGCGGCACCGGTCGGCGGTTTGCCTTCCTTGATCACTATCCCGGCGCGAATTGCGGCCACGTTCAGACGGTGCAAGTAATCGATCGGCGTCTCGTCGCCCCGCTTCTGAATATGATGGTATTTGCGGGCGGTAGAGAATCCGGAGTTGCAGTACTGCCCCTCCAATTCTGAACATAGCAGATCCCAGTCAGATCGGACATCCCGACCCAACCGGTGGATCCAGTTCGCAGCCGGTCCTTTCAGCAGATCCCTGAAGATCAGACACCGTTCCTTTTTTGGTGTCTGATCCCGCAAGAAAGCAGACTTGACCCGACCAAACCACGATCTGGCTTGCTCCTCGTCGGCGTCTTTTCCAGTGAAATCCTTGAGATCCGTGGTCGCAGCCATGCGAATAGGTGGGATCGCAGTAGATCCGAAATCAAAGTCGGTCGTAGAGGATAGGTTATCCCTGCGCGTTCTGCCCTCCCCTGAACCGTCTGAACCATAGTGGTCATCCGGATCGCCGATCGACTCCATGTCGAAATCGCTGTTCTTGCTTGATCGGCGCGGTCGGGCTGGCTGCGGCTTGAGTCTTCCTCTGCCAACTGGTTTGCCACCTTGGGTAGCCTTATCCCTTGATGCCACTGACTCCATATCAACATCCCGGCAAATATTGACATTTTGCCGGGCAGATCGGTCCTAGTCATGCGGGCGCGGAGGCGATAGGCATCGGTCTCCCATGAAACGCTCCATCATTGCCTCAAACATGGCTTGGACGTTAGATTGGGTCATGGGCAGCGTGTTGGTATCCTCCTTTGGAGGTACTGAAACCTGTGGGGGCTCCTGGGGCCCCGACCGGCATGCAGCCCCATTCTGCCGCACGTCCTTTTTATGCTTCCATGGGGGTACGATCCGCCTCCATGGTCATCCGCTCAACACCGACCTCCAACTCTGATGAGCTATTAGAGGCAGGTGGAAACTGATACAGCGACTTATCATCGGAGCACACATCATCGTATGCTGGCGTGGCCTCAGCGGCCTTCAATGCCACGGTGGGAGTTGGGCGGCGAACCGCCCCCACCAACGGCACCAAATGATCATGGAGGGTCGACATCGACATCTCCAGCTTCCAAGTGTCCAGATCGAAGATTTTCTGCACGTTGGAGAGGTTTTGCACTTTTATGCCGACCTCAGCCAACATCGCCAGCAGGTTCTTCACCAATAGCAACGGCCGATCGCTTTGGATAGGCTCAGTGGTGGGTCCGAGAAGGCGATCGGGGATCTGGAGTTTTAATATCTGCATGAACTGGTCTTCACGCATAAATCTCTTTAACCCGTGGATGTAATACGTCCTGGTCAGGTCTTCTTCCTTGATAACCCCATCCCCGACCTGCGACTTTTCTTCCAAGTCGTCTTCATCGGATGGCATTCTGAGCCTCTGCTTGGGGACCTTGGGAAGTGGATCGGATCGTTTCGATAAGCCTCCAAGTCGTTTTCATCTTTTACTTTTTCAACAAAACATTCATTCAAATGCATAGGATCAGGTCAAAAGTCCTGATACTTTCCGGAACTATAGCAAGACTTGATATAGTCCCGATCGGCTACGGTGGGAGCCTTATGGGGAGGAAAAAACTTATTAATCCCGATCTGGTCCTCCACCCGGCCAGATCGGACATCGCCATCCTTATCGACAACGAGAACATAAGGCGATAGCCGTTCCTTATGTCCTCTCCAGAACGATTCCACATTTATCTCGTTATAATCGATTCATCGCGAGATATCATCTCGGTGATATTCACGATCACCAAGTGATCCGGGCACGCGCACCATTGTGGTGGAGTCAAGTTCAAAATCGAACACCGTAGTGTCGAGAACCTGACCACCATCGTGCCCAGCCTTCCCACTGACGGGGGAGGGTACCCCGCGAACCTTCGCCTACGATCCGATATGATCGTCCGCTGCTAGCAGACGACCGATCATCAGCATAGGACGCCTGGTACGATTCTTTCGTCATCTCACCTTGTGTACCCGATGTAATGGGCTGGTTTCACACTTGGTGGATCGTCGCTGGGAATTGATGTGGTCTTAAATGCGAGAGACCGTTCTGGGTAGTGTACTCTGGGCGGAACTCTTCACCCTGGGTACGGGCAGACCAGTTATACTCCAAGTAAATATACTTCAAAGGGCAGATCGCTTAACCGATCGTAGAGCCCAACCAATACGAGAATAAAAGTCCAATACTCCAATATAGAGATCCAAACGAGAACGTGATAAACTCCACGAACGATATCTCCACGTAACAATCCAATACTTGATTACACGTTCCAAGCGTCTGTAACTTGATCTTGTGAAGCCGACCAATACGTACTCCCGTCGAGGGACTTCCGGCGGGACAAGTGCGTCTGTAACGCGTCCCGGCCGGGTATAACGAGCTAGAGGGGATTACTCGACCCTCTGCTCCCAAACACTCTGCGGCGTGCAGAGGCGACTAGCGTACTTGAGTTAAAGGCCAAAGACGGTAAAACCAAAAACCAAGCAAAACCTAAACCAAGCAAAACCTAAACTAACCAATCCTATCTCCCAAAATCCGTGTTCTTGACACCCCTCGTCCACGATAGGATTAAAAGCCTCCTTGATTTCCACCAATCCGATCGCCGATAAGCCGATCGGTGTGCTGCTGGCACAAAGCGACCAAAATGCTTGAGTCCGCTTCACCACAACTCCGCCTGGCACACGTCGTGCACAAGCCTTTCGTTGTCCGAGATGTTGAATAGTGTTCGAACACATAACGCAGATGTAGTCGAAATCTTGAGTCGTAAGTGTTCAATAATGTATCCAAATATAACGAAAAGTCAGCACAATTGATATATCCACAGTCAAACACACGTTGGTGGCGTAAAAGGTATCAGTAGACAGTTCGTAATGCATGAAAGATAATATCCTAACCAGGGACTAAATCAACGGGATGTATATTGAGGAGTGTTAAGCTAGCCTAATATGAAAATATGTAACAGATGTTGAAGTCATGGTAAACTTCTATCTGTGTGTGTTATACTTGTCCCCAGAACCGAGTACTAATGTACTAATTATGCTATTAATAAGAACGAAATGCAAATTGCTATCTAAAACTAGTCCTACTCAGTTTCAATAAAAAACAAAAATAGACGGAATATTTTAAGATCCTTCAAATTCTTCTCTCAACGTTTATCAAAGAAACTAAGCTAGCTCTTCCGATGAATCGAGCCGCATGCGAATATCATTTTGCTACATTTCTGAGGGAGGTGGACAGTCTTTGTGAAAAGTGTCCTATTCTATAGAATTTCTCTATATATATTATTTACGGAAATTTACAAATAATGGAGTGATTTTGAAAATAATTACAGATAGGGGAGTGATTCAAAAATATTTACAAATAAGGGAGTGATGTCACTGCAAATTTGCACGCCACGCCCTCACGCTGTGACGTTGCTCGCTCTCACCATGCCACGTTGCTCGCTCTCACACTGTTACGGGGATCGATCCCGCTGCCACGTAGCTCTCTCTCACGCTCCTAGCGCTCACGCTCATCGCTCTCACGTTTCCACGTCGCTCTCTCACGCCATCCAACATCGCCACACACGTTCCTTTCACACAGTCACTTCTCCTAGATCTAACCTCATAATAACAAATGGAAATAGAAAAGACGTATGATACAGCAGCGGAAACTCGGGCTGCGATCGACCAGTGTTCTCTTGAGCACCATGTACTATACCTTGTCAAGTCCAACAAAACCTCTCTGATTACAGTGATACGCCCAACAATTCAAGATGGCAATGGAACTGCAACTTGTGCATTTACCATCTCAGCCTTCAGACGAAAGGACGGATGTGGTGGAGCGGCTGATCAGAATTGTTGAAGTTCGATCATGCGTTACCACGGCGCCCGGACTGCCGACTAACGAAGGGGTCCTCCGTAGTCCTGTTACTGCTTGTGTTCTTGCTCACTTGTGTACCCGACGGCTTGGGCGTGGGTTGCTCTCCGGGTGACGGGGATTCAGAGCACTGCAATTCTTGATGCAAGATTGAGATTAATTCGTAGCGAATCGACCGGTATGTCGATCAGGTGTGATCAGGTGTAATCAGGTTTGAATAAGGTGTGATCAGGCTTGAATCAAGTGTGATCAGGATTGATCAGGTGTGATCAGGTGCAGAAAGTCAATGATCAAGACTGTCGATCGATGATCAGGGGATGATCAAGGTCGGTGATCGATGATCAGGGGATGATCAAGGTCGGTGATCGATGATCAGGGGTGATCAAGATAAATAATCGATAATTGCAGACTGATGGCCGATCTAGTTGATTCTGCACGAATTGGCGCGATTGCGGGTTGATGATCGCAGGGCGCAGGTTGTAGATCGATGATCAGGGGATGATCGGTGAAGGGGGTACTTGATCAAGTGGCGGAAGTCTTCACTACTTGATCACCGAGCCTCTTAAGCCTAGTCCGCTAATATAGCACCCAATATACGATCTATTCTTAGCTTAGACCTAAGAGGGGGGGATTCCAAAAAAATCTACCTAGTTTTCCCGTGGGGCGCTTAGAGCAGCCGCACTTATAGGGGCCAAACGTGGACTAATGGGGAAAAGGTGAGAGCGCATTGCTCGATCACTTTCCCAAGCCAAAAACCTTTACAAAAGAGCCGCTGACACAGCGGGCGGAGTTGAAATAGAGTCTCCTAAAACTCAACGTCTGCCGGTGGGCCAAAAATGCACTAGGTGCTCCCTCCCGGGACGTAAAGGTGCGTATAAATGGAGGGAAGCGCTAAGGTGCCGTCCCTGTAGTTGATCTTATCTGTAACAGGACTGATCCTGTTACAGGCTTACTCTGTAATTGCGAGGAAGCGCGCAATACAATTAGGGAAGGATTAGTTGATAACAACTAATCCTATACAAAAAGTAAATATAAATATTCACTTTGGTCTAAGAACGCAAAATTAAGAGTGTTTATTTAATGGGTGGTTTAGAGGCTAATAGTATAGTAACTAACTAATTAATATAATAATATCAAGTATTCAACTAGCTGTACTATTAGTTAACCTGCAAGATTCGGTATTTATACCGAATCGACTTTTCCTTGGTAGATTATAATAACTTATAATCTCTTATTTAAATTTCAGACAACGCGTCTGAAATTAAACTGTGATATTCTAACTTGAATATCAATTATGTAATGGCACCCCAATACATCACCCCCCACTTAAGGTGGTTGGCCAATTAATTATTATTTTGGCCAATCATAGGTGGCACTTGTTGGTCGGAATTTCTCACTCACCAACTGATTGACCATCGACTCGATGGTCAAAGCACACGGCGGCGCTCTAAAGAGCGCTGCTGAAAACATTGAAGAAGCTTCTTCCTCCGCCTCAGCACTAGTTGCTGAGGTGTTGAGTGACAACGGTGACGCTGCATTAGCAGCGCCAACTACGCAAAGGTCGGAAGACGAACCGTCTTCGATCACAGATGCTGCTAAGGCGGCATCTGGCAAGAAACAGGGAGATGTTGCTAATGCAACATCTCGCACGATGGCAACTTCCGAATGGCGTGTTGCCAAGAGGGCCATGTTCGGGAGTTCTGACTCCGACAAAGTGATGGGGATACAGCTGTCCCCACTAAAGGATCTAGCGAGTCGAAACTCGCTAGGTGCTTATCGCCTAACAGCGATAACGACTCTGGTGTCGATGTCTGCTATGACAGCGACAATGATCATCACAAGTGGTTACGGGAACGCAGAGCCCCACCTTGATCAAGTACTTCTCCACGTCGGGGTGATTTAACCCCGGCGCGTGGTGTTGAAGCAGGCGGTGTTCCGCCTGCTAAAAGAGCTCGAACAGAAGCGGCGCCTGCCGCTTCTAAAGCGTATCATCGTACGGAACCACATGTTCCGTACAGGGTGGGGTTTTGGACCCCTGGCTGGGCTATTGCCCCCAACAGTGGCGGTCACCGTAAACGGGACTGCCAGTATGCGTTGTTCGATATCAACGTGCTGGATGACTGCGAAGACATCCAGTCACGTCGATTCGATCGAAGTACAGACGATAGACGTCTGTACTTTATTGACCTCTTTTTCCAGGTTCGATATTATTCGAGCCGGAAAGGGTCAAGGAGGAAAAGGGACGATAAAGACGCCCTGACTCATAGTTGGAATGCTTTTGTTGACAACTACAACAAAAGCCCGGATGATTACGTGAATAAAGTTCACGTAATGCGCGAGCGCTTTTTAAAGCACTCACGAACAGGCAAAATGGAATACATCGATTTTGCTTGCATCAAAGAAGGGTTGAACTGTGGTGTCCCTTCTCACCTCGTTTGCCCGCGGTGTACGCAGGGCGCTCCTCGTCTGTCAGAGGAGGAGTTGCGGGGGTACGGTGGTTTTTCCGTACCCGCCGAAATTCAGGGTTTAATTGATACCATGAATGCATCAACACCTACTGTTGATGCTACTTCGCATTATGAGTTTGAGACTTCTTCTCAAACTCAGTCAAAAGGTCTGGGGCGTCGGCCCTCAGAACCTCAATCGGCTCCCAATAGTCGAACTCTTGGGGATATCCCAGCCAGCGTACCAAGTACTCGGTATGCTGCCCCTTCTTCGAAGGCACCGAGCGCTTCGAGATCTAGCGCTCGAGGATATATCGCTTGTTCCCCTGATTATCAATCAGGGGCGGCGGAGGTTGAGAATTCCCTCGCCGTTGTTGTTGCGGAGCATGGTTCTTTGCTCCGCAAGCTCGAGGAGGGTTATTCCTCCTTGAGCGGCGATATGTCTCACTGTGTGAAGACATATCGGTCTCTTCGCGAGGATGTCCGCGACATCCTCGGGGCGCACACTGCCCTCCAGCAGAAGAATGATCTTCTGTACATTGAGGTTTCCTGCTATAAGGAAGAGCTCGATCGGCGCACGGCTGATCTTGAGCAGTTGAAGGCGGAGGTAACGACTCTCCGCTCTGCTCATCAACGGCTGGAAGCCGATTACAAGTCTATCATGGGAGACTTGGAGAAGCACGGTATATTACGTGGTTCTTTGTCTCCTCGTAAGACGAAGACAAACGATACGGTTTGATCCGCCTAACATAGAATGTTGGGTGGAGCCGCATTGCTGTGGGAATGTCTAAAGTATAGGCATTCCCCCGAATCTCTTGGACCTTGAAAGGTCCAATGTACTTAGGAAGCAACTTCTGTGTAGGGAAGTTGCTTATTGCATGTATAAGCAAATTAGTAGTACTTAATAATACCAATTCGCCTTTCCGAAAGGAGTTTTTGTTCTTCCTTCCTTGCTTGTCTGCATTTTGCTTCTGCTTGTCCAAAGCAGAAGCAAGTGCATCTTTTATATAGCGTATTACAGCTTGGCGCTGTAATACGAATTCATCTAATGCTTTATCAGCAGTAGGTGCATTGTCCTCGTTGTCTGCAGCCATTGCTGCAGACACATATTCATCGTATGCAGCTTCAGTTTCAATTGAAGCTGCTTCCGATTCTACTGTACTTTCAGTAGAAGGGGCATCGTTTTGTTCACAAGTTGCAGTTGCAACTTGCGCATTGACTTGCTCAAAATTTGAGCGGGTCCCTCCCCCACTTAGATTTGGCGTACCGACAAGTAAAGCTGGGGTTCGTGGATGCCTTAAGGCATTCACGTAGAACGGTTTATGCTTAGTTGAAGCATGCACTGAATTGTTAATCGCAAATTCAGTGAGTGACAGGTAGTCACACCACTGTTCAAAGGCATGTGCGTATGATCGCAACATGTCTCCGAGAACGCGGTAAACCTGTTCCGTCTGCCCATCCGTTTCCGGATGGTCCGCAGTTGACATCTTCAACTGGGTTCCCAACAATGAGAACGTTTCTTGCCAGAAACGTCCTGTAAATCTCGGATCTCGATCCGAGACAATGTCTACCGGCATTCCGTGCAAACGGAATTCCGTATCAACGAATATCCGCGCTGTTTGAGAGGCGGTTACGTTCGCTGATACTGCAGTAAGATGTACCATCTTACTGAAACGGTCTACAAAGACCACTATTCCAGTCTTCCGACTATTGTCGGGTGGAAGACCGAATACGAAGTCCATTGAAATGGACTTCCAACACTCTGTCGGAGCCGGCAGAGATTGCAGCGGAGCCTGTGCAGACTGCGCAGGCTTAACGCGCTGGCAAATCTCGCAAGCGCGTACGTATTTCCGTACCCACTTGTACTGGTTTCGCCAGTAAAAGTCACGTGCGAGAGAAGCGTATGTCTTCTCTCGACCTTGATGCCCCGAAATCGGTGCATCATGATACTCAAACATAATTTGATGTTTGAGATCAGCTTCGTTTGGAACGACGATGCGACTTTCATCTTTTTGGTCTGTGCTGTAAAGCAGCAGACCATCGTGCAGTCGATATCGATGCACGCAAGCGCGGAGGAACTCTGGGAGTTCGTCGCGCTTCTCACTTGATTGATTACTTAAGTAATAAATCAACAGACGTGTCTCCTTGTCTGTTTTGTACGCCTCGCGTACTTTTCGTATAATTGACTACGACAAAGCAGTGTAACGGATCGCGTTTGCACTGGCACCTTCGGTTACGGATGGTTTCGTCTCGTAATCGGGCCTTCGTGATAGCGCATCCGCTATCACGTTCAACTTTCCGGGTTTGTATTCAACCGTAAAGTTGTATTCAGCAAAAAATGACAGCCATCGAGCCATTCTTTGAGAAATGTGTGATAAATTCACGGCCGGCGTAGCGACGAATGGTCCGTGTAAAACACAAACGGTCTATCTCCCAATAGATAGATCCGAAACTTGGCCAGTGCATACTTCATGGCAAGGAGTTCCTTGTCATGCACTGGATAGTTGCGCTCGGCTGGGCGCAACTGACGCGATTGATAGCAGATTACGCGATCACGACCATTGTGATCACGATGCATCAAATCACAGCCGATAGCGAAATCGCTCGCGTCGCAAACGACGTGGAACGGACGCTCGTTATCGGCTATAGCCAAGACAGGCGCTTCAGTCAAACTTTGCTTGACTGCATCAAAAGCATCTTGGCATTGGGTATCCCAATGCCATTCGACATAGTTCTTAAGTAATTGAGAAAGAGGTCGTATTAACCCAGCATAGTTGCACGAATACTTGTGCGAATATATTGCCAACCCAAGGAACTTCGAAGTTCCTTAACGTTGTTTGTCTTAGGCCATTCAACGATCACCCTGATCTTTTCTGGATCAGAGCGCACCCCGTTCTTGCCCACAAAGCATCCAAGAACGGGTATCTCAGGTGCACCAAAGGTGCACTTCTTTAGATTTGCATAGAGCTTATGCGTAAGCATAAGCTCTAACACTCGACGTAGATGCTCCCTATGGACATCTACATCGCTTTTATCGTGTTCACCCTTACTATGTATGAACACGTCATCGAAATAACTCGGTGCGAATTCTCGCACCGGGCATAGTAGATGCGTTACGCATCTGTTAAACGTAGCAGGGGCATTTCGAAGCCCCTGCGGCATAACAAGCCACTCCCAAAGCATACCGCTTGGGGTGCTTACCGCCGTGAGAGGGATATCCTTCTCACGCATTAGGATTTGATAAAATCCATCTCTTAGATCGAGAGCACTAAAGATGGTGCTCCCGCACATGCCATCTATGATGACATCTTTTCGCGGTATCGGCGTCTGCGCCGGTACCGTCGCTGCGTTCAGCTTGTTGTAAGCGTGAACGATTCTCCACCCACCTGTGGACTTTTTCACACAAAAGGTGGGGGTAGAGTGCGGTGAGATAGACTCCCGCAGTTGGCCTGCTTTACGACGAGCTTCGAAAAACTCGTCGATCGCTTTTAATTGGCGTTGCGTGTGGCAACGGCCATTGCCGCGTAACACAATACTTCGTGCCTGTCACGAGGTCAATTTCATGACGAGTTCCCTTATCCTTAGGGAAATCGCTAGGTGCTTCTTCTGGGAATACGTCAGCGTATTCCCGAAGTACCTCATAAAATGGGGAGTTCGCTTTAAGCGACTCCAAGCTCTTCGCTTCAAAGCGCTGAACTTTGGTTTGATCATTGGGAACCTCTTTCTCAATGTTTTCCACTTGTAATGTGGATATTCGTTCACGAATATCCACTACATCATCTGTTGCAACGATGATACAGATCTTTTCGATCTGACCATCGTGCAAGTTTCTCATAAACTTCTTCCAGCTTAGCGCTGGAAGAGACATCACCTCCGAACCTTCTTTCGGATGGTGTTCCATCAACAGATACTGGGTAGCTAATCCGGTCTCCGTTTGTGTCAAGACGTTGATCGTCTCGACGGAACTGTCCATGCAATCAGACGCACTCGTCTGATTGACTGCTACACGGTGATTACGATTCACCGTGTGCGAATACTCATCATCATGGTGGCCACTGCCTACCATGGAGTTTTGGAGATCAGATGTTCTCGTCTGATCGGCCGCCTGTTTTGCGACACGGTGGTCTTTATCACCCGTGTGCATGGCTAACGCAACGTGGTGGGCATTGTCCACCACGGAGTTGTGCTCACGATTGCACTCGATCGTGAGTTCACACTCATCAACACGGAATTCTTTCATCGTGTTGGAACCTTCGGTCGCACACTGGGTGTTTCCCACTGTGGATACTATTTCATTCTCACGGTGGGTGTTTCCCACCGTGGATATTACTTCATTCTCACGGTGGGTGTTTCCCACCGTGGATATCACTTCATTCTCACGGTGGTCTTTATCACCGGTGGAATGTTTCTCTACAACACGCAACGACTCTTCTGTTGCGTGTGGTAGTCCCTCTGGACTCTCACCAGCGGAGGTACCTTCCGCTGATCGTGTCGGAACAGACCTGGTGGTGCCATCGCTATCCACCAGACTGTCCGACGCTGCGGTTGTATCTTCTGATACAGCCGGATTACACACAGGGTGATCAGATCCTGTGGGTCCGCCGCAGTCGATCGATAGGTTAACCAAGTAGATCGAAGGTTTAAACTTGGACATCCATGGGATTCCAAGTATCACATCGAACTTGTCATCTAAATCGAGGACGATGAATTCATCCTCGAATGACAGTTCATTCAACTCGAAGCGTGTTTTAATCACACGCTTTGGAATAGTCACGGTTGCACCTGTTGCTAACCGGACTGACAACATACTTCGTGGGGTTTCTACCTCCACGAAGCTCAACAGCGTTAGACTCTGAGTTCTAACGAAATTGTTTGACGCTCCTGTGTCAAACAAAGCTCGCATGGGGACATCGCTCCCGTGCGGCTTAACCTCCAGGGTGATAAGAGGCTTATCATCACCCTGCACCTTTTGACAGGACATAGTACCGTCTGGGGCTATTACCCTCACATGCCCTATGTCGGCATGTGGGATAACATTCCCAGTAGGGCGCCCCGCCCCTACTGGTGATTTACGTTTTTTTGCACCAACAGGGTGATGTCCCTGTTGGTGTCGCCGTGCAGCGGACGGTTCCGTCCGCTGACTGCGTGGCACCGGACGCGGTGCCATACACTCATGGGCAAAATGCCCCATTTTTGCGCATCTATTGCAGCGAATATTCTTCTTAAATTTCGGTTGCTTCGAGTTCGAAGCAACCGCAGCCGATAGGTCCATCGGCTCTGGACCTCCACCGCCCATGCTCTGGCGCGGGTGGCTGTTTCTTGAGACGAAGTGTGAACTTCGTCTGCCCGACTGCTGATTGTTGACATGTTGTTGCGGCATGTCAAAAGCGAAGGGCTGTTGAGCCCTTCGGCTGTACCCAGCATGCGATGACGCTGATCGCATGCTGAACTCCTCACAGATGCTCATATCAATTGCATCCCTTAGAGTCTCTGACGGGTGCCGGTAGAGACTTTGTTTAACGGGACCATCATTGAGTCCCTTCATGAAGCCAGTGACCTGCATAGCAGGGGGCACCGGCTCATACACAATATTTGACAGCAAATATTGCGTCTTCTGAGCGTAAGCTTGAAGGTCAAGCTTACCTTGTCGGAGTTCCATGAACTCCTGACGACTACTTAGCTCCATTTCTGGAGCTCCAAAGTTGAGCTTTAGCTCAGCTTTTAATTCCTTATAAGTAAGGAACGCAGGCTCATCAGTGGCTCTGCGACTCATCGCCCATGCCCTGGCTCTGCCGCCCAGACATGTTGTGGCGAATTACGCCTGTTGACATTCGTCAACAATATTTTGCGCTGAGATGGCATCTTCCACCTCTGCGAACCATCTACGAAGGGGCTCACCCCCTTCGCCGGTAAAGGACGGTACTCGCGCCTTTACCACTTCAACGCTATGCGTTTCAGGTGCAGTTGCGGTCCGCGCTGCCTCTGGCGCGGGCCGTTCTGGCTTTTCTAGGTGGTTTCGTCTAAATCGATTCACCACCTGTATCACTTCCTCTGGGGACTTACTCTGGAGGAAGGTAATGATGTCGGTCCCCATAGACCGAACCATTTCGACCGTCGCGTCTTTACTACGCGACGAGAAGTGAGGGAAGTGTTCATTCACCACTTCCAGCGTTCTCTCTCGCTCGGCAGGCGTCATGTCTCGCGACATGATGCCGAGCGGCTCTTAATCTTCGCTCCGCTAGTTAACTAGCAGAACGGAACTGTGGTCGTTAAGACGGACCACAAAGTGCTACCAGGTAAAACAGGACTGATCCTGTTACAGGCTTACACTGTAATTGCGAGGAAGCGCGCAATACAATTAGGGAAGGATTAGTTGATAACAACTAATCCTATACAAAAAGTAAATATAAATATTCACTTTGGTCTAAGAACGCAAAATTAAGAGTGTTTATTTAATGGGTGGTTTAGAGGCTAATATTATAGTAACTAACTAATTAATATAATAATATCAAGTATTCAACTAACTGTACTATTAGTTAACCTGCAAGATTCGGTATTTATACCGAATCGACTTTTCCTTGGTAGATTATAATAACTTATAATCTCTTATTTAAATTTCAGACAACGCGTCTGAAATTAAACTGTGATATTCTAACTTGAATATCAATTATGTAATGGCACCCCATTACATTATTGATCGGACTGAAAAGGAGAACTTTATTAGTGCTTATATCCTAAAATCTACCAATTACCTAATATCAACCATCAGAACTACCCATTCCTATGTGCTCCATCGACCAGTCAACCTGATTTCTCAGTCGTCCGTCGCTTACCGTTAGGTACCCGTATATAGTGTCGCTTCTAATCCGATGTCCCGTCCATATACCTACAGTTGTACACACAGTTGTACCCACAGTTGTACACAAAATTTACGTTACACTTCACCACACGGACTTCTGTGACGAAGTGGAGTCTTTATTTACAGCATGTAGGTGACCTGCGGCACTTATTAATTCATGATATATTTTTCACGCCAAGACCCTAATACTAGCGCGATGTTGCGGTTTAAAGTTGAAAGCATCGGTGGTCATCTTCTTCCCCTAAGGGCAATGATCCTTAGCAACAAAAAATCGTGTTGAACCTTCATCATGAGAGCCAAGCGACACGTCTCACGCTTACACAGCGTCTCATTAAAGTCTTGAATCTTCATCATACGAATAACGTGAAAATTATGGCTTGAGAGATTCGAACGAAGAGAATATTGATCCGGATAATGCGGTGAGCCAAGTGCACACGACTTTTTGTTACCCTTCTCATCGCGATTGGACCCGCCGTTGTGTTTAGAAGCTGCTCCTGTGTCTTGGCTTTCTCTTTCGGTGCGGCGGATTTCATTTCATGGTCTGGTTCGCGTGTTATGTCCCGCGCCCTAGCGCCCCTCGCCGCGACTGACGCTTTCTATTGAGTGTGTTGTTAAATATTGGAATTGAGGAGGAACATTTTCGGCCAAGCAGAAGGGACTTGTGCCGGCCGTCTCGTGCCTGCCGTCTCGCATCTGATTGAATGGTGATTGGTATGAATCTGGAGTTTTTATGAAGAATTTCAGCCAATCAGAAGGGACCTATGCCGGCCGTCTTGTGCCGGCCGTCTCGCGACCAATCGGATTAAGGAGGGTTTCCGATGCAACTGTCCAGTATTGGAGTCAGTGATGAAGTAACCAAAAAATAGTAAGTAGCAGAAGTGTTTGATTTCCGTATAGGATTTGGTAATACTTAACAGATTCGAATTTCCCCTGAACAACACAGATCTCTGGCGGCCCTATAAAAACCTTCTTCATTGTTCTCATACAAAAACCAAGTCTAATACATAGAAGTCGTTGAATGAACATCTAAGCAAGAGGAGCAGCAGCCTTTTTAAGCTAGCTAGAGTTGGGGGCAGCCTGGAATTATTTTGGAAGTGTGTTCCTAGTGTTTTTGGTTGACTTGTGGTTCGGGAGGTAGTAGTAAGGACCTGGGAAGTTAAACAAGAAGGACTGAATTATTACCGTCTTGTGTTGTTAATTAAGTGGAAACACTAAAATTTTCACCACCTTCACGACACTTCTGCATATCACACGACTTACACCTCATTGTGTGTTGAACAATTATCACAGTAAGGCGTTCCAGCTGCGTAGCCGCCATCCGCTAGCAACATTCGCTCAGCCGCTACTAGAGGATATTCCATCTTTGCGCCCCCGTGACATGGTCAATCGAGCAAGGACAGAGTCTGGTGCAGAAGTTCCTTATATGGCAGCGTGGGGAAGCAGATGTGATGCCAGACGTCGGACCGCGAAGGAGATCAAACGCAGATATCAACGGATCGATTCCTTGTTGGAACAGCTTCGTGCACTGAATCCAGGAAGTGTCACCAATATTGAGCACCAGGGCAACAACTTCCACCGGACTTTCATCAGCTTGAAGGCATGGCAAAGTGCAGCTCTCACTGCACAACCGATTTACATCCTCGACGCATTCCATTCCAAGTCCAGCTACAAGGTCGTGTTTTTTGGATACGATCGACGGAGATATGAATCTCGTACCTCTGGCAGGTGTGTGTATGGTGATTGGGGAATTTGATGAACTTGACGACTGTCGATGCTCCGTGAAAATTTGCAGTGACACCACTCCCTTATTTGTAAATATTTTTGAATCACTCCCCTATCTGTAATTATTGGGCCGCCCTACCGGCACACCCCTTCGCCCTGACCCTGTGGTGCAGTGGTTTAGACCCTGTCGTGCAGTGGTTTAGGCCCCACCACGGGACCGGGAGGTCACGGGTTCGAGTCCCGCAGTGGACACGAATCCAAGGCCGGGTAGAGTCGGGGTCCAAGTGTAATGAAGAGGCCCTTACAGCACGCGCTTGACATGGCTTACACCTGTCCGATTAAATGGGGAGGTTCTAAAATATCTCACCCCTCCGCCCTACGGGCACACCCCACGTGACTTTCTACCAATAGAAATTATGGTGGATTTTGATTGAACATGGTGGGTGTTACACACCAGTTACTGGTATAATTAGAGAGAGATAAAGACTGCTCACACAATGCATGAGCTGCGGAGTTTGTTATCGACACGAAAGGTCTTTCCGCGGCACTACTGCGCCGAGGTGGGCATCGTGTGATCCACTGTGGTGCGGTGGACCAATCTATGGATAGCTGCGTTTCAAGCTGGTGTTTCCTTCACCCAGACAAACATTCGTACCGGTCCTATCATTCTATCTTAACTCGCTGTCCAATACATTGGTTCCACTGCAGTATCAACGAGCTGGTAGTGGGACTGCCACCATCAAGCCGTCATGAGGACAGCGTCATGTTAAATGAAGCAAAAATCTACATTCTTTTTCTCGATCGAATAACTTTCCGTCGCAAATGGAGTGATTTGATTAAACGCTACGATCGCCACAAGTCAGCACGGAGCTCGCAATCCCAACTGCACCATTCGCGTGCATCTCCTGGCCGCGAACAACTGACTCGCGCTCTTTTTCATCTGTTACATAGTGCGAAAGATTTGCGGCGTACGTACGTGCATTTTTACCGTCGCGGCGTTCCGGATCTGGAGCGGGATTGAGGTCCAGCGTGCTCAGTATAGCGGCACACCAAATTTAATTTCTTTAAGTGCCAAACACACTAACAAGATGGATGCTGAACGACAGATGGAAGTTGACTAGAAAGGTAAGAAGACAGGCCAGCGTTGCACCAATCGCTACTCGGATTTAATTTGTCCAGCTCACATGCGTTAAATCTTAACTTGTGTTAGCAGACGCATTCGAAGCTATTTATTTGGACATATGGAGTCGGAGGTTCGTTCAGCTGCTGCTGGGGGCCACGGCACTTGGATATGGAATACTATTTGTGATTTGTGCGTGGCTTGTCATTTACATGCATCATCATCGGTCTGGTGCCTTACGTGGCGATACAAGAGCGGCGCAGAAAGTGCTCTTACCTGCATTTCAACCGCTTCTGTGGCTTCTCTCGATCGTGTATTTGCTCTATTCGATCACTTTTACTTTATTAGTGTTTGGGAGATCACATGTGACAAAGCTCCATCTTGTCGAGACGGAGATTTTCTATTGAGGTCGGCTCTTTGTGTTTGCGTTGCTATCCTGTATCTAAAGCAGCCGGCTGTGACGACGAGAGCGTTAATTCGCGCAGCACTCTACTCTTTGTTGCTCGCGATGTATAACGTCCCGATAGTATGGATAATGGATTTAAAGGCAAGAACGCATGCAGCCCATTACGCGACGATGCTGACCGAAATATATTAATTTACTATCGCTTGTACCAATGAATTTACTCGATGAGCGGTTCTGGCTGGATCACCTCGTCATTGCTCAACATGCTCGTGCCCACGTATCGAATGAGTTGTCGCTTTCGTCGTCAATGGGCACTGTTGTATCGGTGGCGTTTGCTTCCGCCTTCCAGTCTTTCTTTTCCCTTACCTGTTCTTTTTTAGCATTTTGCTCTCTCTTTTGCTGACGTTCAAGATCAATTGCCTGCAATAATATTGACATGATACACCCCGTTTCCTGGGGATTTGAGACCCAAATTGTCGCAGCAACGTCCCGCGAGCGAGTGTCATTTCCCGTTATAGTGAACCGATCACCCACGTGAAGACACTCGTGGCCCTGAATATTTCGCATCTCCTCGCTGCCACGAAGTTCCTTCGGCAGGAACCGGACACACATATTTTTTCAAAGCCTGAATGCCCAATGCCTTGTGCCCAATGTCTACTCACACGTCGTTGCCACCAATAAAAGCGCAGAATGGCACCTGAAAGTGACGCAGTTCGTGCTGCAGCCTAAGACTGATCTCTTCTAGATTCTCGTAAAAAAATTGCTTGTTAGAAGTATTGATGATTCCAATCGCTCGCTCTTTTCGAAGAATATTCGCCGATAAGTGAAGTTCTTCGACTGTGTCTTGCAGCACCAATTCTGCTGCATTGAGCAGCGTCGTCACTTCCTCATCATGTCAGCACTCTCCACGGCCATCTTTCCATATAGCACCGTCAATTTCCCGCAGTCCTACAATTTCCGACATCATGTCCGTGTACGTTTCAAAAAACTAATTGCACTCGCCTCCCTTGACTAGAAATCTTGCCCGTTCCTCGCTTGCCAGATCTGCTCAAGCCTCCAAAATACCGCGAAGACGCTGCTCGTATCGCCTAGGAGGTCCAGGGTAACCTGCTGCTGTCAAGAGTGATACTACAATTCCTCATCGGATACCTCTACGTTAATCTACACGATTCTCGAGCTTCAGTTGATGCTCCCGCCATCCTCGTAGCTAGTGTCGTCCGCATCAATTGTCAACAGCTTCCGTTTCCCAGCGGTCGCGACGTTGAGAATGTAGCGATTTTCTTTAAACGTCGGTGGGACTCGCTTACGGGCTAGAAAATGCGTGGTAAGCGTCGTACTCGAGCGCGGCGCGCGTCAAGTCCAGCGGCAGAAAAAGTCTTGTGGGCTTGGGCAGGAACTGCTGCACGGTGGCATGTCCACGTGTTCGGTAATGAGGTCGCTCGTGAAGCGAACGCTTGGAGCACAGACTCGCGCAGTTCATTTGAGTCACCTTCAGACGACCTGATCCATTCCCGCAATTGTTCAATCATCGGGTCTTGCTCCTACAACATGGTATAGAAGAATTGGCAAACTTCAAGTCGTGCCTACTTTATTTCTATTGGTCGAAAGTCAAGTGGGGTGTGCCCGTAGGGCGGAGGGGTGTGCCTGTAAGCCGACCCTAATTATTTTCAAAATCACTCCTTATTTGTAAAGAAGACTGATAGGTGTACCTCACCCCCTTGTTCATGTACCTCACCTTTGATACGTGTACCTCACTTTACAGTTGAGCGCTGGGCCCCGATATAATCTACACTATCACTCCCCTTTCGAGAATACAGTATATAGTATACAGTACACATTACTAAAATTTAGAGAATTCACCTATACCGGTAATAAGCGTAGCCGCAGAAGCCACCCCCGAACTGGCCGCTATCTACTCATCGGTGGCATTGTTTTCGCAACCATGCAATTTATCTCGGGCCTAGTTGATGACTGGAACGATAGACGGGAAGGCGCTAAGGTGAATCCAAAATCCACTGAGGGCATAGGTGTATGACTTAGTACCCATTATGTGTTGTGATTCTACAGACCCTGAAGTTCGCCTTACAACCGCGCAAGTCAGAAGACGAAGAATAAATATTTGGCTCGGATGAGAGTTTAAGTGTCGAAAACACTCGGAATAAACTCAGCACGAAAGTCATACAGTGTTGCCGCATATTTTGACGACGTATCTCTAAAGCTGAACATTTCTAGCTTGTGCTCGGCTTGAAAGGCAAAGATAGCGTCTGCGAGAGATTCTGGCGTGGGCTTAGGTGCCGTCACATCTGCTTCCCAAAATGGTTTCTCTTTATCCACAGCGTGCTCGTGAAGAGCATTGGCACTTGTATTGCTTGGTCATTTTAATAGGAACAGGAGCAAGTGTCACTTTGTTTTGCTTCGCAATCAAGTTGCACAAAGTTGAGTGCCTACCAATCGCTGCATTTCGAATAGACTCCCAAGGCAAAGGAAGGTGTTTCACCGCTTCCAACCCGCTTGGGCTAAAGAACACAACCCAGTCCGGCACTCGGCACTCGTCGGGGATCGCGATATTTTGTAGAGCACAAGTCTGGTAGACAACTAATTCTTCAAGAAGGAGACCTCTCGATAGAAAACTGTCTGGGAGAACATCACGGCGCTTGTCACCACAGAGAAATATCATAGGCTTCTCTTTGCAATCCACTGGCAATCCACCATTATGATGCAGATATTCGGACAGCATTTCCGCTGAGCCATAATCGTCGCCTTTGCAGATTACTCCGAGGGGCAGTAGCTCTCACGACGTGGCTGCACCCACAGAGAAACGGGCATCGATTGTAGACTTTTGAATGCCTGCTTTTTCAACTCCAACTCTAATTTACTGACCGCGTTGCTCACAGCAATTGCACTACGTGGACTTGTGACCAAGATGCCACTGTAGCGCTGCAAGTGTGTCAGAAAATCAAGAAGCTGTGCTTCATTAAGGTATTCAAACGTCAAGACGTCGGTAAAATAAAGTTTATGACTTTGATCGGAGGACGATCCAGATTCAGCTTTCTGCTCAAAAGCCGCCACGTACTTATTGTGGTGAAGTGTACCAAAAATTTGGTCACTTTTGGTCAAGGCAGTTGGTCGAATTTCGGATTGGTCTAAACAAGGGGGGCTTTTTAGCCTATCAGATTCAAGGAGTGTCAAGAACGCAGGTTTTGGTGAGTCACCTGACATTGGGTATTTTACATATTTTGTGTGGGTACATTAGGGACCATAGGGAGGTAGTATTATTGGTTAGTTGCGATTTTTCCAAGTAGAAGTCTTTTGGTTGTGGTTTTTCCAAGTAAGAGTCTTTTGGTTGCGGATTTTTCCAAGTAAAAGTCTTTTGGTCTACACCGCAGAAAGGGGTCGCTGTTATTCTTTTCACGTACACTAGCCGCCTCCGCTCGCCGCGGAGTGTTTGGGGGAAGAGGGTTGAATTATCCCCTCTCGCCTATTATACCCGGTCTGGACGCACCGCACGCGCACTTTGGCCACCGGAAGTCCCTCGACGGGGTACGATTTGGCGATCTCGACACTTTGAGTCAAGTACGTTTGGAACGTGCTATTCACTGGATTTGTCTTTACGTGGAGATATCGTTTGTGGAGTTTCACGGGCATATTGGGTCTTCACGTGGACATATTGGCTCATTGTAACATTGGTTGGAGTTTAGACCGGTTTTGGTCTTCTCTCATATTGGTCAGGGGCTAGACCGGTTGATTGGTCTACCCTCTATTATTTCGTATTGGTCAGGTCTAGATCGTTTGGACGATCGACCTATTGGAATTTATCTTTTGGAAGTGTTTCTGATATGTACGTACCTGGGGTGAAGAGTTCCGCCCTAGGTACACCTAGCCAGCACGGTCTCCGATATTCAAGCCAGAATCAGATCGATCTGCGATCCCGATCCACCGAGTGTGTAACTAGCCCATTCCATCGGGTACACAAGGTGAGATGAGCTTAAGTGAATCGGACCAAGTGTCTTTGGATGATGACCGGTCGTCTGCCAGCAGCGGGCGAACGGACCAGATTTCGAGTGGAGGTCCGCGGGGTACCCCCCCCCGTAAGTTGGAAGGCTGGGCAAGATGGTGGTGGTCAGGTTGTCGATACAAATGTATTCCATTTCGAACTTGACTCCACCACATTGGTGCGCGTGCCCGGATTACTTGGTGATCGTGGATATCACCGCGAGGTGTCATCAAAGATTGAATTTGAAGATTTGAATTTGGAATCGTTCTGGAGAGGGCGTAAGGAAAAGCTATCACCTTACGTCTTCGTTCTCGATAAAGATGGCGATGTCCGGTCTGGCCTGGTGGAGGACCAGATCGGGATTAATATTTTTTTTCCTCCCCAAAAGGCTCCCACCGGAGCCGATCGGGACTATAGCAAGTCATGCTATAGTCCCGGAAAGGATCAGAACCTTGGTCCTGATCCTATGTATATGCATAAACAAGTTGATAGAAAATCAAAAGACGAAAAATACTTGGAAGCTGATCAGAACGATCAGACCAACCTCCCCAAGGTCCCCAAGATACCCAAGATTCCCAAGAAAGGGTTGGGAATGCCGGCCGACAAAGACGACCTCGAAGAAAAGTCGCAGGTCGGAGATGGAGGCATCACTGAAGAAGACCTAAACAAGATGTACTACATTTTTGAGCTGAAACGATTTGTTCGCTTTGACGTGGTCTTTCGGGTGTTGAACCTCCAGCCAGATCCCCGACCATCTTCTCGGTCCCACTACCGAGCCGATCCAGAGTGATCGCCCATTACTGTTGGTAAAAAACTTGGTGGCGATGTTGGCGGAGGTTGGCATTAAAATGCAGAACCCCGCTGATGTCCAAAAACTATTTGAATTTGATACTTGGAGGCTGAAATCGTCGATGTCTACCTTCCACGACCATTTGGTCCCACTGGTGGGGGCGGTTCGCCGCCCAACTCCCACCGCAGCAGTGAAGGTCGCTGAAGCCTCCACAGCGCTTGTCGACGTTGGTTCTGATGACGAATCGGATTATCAGTCTCATCCGGCCTCTAACAGCTCATCAGAGTTGGAGACCGGTGTCGAGCGGATGACCGTGGAGGTAGACCATGCCCAGCCTGAACAAAAAAGGGAGATGCGACAGCAAAGGGCTGCTTGCCAGTCGGGGATTCAGCGACCCCCACAGGTCTCAGTTCCGCAAAAGGAGGGTATCAACACGTTGCCCATGACTCCAGCTAACGTCCAAACCGTGTTTGAGACGATGATGGAGAGTTTCATGGAAGACCGGGTTAGACCACCTCTGCGGCCACATGCCCAAGACCGGTCTACCCAGCAAAGTGCCAATGTTTGCCGAGATGTGGATATGGAATCGGTAACATCTGTGGACAAGCCCACTCGAAGTGGTAAGCAAGTCGGCAAAGGGAAGCGCAAGCCGCAACCGGCCATACCGCGTAGACCAAGCAAGACAAGTGACTGTGACATGGAGTCGGTCGGCGGTCTTGACGACCACTGTGGGTCAGACGGTACGGGCGCTGGCAAGCCACGCAAGGCTAACCTAGCCTCCACTATTACTTACGAGTTTGGATCTGCTGCGATTCCGCGCATCCGTATGGCCGCGACGACCGACCTCAAGGACTTCACTGGCAAGGATGCTGATGAAGACCAGGCCCGGTCTTGGTTCGGTCGGGTCAAGTCTGCGTTCCTGCGAGACCAGACCCCGAAAAGTGAAAGGTGTCTGATCTTCCGGGATTTGTTGAAAGGACCGACTGCCAACTGGATCCAACAGTTAGGTCGGGATGTCCGGTCTGACTGGGACCAGCTATGTGCAGAGTTTGAAGGGCAATATTGTAACTCCGGATTTTCGAGTGCCCGCAAGTATCACCATATGCAGGAGCGGAGCGACGAGACACCGATCGAGTATTTGCATCGGTTGAACGTGGCTGCACTTCGTGCCGGCATAACAATTAAAGAGAATAACCCGCCGAACGGTGCTGCTATGGAACATGTGGGTCACTACATTAGTACCCTGGACGATCAAGAACTGGCGGACCAGCTTACTCTGCTGCGTCTTAGGGACGCGGGTGAAGTTGAACAGACTCTACGGACGCTACAGCAGTCGCGTAGCATGAGGGCGAAGAGTGCTGGTGGATCAGGTCGCTACCGATCCAAGACCCAGACCCAGACCGATCCGGTCAAGAGACCCTGGACCAGACCGACCCGAGCGGTCAAGGCGATCGTAGACGAAGACAGCACGGGATCGGAAGGGGAAATCGGAATTCAATCCAGCCAGGAGTCATCGGATGAAGACCAGTATCGTTACGTCTATGTTGCGGGACCTGCCCCGAAGACCAGGTCGAAGTCCGACCAGGTAGACCGGAAGGGAAGGAAAGGAAGCAAGTCCGATCTAGACCGACCACGTCAGAAGTGCTCCCACTGTGGGTCGAGCAAACATGATGGTACAAACTGCTGGACGAAGATGGTGTGCAAGAAGTGCGAGAGACGCGGCCACCTGACGGACCACTGCCTCTTCGTATGCAAGTCATGTGGAGAGATCCACGAGGCCGGCCACTGCAAGATTGAAGAATTTTTAACATGATACGCAAGTGGTACGTGCCGGACAAGCACGCGGGGATGCTGCCGCCGGACGCAGAGAAGATGTTAAACTAGAACGCTCGCCAGGTTGGAATCTGGATCGAGCCGAGCGTTCTACGGTTCACATATATGCATATGTCGGCAAAGAGGATAAGACCGACAATACACGTTCTATTCCAAATTGCGTCGACCGAGACCATCCGGTATACAGTCTGAAAACCGATGAGTACTTCCGGACTAAGGTGGTTATGCAGTTGGACTTGCTGCCTGGAGAATCCCGCGGATACTGGAAGTATCACGCGCCTGATAAATGGTTCAAGCAGGCGAAAGCCTGTGGCAAGATTAATAACCAGAAAGCGACGATGTTGTTCGACTCTGGAGCTGAAGTATCGATAATCGACTCCGCCTTTGCTCGTAAGGTCGGATGTCGTATAGACGATAACCATAGACAAGAATGCGTCGGGATCGGTGAAAACTCTTATATGACCGAAGGAAGAACGCGTGTGAAAATTACTTTGTCGGGATCGCTGGTCCACTTTTTCAGCGCTTGGGTTGACAAGTTGGCTGGTCAGGACGCTTTACTAGGTATGGATTTCATGGTCCCAGCTGGTATTCGCCTAGACCTGTCACATGGAGTGGTTACACTCCCGGATGAGGTCCAGGTCCAGTTGGATGGTCGAAGACCTCTGTATGGTTCGTATACCGATCTGGTCCGGTGGGACCAAGACCTCACTATCCCATTCTGTCGGTCTGCCGATACCCCGGTCGAGAAAGGTTTTTGTTCGAGGAAGTTATGGTTGACCAGGGGCGATCGGTGGGTCCCGACCTTCGTAAAGAGTGCTGGTCGACGTGATTTTGTCCGTGTTACCAATATCGGTAACAAGCCGCTGACACTGGACAATAACACTATTGTAGGTATGTGGTTAGCAGAAGGGAAGGTACAAAGTAAGATGGGGTTCGTCTCGATTGGATCGAGGCGGTATGTCGAGTGGCAAAACCTGGCGTACCAATCGACCACCGATCTTATCAGCGATGATGGGTCGGTGGAAGAGGATACCTCACCTTTAGTGGAAAGACCAAGTTATGTCACCCCAAGAAAGATGTTGGTCCGAAGAAAGGCGCCGCAGTCACCAGGAACGGTGGACCCTTAAGTAGACGAGCCAAGGTTAGTCAACGTGGTGTCAGCACAAGACCAGGCGACAGCGGAGCAAAAAACGGAAGAAGGGGAACATGAGATTGCTAGCTCGGACCAGGACGGTATTCCTAATCAGACCGATATCAGTGAAGGACAGCCCGTCGATCAAGACCAGGGGCGTTCAGCCGGTCCAGATGGTCTAGGTGATATTGCCCCAGAAGATGAACAAGTATGTATACATGAAGGCGGGGAACAGTACATTCAGGAGCTGGAAAGCCAAATGGCAGTCCTCCCTGAAGTGTCTGCCGACTCGCCCGAAGTTACAATGGATGATTTACAAGTGGGTGATCAAGACCTTAACAGTCCAGACCAGATCGAGCAGTTGAGAATATCATATGGAAGAAAAGACATCTGCTGATCGGAAAGGGAAACGACTTACCACCTTCAGCCCGTGGTGCGATTTGCGATATTGACGTTGGAGATGCCAAGCCGATTGCCTAGCGATGTCGACGCGTGGCGCCACAGTACCGTGAAAAGCTTTCTGATCTCATTAAAGGACTGTTGGCTACCAAGATTATTAGACCGTCGACCTCGCCATGGGCCTCGCCGATCGTAATTGTTATCAAGAAGAACGGCTTTGACATTAGACTGTGCATCGACTATCGGCTGGTAATTCGGTTGACTAAACTCATGGTGTACCCGATGCCGCTGATTAATGATCTGTTGGAAGACCTCGACAAGACCTTGTGGTATTGTTCGCTAGATATGGCAAGTGGATTTTGGGTGGTCTCGATGACTGATCGAGCCCGTGAGATTTCCGCATTTGTGACACCGTTTGGTCTTTTCGAGTGGAATCGTATGCCGTTCGGTCTGAAGAACGCGCCCCAGATCTATGAAAGGCTGATAGACAACGCATTGTACGGACACTTCAAGATCAAGACCGATCGGGACCCTGTTGAAAATTATGATGTGTTTAGAGAGGATGAACCCGATCGGGAAAGAGTACCGTCCGTTCTAGGGAGGCGGTCGTACATCGACGACATTCTGATACCTGCCTCGTCATGGAACGATCTGGCAAGAAGGTTGAACGATTGCTGGAGACATGCGACCGCTGGAACCTGTCTATCAGTGCCGTGAAAAGTTTTTGGGGTATGTCCAAGCCTATCAAAGGCTGATAGACAACGCATTGTGCGGACACTGCAAGATCAAGACCGATCGGAACCCTGTTGAAAATTACCGCTGGAACCTGTCTATCAGTGCCGTGAAAAGTTTTTGGGGTATGTCCAAGGTCGCCTATTTAGTCCATATGGTCTCGAACAATGGTCTAGAGTCTAATCCCAAGGACCTGGATTCGCTGTGTAACCTCCAGTTCCCCAGATCGCTGAAGGCAATGCAGTCCTTCCTGGGAAGCTTGAATTATTATAGCCTATTCATTGAAGACTTTGCTATCTACGCGGCTGTGCTGTACGAGCTCCGGGAAGTTGAATATCATATGTTGCGCGAAGAAGACCGGGCAACTTGACAGGAGGGCGCCGACTCTGGTCTTGCTGCAGTTTGTCCATAAGTGGAGGCCGAAGATCATATGAAGCGTGCACAGTTTGCCTTTGGTATGTTGAAGGTTAAGATGGCGACGGCACCGGTTCTCAAGCATTTCGCTCCCGGAAAAGTGCCGACCATTATTGTATATGCCAGTAAGTGGGATATCTCGGCCACTTTAGTACAAGATCACGATGGTGTGTATCATCCAGTCACGTTTACGAGACGGACGCTGAAGCCAAATGAAGTGAACTATGGAATTGTCGAGAAAGAAGTTCTGGCGTTGCTACGAATTCTGGATGTGTGTTAAAACCTGCTGGTCGGCCGACCTATAAAGGTCCTGTCAAGACGGTCTACTTTGGCCTGGCTATTATCAGCCAATGGAATGGACGGACGTTTAGGCAGATGGTAGGCGGTCTTGTCGCAGTGGACCCTCGAGGTCGTTAAGTGCACCAGGGGCGAGGAAGAGATATTGGGCACATTAGCTGCCAGTATCACCCCTCGGTCTGAAGTGGACGAGGCATTAATGGCGATTTCCCCGAGGAAGCAACCTCGGCAGTCAGTTTCGAGACCGCCACCGACCGTCGACCATGACGAAGAGCTCTTGGGCTTAAGTTTTGACGGATCGGCAAGCGTGAAGAAGAAGGTCGGCGCCTATAGTGCCATATTGTGGAAGTTGCCACAATGGTCTATAGTTGCAGCCGCTGCCGATTTCACGCCGGATATTACTGTTAACGAGGCGGAGTACCGAGGTCTACTTCTATTTCTGGACCTTCTGTCGTCTCAAGAGAAGAGGCGAGTTATCATATGTGGTGACTCCAACCTAGTGATCAGGCAGATCACCGAAGAGATCGACGGCAAGGCTCCACGACTAAGGACGCTAAACGATCGAGTAATGAAGGCATTGAAGGACCACCCCAACCACGAGCTATTGCACGTGAAAATTGACTGGAACAGAAGCGCCGACTACCTAGCTACCAAGGCCATGCAAGACCAGACCGGGGCTACGATCACCGAGAAGGCCGTTCTGGATCAATTGATGAATATAAACAGGCTCCCAGAAGTGATCGGACCCAAGAACACCCCCGTACAGGTGCATGTGATGGTCGCGACTAGATCGAAAGCTCAGAAGTCTCGCCGACCGTTCCCGAAGGAAAGTTTGAACGAATATGCAGTGCAACAGTTAAGGACGGAACGGATCCTCAAGGCGCAGGACGAAGAAGAATGGATTATAAACCGGAAGACCTACCTGCGTGGTGAACTGTCCAAGTTGACGAACGATCAAGCGAAAGAGTGCATCAAGATCGCGGATAGCTACGAAGTGGATGATAATGGATTATTGTATTACTGCCGCGATGCCGACCAAGAAAGTGCAGACCGGGACCGACTGGCGAAATTAGTGATCCCCGAGTTGCTGCAGCCGGATGTCCTTCATCACTATCGCGTGAGTCTAGAAGGGGGGCATGAGGGAATAGGCAGGACCTATCACAAGATCAGGTCCCACTTCCACTGGAGAGGTCTTTTCCGCAGTGGCAGAAATATGTGGGCTGTTGCACGGATTGCGAGACCGGAAAGGGTAGACCGGTAATCAAGGGGCGATCGCCCGGAAATATCGAAGCTACCTACCCTTTCCAGGTCATAGCAATGGACCACATACCGTCACTGCCTAGATCGACGCGCGGTAACACTGAGCTGCTGATCTGGGTAGACCTGTTCACCGGTCTAGTTATTGCGAAGGCAAGTGCATCTCGGTCTGCGGAGCAGATCGCCCAGAGCTACGAAGAATGTGTGTTCCGAAGATTCGGCGCCAGCGAGGTGATCAGGCACGATCGGGAACCCGGTTTTATGGCCGAAGCGTTCCGGTCGTTCAATAACATGCTGGGCCAGAAACAGAGTGCGACGATGGCATATCGTCCGCAAGCAAATCGATCGGCGGAACGCATGGTGCAGACCATAACGAGGGCGATCAAGATGTACGTTGCTGACCCAGACCAGCGAGATTGGGACGAGTATGCAGAAAGGCTGGTGTTTGCACTCAACTCGTCGACCGATCGGGTCCGAGGAGAAACGCCTTTTTATCTGACATATGGATGGGACCCTCGGTCGACACTGGAAGCCGCGATACCTATCGGTTGCAACCGGACCCGCGATCGCGATGCTCGACGCTGGCGCATGCAGGTCCAGAAACACTACCAGCATGCAAAAGAAGTCATCAACGAAAATCTGCGTCAGGCCACACAAGACCGGGCAGACCGGACCAATGACCAGGTCCGACCCCACGGTATAGAACCAGGGGCGAGGGTATGGCTATACATAGACCGAGAGAAAGAAGGCTATGCGAAGAAGCTGGCTCACATGTGGCACGGCCCTTTCCGTGTTGCCGAGCTGATTGGTGAGCACGCTGCCCGTCTAGGAACAACTGGTACAGATTACAAGGTATTCCCGATCGTGCATGTGTCCAAGTTGAAGCTGGTCCGAGAATTTCCTGATCGACCCAAAACTCCCTGTCTGGTAAACGAAGAAAAAAGATTTGATTTCGATGAAGCGTTACTTCCGGAGGACAGGGAACGACCATTAGAGGAAGACGAGTTTGAAGTGGAGAAGGTCTTAGATGTTCGGTCGACCAAGAAGACCAGGTTCGTTCGGACTCACCGAGAGTACCTGGTCCGATGGAAGGACCATGACGAATCAACTTGGGTCGACGAGCTCGATTTGAATTGTGGGGCTCTTCTACGAGAGTTCGAACGAGAACGAGTCAGTCGTAATCGCTTCGCAGTGATGCAGACTCATGAAGACCAAGACCAAGACACGCAGTAGCATCGGTCGGTCTAGACCGGTGTGAAGATGTGGAAGGTCCGGAGTTGATGTGAAATTGTGATGAACTGTGACGAATTGGAGTAGCGGAATGATGAATGTGATGACTATTTTTCGTGATGGGGGTGGAACTGTTTACGATAACGTGTTCGGTGCAACTATGGAGAGAGTGGTAAAATTAGTTCAAGTGATTTGACGATCGGACATATGAAAATGAAATGATGACATTTATTTCGAGTTATCTGGCCAACTACCTGCGACTTCACTTGCTATCGCCCCACAGACGGCCGATGACCATCGACGGATGATTTTCCACTTGATCCTGAAACTGGTTACGCCAGGGGTCCTTCCGGTCAAGCTGGACCAAAGCATCCTTGAGGTCCGCGACCGGCTCAGCGCAATCAAGACCGGGGTACCATATGCCGTCGTCGGCCAGCAGTATGGTCTTCTCAACGCGACGCCTCGGCATGTGGAGGAACACCGGGTACAAGAACACGTCGACGTCACACTCGCGGGATCGCATCCCGTCCAAAATGTACTAGCACAGGGACTGCCAAGCCTCGCCCGCCCGAATTCGACGTCGCTTGAGCTTGCTCTGGAACGTCGCCAGGCCCGGATCTTGTCGCACCCGGTCGGGGGGAAGCATCAAGTAGTGGGACGCTTCCCAAATTGCTTGGCCGTGGATCTTGTTGAAATTCCTCACCCGGCCTAGCAAAGTGCCGATCCATGGAGTCAAGCGGAACACAATTCCTATCTTGGGGTGTTCGAAAATTTTCCATGGTTCATCGCCGTATAGGCGGGAGATCTGCGCCGACGTAATCAAGTCCGCCCTCCATGCATACGCGGCAGGGGTTTTTTTAGCCGGTGGAAAAAGCCAGGGGTCCGGGATGGAGAAAGACCGGGCCAGAAGCTGCTTGGTCAGGGTAGACCGGCGCAAACAGCCGATTTGCCCCGACGACCACGGCAAAGTGATTTCAAACGTCTGCGGCGGAAGGGAGCTGGTGTCAACCGCCGTGTTCTTCAGTAGAGCGTACTGGTGAAGCTCAGATGTCCCGGGGAGAACCGAAGGCGCCGGATTCGCTGATGTCGATACTGGTGTGGCGTCACTTGGCAAACCGGTCTTCTGTTCTGACCCCAATGTCGACGCCACTTGGATGAAACTTTCACGTAAATTCGTTCGTGACTTGGACTGGATGGCGACCATAAACTCGGAATCTCAAGACCCTTCTCTGGAGTCCTCATCGGACGAGACCCCTGTGTGCTTGGTGCGATTGGCAGTACGGCGCGAGGGCGCTCGACTTTCCGAGGGGTTGTAGATTTCGCCCGTGTCCGAGTCCGAGTCCATAAGAAGCGCCTGTGTCTTGGCTCGCTTATGAGGCACTGCACGCTTCCCCCCGAGTCCGGGTCCACGCGCAGTGCCCCGCGCCCTCGAGCTACCCGGCGCGTCCGCGCGCTTCTTCGATTTTTGTGCAATTTTGGGCTGCTGAATATCAGCCAATGAACGATGTCGGTCTTGGTCCTGCTGCAAGCGGTCTTGGTCTTGCTCCGAGGCGACTAAGGTTGCCGACGCAGACCAATCTATGCTGGAGGAAGCAGCCGAACACGGATGCAGCCAGTTCATCAAGCGCTGGCGGCACTGGTCTAGTGCCACCTGACGACGACCCGACTCTAGCGTCCAAGCGTCTGACTTGTCTTGATAAGACCGGACCTTCCCGGTCTGGTCTTGAATTGAAATCTGAAGCTCGGCAATGCGTCGCGCGAAGTCGTCGCCTTGCATGCGCAGTGAGGTCGCGTCAAACTGTCCGTCCATCTGCTGCCGGCGAACAAGTGCAAGTTGATCCCGGAGATGGGACTGATGAGCCTCCAGACGGGACAGCTCATGACGCGCGCTTACCAGCTCCTCTAAAATTGGTCGAAGCTGGTCAACATGATCATCGGACTGCCTATCGGCATCAAGCAAGGCACTTATTGCCTTGACGACGCTGGGAGGGATGAGAGCTGAAGACAAACGAGGGTCAAGACAAGTACAAGACGAAGACCAAAGATGCGCACCTCGTGTTGCCTGGTGGACCACCTGGGTCCTGAGACGCATGTTTTCTGCAAGCATATCCGTCATCTGCGTGTAGGCTTCAGTCTGACGCCCTTCCGATGTTTGAAGTGTACGAGAGTTACGTGGGCTGTCAGACCGAGCCGACCGGACAGGCGAAGCAAGGTGGGGCGACTCGGCGCATAGGGTTTCTGCAAGAACAACAAGAACGAGCGTCAAAGGGAAGCATAATAAGATCAAGTGCAGTAAAGGCAGTACCTGACGCAGGTGTCGAAGATGTTTGGTCCATGGGGAAGAAGTGTGAGTGACCAAGGTCCAGTTGGTCGAGTGATGGGTGAGTCAGACCGTTATCGTTGTGCGACACGGTCGGACTCAGGGGCGGCTGTGGTGAAGCGTACCACAAATTTGGTCACTTTTGGTCAAGGCAGTTGGTCGAATTTCGGATTGGTCTAAACAAGGGGGGCTTTTTAGCCTATCAGATTCAAGGAGTGTCAAGAACGCAAGTTTTGGTGAGTCACATGACATTGGGTATTTTACATAATTTTGTGTGGGTACATTAGGGACCATAGGGAGGTAGTATTATTGGTTAGTTGCGATTTTGCCAAGTAGAAGTCTTTTGGTTGTGGTTTTTCCAAGTAAGAGTCTTTTGGTTGCGGATTTTTCCAAGTAAAAGTCTTTTGGTCTACACCGCAGCAAGGGGTCGCCGTTATTCTTTTCACGTACACTAGTCGCCTCCGCTCGCCGCGGATTGTTTGGGGGCAGAGGGTTGAATTATCCCCTCTCGCCTATTATACCCGGTCTGGACGCGCCGCACGCGCACTTTGGCCACCGGAAGTCCCTCGACGGGAGTACGATTTGGCGATCTCGACACTTTAAGTCAAGTACGTTTGGAACGTGCTATTCACTGGATTTGTCTTTACGTAGAGATATCGTTTGTGGAGTTTCACGGGCATATTGGGTCTTTACGTGGACATATTGGCACCATTTTAACATTGGTTGGAGTTTAGACCGGTTTTGGTCTTCTCTCATATTGGTCAGGGGCTAGACCGGTTGATTGGTCTACCCTCTATTATTTCGTATTGGTCAGGTCTAGATCGTTTGGACGATCGACCTATTGGAATTTATCTTTTGGAAGTGTTTCTGATATGTACGTACCTGGGGTGAAGAGTTCCGCCCTAGGTACACCTAGCCAGCACGGTCTCCGATATTCAAGACAGAATCAGATCGATCTGCGATCCCGATCCACCGAGTGTGTAACTAGCCCATTCCATCGGGTACACAAGGTGAGATGAACTTAAGTGAATCGGACCAAGTGTCTTTGTATGATGACCGGTCGTCTGCCAGCAGCGGGCGATCGGACCAGATTTCGAGTGGAGGTCCGCGGGGTACCCCCCCCCCGTAAGTTGGAAGGCTGGGCACGATGGTGGTGGTCAGGTTGTCGATACAAATGTATTCGATTTCGAACTTGACTCCACCACATTATCATCCGCGTCCTTAAGCAGCAACACCGTGAAAGTCATGCTTAAAATATAGTACTGGTAAAAATAGATATATGTAAAGTGGTACACGTATCAAAAGTGAGGTACATGTAACAAGGGGGTGAGGTACACCTATCACTCCCCATTTGTAAATTCCCGTATTATTTATGGGCGCCACTATTGCCACAGACACCACCACCACAGCCAATCGGAAGCCGCCGTCGCCTTGTTTATAAACATAAGTTGATATTTTTTTGTTTCTTGACATAAACTTTATCAGAAGCCGAATTAGAAGATGGACGACGATGTCAAGTCCGAGGAAAATGCCATAAATGTACGTGGGTATCAGTGATTACCATAATGTACTTACTTTCATTTCCTATTTCTCATTTACATGCTATGTATAATACTTATGAACACAGTCGACGAGTAACCATAGAGGCACCTGAGAAAAAGCAGAGTAATGGGCACCTGGAAATATTTGTCCACGATCCAGATGAGCATGGTAGGCCCAAGAAAAATATTCCGACGAGTGTGTAAGCGGAAGCGAGACGACTAAAATCATACGACCAGTCTTCTGTTTTTCCATTGTAATCAAGGAAAGATGCCGCATTGGTACACGATTCCAAAGAAAGATGAGAGTCGTTGAGAGGAAAAACGGCTCATACGCATCTGGTGACTTCAATGCTAGCTCAGCAAATGTCGGATCTTTTCTGAACGGCAATATTGCTTGTATCAGACGTTGCTGAATGTCCAACGTATCGTCCAGTCTTGTTGTCTTCAGAGCCAATAAGTGTACTAGTATCTCGAGCCTTTGGGGACATAAGTCCATCCTTTAACTCGTCGACATCGACTACTGAAACCTCTACTACTCAGAAGCACTCAAAACCAACGTTACGGCACGTAGAATTTCTGCGTGTATATATATATAGACATACCGAAGTCCAAGTTGACACCTCGGTCCTGAACGGAAAGATAAAAAAAGACGAGAAAGTATTATACATAGCATGTAATGAGAAATAGGAAATGAAAGTAAGTACATTATGGTAATCACTGATACCCACGTACATTCATGGCATTTGCCGCGGACTAGACATCGTCGTCCATCTTCTAATTCGGCTTCTGATAAAGTTTACCTCAAGAAAAAAAAAATCAATTTATGTTAATAACCAAGGCGACGGCGGCTTCCGTTTGGCTGTAGTGGTGGTGGTGTCTGTGCAATAGACAAAACGTCAGTGGAAATAGACAAAACGTCTGTGGCAATAGCGGCGCCCATTATTTATATGCAGCGAAGAGTGTGTTGAGGGTGTATGTGTTTGGGGTGTGGAAATAACATCGCCCAAATACATTAGTAATTTATTTAGTAAACACACACACACACATAAAAAGGGTGTGTGTGACCGTAGGTGACCGCAGGCTCTCCCTAAAAGTTTCTACAGACGTGCGCATTCGTGGCTCCGAAGCATATTAAAGTGCTCTTAAATAATGCAGGTATGTAGCAGTTTACGCGAGGTGGTTTGGAAGCTGATCAATGATGTCAGGTGTGGTAATGGGACAATTTGTTGAAGTCTTGACACCCGAGCAAGTTCAACAAACATTTGCAGGCACTACACTGACCCATCGCTGCCATCGATGAAGAAAGTACCAGAAGCTTTACTTGTAACTATGCCGTCCGTGATGGAAATGATAAGTAGCGCTAGCTTGGCTGACTGGTGTGCGAGTACAGCTGCAAGTCGATGCGTATGCTGCAGCATGTTTTCGGGCATTTTGAAGGCCAACGATCTCGTGACGAAGATCTTGTGCCTTTGTCTTTTCATGCAGTCGGGGACACAAGTTGTGGACATCATTTCCCGCGCCATGCGACATTAGTGGGCCGTGCTCTTCACGGTGGAAGGGGACTGCAATCCGTCGTTTCTTGCTCTTTCGCGACTCCTGCCTATATGACACGGGTGTTCGTTTAGGTGAGGGATTGAGTGGCATGGACACGGTTTTAGGGACAAATGGTAGTTATAAAACAAGAAGGCACAAACTGGACTGAAGTCTTTACGATATTTATGTATTAATCATACGAACAGTGAAGTACTAAAGTGTATTTCCATTGCAGCTCATATACTTCGTGCAACAAAACGAGAAGATGCAAGTTCTCAGCACTAGGAGAGCGATCAAGACTTTTTCTCGACCTCGTCGTCAACTTTCGTTTGATCTCCATGGAGTAGGCGAGCATTCGTGTCCGCCTCCATTTTTTCCCGCAATTTTTTCACCTCCTCGAATATATAGTCGGCCGTTTCTTTATTACTCTCTTCGACCAGATATTTAAACTTTTCATCTTCCGCCAACTTGCTAGCAACACGACCAGATTCCCCTCCAGCTTCTACACGTAGACGACGGACACCAGTGTGCTCGAGCGACTGACCGTTGGCATCGATAGTACCGGCAAAGCTTGCGAGTAAGCTCGTCATCAACGGGGATAGAATCAGAGTGGCGCGCATGAGAGGGTCTTGATGAATTAGTGCGTCGAAGGAAGGAGATTCCAAAATGACATTACGTTCTCATGGACAACCAAACGCACACACTGGTGTCGTCACGTGCAGGTGACCCAGCCCGCCTTGATCTGGTGCATAGCATGCTTGCTTGTCTACAGTAGTATCTCATAAAAATTGGAGACTCAGTCATGTACGAGAAAATACTACATGTAATACCGCCGAGGGGCGTGTGATTTAGCGTCACGCGCACAATCTTTCATTTTATACATCAGACGGGCATTTCAGACGAATCGTAGACTCGGGTATCGCATGGTATCTTTCGTGCGTCGGTGGTCGTCCATGTCTATGTCTTGGAAATCGTCGGTATAGCTTACTATGTAGAGGGTGCAACGCTTTTTCGCCCCTTCCTGCGATTAAAGGGAGCAAGCGATCCAGTATGAAAGATTCATGTAGGAACGAGCCTTCCTTCATCTAGGAGTGGTAGTTACATCATGTCTACGATTGGGTTGACCTAAGACTCAGATTTGCGCCGGATTACGCTGCGTGGACGCATTGAAAAGGCAGTCGGTCTTATCTTCACTTACTGTGGTAACCGAGAGAAAGACGAGAATGGACACGTATATACGTAGTACGGTTATGTGATGAATCAGGGTCGGAGACTGAGGGAGGGATTAATAAGTTAAAAGTGAACACATCATGTGCTAGGCGCGGACTGATGGCGGTGGTATTTGAAAGTTCAATATTCTGAAAATACGGTCTAACCATAGACTGATAACTCACAACCTCAGATAACTCGTAGGATTTGCGTTCCATACGCCCGTTCTATGGCCTATAACTCATAACTCATAGACTGGTGGATGTCTAAACTGACTGGCCAAAATGTCTAAGCTCACTGGTCCTATAATCAAAAAGGCTAAATTATGGCGCAGACGAGCCGTTTCCTGGCAGTGGGTACAAGTTTCCAATTTTTCAAGAATCTTTTCCTGTCCACAACTGTGGCCGTGATGGTGTACTATGGCGACGTGTTTTCAGCGAGAGAGACGCATGTGAGGATGTTCTCTTCTTTAACCCTGATAGCCAATCTTGTTTCGAGATGTCGTGCAGTCCATTATAACGGACGAATACACGATTTTTCTGGGTACGAGGAAGTGTTCACAATTGAGGAGAGAATCACTTGGTACAAGAGCGTGCTCGCCTTGGTTCCCCCTCAATCTATCCCGCCGGTTGACGAAGCGTACTGCCTAGCCATCATTTACAATGAAGAAGGGGTCGGCACAATTCAGATATCCACAGGGCCGAGGGAGTTTCATTCTCTTTTCTATTAAGGAACTTTTAATCATCCGGCGCTCGTTATTTTGTGCGGTATGAACCATGCATTCTATTTGCAAATTTCCTTTGGTTATTCTTTCATTCTTTTACAACACTTCCCTTTTATACTCTCTTTATCTTCCCTCGCTTTGTTTTTTGTTAAAGGGCCAGTGAGTTTAGACATTTGGACCAGTAAGTTTAGACATCCACATAGACTGGCCGTAAATTATGAGTATCTGAGGGAGATTTTTTTAATTTTGCGGCTGCCTAAACCAATGTTCGAGGGTGCGTTGAGTAGTGGAAGCAATGCGAAGGGACATATGAAGTTCACGTATGCGCCTGTGGAACGCCCGATCAGCTGGGCTGGACAAATCAAGAAGAGAGGCAGTAGTGGCGTGGCAAGGGCTTTCAACTTTTCTTCCTTGCTTATCTCCACCACCTCTTCCTGCTCCTGTTCCTCTTCGATCTCCTCTGTCTGCTGCACCAGTAAGATGTTTTCCTCACCAGTAAGCTCTACATGGGCAGTGTCAACCTCCTCTACCGGATCCAGTAGGTCGTTGATGTCCATTGGGTTCTTCAGACGAAGCCTCTGAATGGCATCAAGCAGATCTTGCTCAACACCACGCTCCTAATCACTGACCTCCAGATGAGGTGTCTCTTCAAACAGGTTGGTGTGGTGATAACAGTTTGCCACTGTTTCTGCTGAGATTTCCTCACACGCAGCTTTGCTCCACTGCATAGCAGTCAATTCGTCAACCTTGTAGATTTCACGCTCACCCCGCTCATCACGATACACGGCATTTAGAATATGAAAATGGCGGTAATGTCGTTTAAATGCCGAGATTATTCCTGCATCCATTGGCTGGATCTTTGACGTGCAGTTGGGCGGGAGAAACTGGACAAAGACATGCTCCAGCTCAAGACCGTTGGTGACATGAGAGGATGCATTATCCAGCAAAAAGAGGATCTTCCTGTTTTTGGCCTCGAAATATAATTCCTTTAGCTTCCAAATGAGCTGTTGAAAAACAAATCAAAATTCTGCTTACCTGTATATCAGCTTCGAGCTTCTTCAGCCACTCCTGAAAAAGGGTACCGCATCCACGCTTTCTTATTGTGGCGATAATAGAAGCCCAATTGCTCCCCAAACTTGCGCTTAAAGCAGCGAGGTTTGTTGGCTTTACCAATGAAAAATGGCTTCAGCTTCTCAGAGCTGTCTGCATTCGCAGTTAAGGAAATTGTGATCCTGGTCTATTATAAATTAAGTTAGTCATTAGTGAAATATAGAAGGTCAGAAACTGTGAATAATGGTTTACCTTATCTTTCTTGAGTCCCTCATAGCTCTGCTGCGCAATTGTCTTTTCAGGAACAGTGCTGTACAGCAATCCTGAAATCAAAGATTAGCACGCTTCCAAGACTTTCAAATTCAACTGCACTTGCCGAACAAACCACATACTAGTTTCATACATGTTGAAAACATCTTTCACTGGATACTGAGCTATGATTTCTCTCAATCCTGGTAAGGCAACATCAATTACCTCCTGGTCTGCTGAACCACTCTCCCCATGGATCTTAATGCTGTGTAGCTTGTTACGCTCCTAGAAGCGCTGCAATAAGCCATTGGAAAATTTGATTGTGTCTTCCGGAATGCCAAGGTTCTCAGCAAACTTTTTCGCTTTAACTTTTATGAGCTCTCCACTAAGAGCAACCCGCCTTGTCTGGAACTGAAGTGTCCAGGTTGCCAATGCTTCTTCAAGCTGCGGGTTCTTGGAACACGTAGGCGCTTGGCGGCAAGCTCAGCCTCCCCCAATGTCTCCAACTCGGGATTCTTTTTGAGAAAGGGGGAAATAACAGATTGGGTGATCTTGAGGCCAAACTCCTTACTAGCCCAAGCTGCAAGGGCAGTCTGGCTTATGGTCGGGTTCTTGGATTTGTGCTTGCAAATCTCAAGCCTCTGGTCGTTCGTAAGGCTTAGCTGAGACATAGCCTTAAGGCAAGCGTAAAGTTAGTGAAGTCACCTGGAACACAACTCTGCAGTGTGAGGCACGTGAATCTAAAACTAAAGGATACAGTTTTTTTTGTTTTCTCATACTTTTTCCTACTTCTGGTGATTTTCTAGTGTTTTGTTTTTGTTTTTGTTTTATGTTGTTTGGAGTTTTATTTCGGGTTGGGTGACCTGTGTGGGTGGGTTTGGTTGTTTTCTACCAAGAAAAAATTTACAACACTGTACTCGGATAATTCATAACCTCAGGTAACTCATCGGATTTGGCATCCACCAAGGCTATGAGTTATCCGAGGGACGACTGTAATAAAACGTAATCAATTGATGCATCAAGAAGATGCAGAGTGCAAATCTAGACGGTAACTGATTAAGTCCCGTGAATCAGAAATGACGGCCGACAGAAAGAGGTACGAAATACTGGCGCATTTTAGGCAATTTTAATAGCTGAAACAGTACCATACAAAAATTCCAGAGTAATCGCTATCGTTTTTCCTATAACCAGTTTCTGCGGTAACCACCCGTGTCTCACGGTGGTTGTGTGTGTACCCAAGAGTTTAGAGTTGCACGCTTCTTGTGCGTTCGCAAATACTAATGAATTGTTTCGTTGGAGGGATATGTAACAGGACTGATCCTGTTACGGGCTTACACTGTATTTTGCGAGGAAGCGCTCAATATAATAAGGGCAGGATTAGTTGGTAACAACTAATCCTATACTAAAAGTAAATATAAGTATTTACTTATTCTTTAGAACGCAAAATTAAGAGTGTTTATTAAATGGGTGGTTAGCGGCTAACAGTATAGTAATTACCTAACTAATATAATAATATCAAGTATTAGACTAACTGTACTATTAGTTAACCTGCATGATTCGGTATTTATACCGAATCTACTTTTCCTTCGTAGATTATAATAACTTATAATCTATTATTTGAATTTCAGACAACGCGTCTGAAGTTCAACTGTGATATTCTAACTTGAATATCAATTATGTAATGGCACCCCATTACATCACCCCCCACTTAAGGTGGTTGGCCAATATAATTCTTATTTTGGCCAATCATAGGTGGCACTTGTTGGTCGGAATTTCTCATTCAACAACTGATTGACCATCGACTCGATGGTCGAAGCACGCGGCGGCGCTCTAAAGAGCGCTGCTGAAAACATCGAAGGAGCTTCTCCGCCTCAGCACTAGGTGCTGAGGTGTTGAGTGACAACAGTGACGCTTCTAATGCAGCGTCAACTACGCAAAGGTCGGAAGACGTACCGTCTTCGACCACAGATTCTGCTAAGGCGGCATCTGGCAAGAAACAGGGAGATGTTGCTAATGCAACATCTCGCACGATGACAACCCCCGAATGGTGTGTTGCCAGGAAGGGTTCTTCCATGTTCGGAGACAGTTGTGACTACGAACAAAGTGATTGGGGCACAGATGTCCCCGAGAAAGGATCTAGCGAGTCGAAACTCGCTAGGTGCTCATCGCTTAACAGCGATGATAACTCTTGTGTCGCTGTCATATCTGACAGCGACAATGATCATCACAGATGGTTGCGGGAACGCAGAATTCCACCTGGACCAAGTACGTCTCCAAGTCGGGGTGGTTTAACCCCGGCGCGTGGTGTTGAAGCAGGCGGTGTTCCGCCTGCTAAAAGATCTCGAACAGAAGCGGCGCTTGCCGCTTCTGAAGCGTATCATCGTACGGAACCACATGTTCCGTACAAAGTGGGGTTTTGGAACCCTGGATGGGCTATGCCCCCACCAGTGGCGGTCACCGTAAGCGGGACTGCCAATATGCGCTGTTCGATATCAACGTGCTGGATGACTGCGAAGATATCCAGTCACGTCGATTCGATCGAAGTACAGACGATAGGCGTCTGTACTTTATTGACCTCTTTTCCCAGGTTCGATATTATTCGAGCTGGAAAGGGTCAAGAAAGAACAGGGACGACAAGGACGCCCTGACTCAAAGTTGGAACGCTTTTGTTGACAACTACAACAAAAGCCCCGATGACAACGTGAATAAAGTTCACGTAATGCGCGAGCGCTTTTCAAAGCACTCGCAAACAGGCAAAATGGAATACATCCATTTTGATTGCATCAAAGAAGGGCTTAACTGTGGTGTCCCTTCTCACCTCGTTTGCCCGCGGTGTCCGCAGGGCGCTCCTCGTCTGTCAGAGGAGGAGTTGCGGGGTACGGTGGTTTTTCCGTACCCGCCGAAATTCAGGGCTTAATCGATGCCCTAAATGCATCAAAACCTAGTGTTGATGCTACTTCGCATTATGAGTTTGAGACTCCTTCTCAAAATAAGTTTAAAGGTCTGGGGCGTCGGCCCTCAGAACCTCAAATCGGCTCCCAAGAGTCGAACTCTTGGGGGTAACCCAGCAAGCGTACTAAGTACTCGGTACGCTGCCCCTTCTTCGAAGGAACCGAGCGCTTCGAGATCAAGCGCTCGAGAATGTATCGCTTATTCCCCTGATTATCGTTCAAGGGCGGCGGAGGTTGATAATTCCCTCGCCGTTGTTGTTGCGGAGCATAGTTCTTTTCTCCGCAAACTCGAGGAGGGTTGTTCCTCCTTGAGCAGCGATATGTCTCACTCTGTGAAGACATATCGGTCTCTTCGCGAGAATGTCCGCGACATCCTCGGGGCGCACACTGCCCTTCAGCAGAAGAATGATCTTCTGTACATCGAGCTTTCCCGCTGTAAGGAAGAGCTCGATGTACAGAAGACTGATCTTGATCAGTCGAAGGCGGAGGTAACGACTCTCCGCTCTGCTCATCAACGGCTGGAAGCCGATTACAAGTATCTCTTGGGAGACTTGGAGAAGCACGGTATCTTCCGTGGTTCTGTGTCTCCTCGTAAGACGAAGACAAATGATACGGTTTGATCCGCCTAACATAGAATGTTGGGTGGAGCCGCATTGCTGTGGGAATGTCTAAGGTATAAGCATTCCCCCGAATCTCTTGGACCTTATAAGGTCCAATGTACTTAGGAAGCAACTTCTGTGTAGGGAAGTTGCTTATTGCATGTATAGGCAAATTAGTAGTACTTAATAATACCAATTCGCCTTTCCGAAAGGAGTTTTTGTTCTTCCTTCCTTGCTTGTCTGCATTTTGCTTCTGCTTTGGATAAGCAGAAGCAAGTGCATCTTTTATATAGCGTATTACAGCTTGGCGCTGTAATACGAATTCATCTAATGCTTTATCAGCAGTAGGTGCATTGTCCTCGTTGTCTGCAGCCATTGCTGCAGACACATATTCATCGTATGCAGCTTCAGTTTCATTTGAAGCTGCTTCCGCTTCTACTGTACTTTCAGTAGAAGGGCCATCGTTTTGTTCACAAGTTGCAGTTGCAACTTGCGCATTGACTCGCTCAAAATTTGAGCGGGTCCCTCCCCCACTTAGATTTGGCGTACCGCCAAGTAAAGCTGGGGTTCGTGGATGCCTTAAGGCATTCACGTAGAACGGTGTATGCTTAGTTGAAGCATGCACCGAATTGTTAATCTCGAATTCAGCGAGTGGCAGAAAGTAACTCCACTGTTCAAAGGTATGTGCGTATGATCGCAACATGTCTCCGAGAACGCGGTTAACCCGTTCCGGATGGTCCGCAGTTGACATTTTCAACTGGGTTCCCAACAATGAGAACGTTCCTTCTCAGGAACGTCCTGTAAATCTCGGATCTCGATCCGAGTCAATGTCTTCCGGCATTCCGTGCAAACGTAATACCGTATCAACGAATATCCTCGCTGTTTCAGCGGCGGTTACGTTCGCTGATATTGCAGTAAGATGTACCATCTCACTGAAACGGTCTACAAAGACCACTATTCCGGTCTTCCGACTATTGTCGGGTGGAAGACCGAATACGAAGTCCATTGAAATGGACTTGCCAACACTCTGTCGGAGCCGGCAGAGATTGCATCGGAGCCTGTGCAGACTGCGCAGGCTTAACGCGATGGCAAATCTCGCAAGCGCGTACGTATTTCCGTACCCACTTGTACTGGTTTCGCCAGTAAAAGTCACGTGCGAGAGAAGCGTATGTCTTCTCTCGACCTTGATGCCCCGAAATCGGTGCATCATGATACTCAAACATAATTTGATGTTTGATATCATCGTCGCTTGGAACGACGATGCTACTTTCATCTTTTTGGTCTGTGCTGTAAATCAGCAGACCATCGTGCAGTCGATATCGATGCACGCAAGCGCGGAGGAACTCTGGGAGTTCGTCGCGCTTCTCAGTTGATTGATTACTTAAGTAATCAATCAACATACGTGTCTCCTCGTCTGTTTTGTACGCCTCGCGTACTTGTCGTATAATTGACGACGACAAAGCAGTGCAACGGATCGCGTTTGCACTGGCACCTTCGGTTACGGATGGTTTCGTCTCGTAATCGGGCCTTCGTGATAGCGCATCCGCTATCAAGTTCAGCTTTCCGGGTTTGTATTCAACCGTAAAGTTGTATTCAGCAAAGAATGACAGCCATCGAGCCATTCTTTGAGAAATGTGTGGTGAATTCACGGCCGTGCGTAGCGACGCATGGTCCTTGTAAACCACAAACGGTCTATCTTCCAAGAGATAGATCCGAAACTTGGCCAGTGCATACTTCATGGCAAGGAGTTCCTTGTCATGCACTGGATAGTTGCGCTCGTCTGGGCGCAACTGACGCGATTGATAGCAGATTACGCGATCACGATCATCGTGATCACGCTGCATCAAAGCACAGCCGATAGCGAAATCGCTCGCGTCGCAAACGACGTGGAACGGACGCTCGTTATCGGCTATAGCCAAGACAGGCGCTTCAGTCAAACTTTGCTTGGCTGCATCAAAAGCATCTTGGCATTGGGTATCCCAATGCCATTCGACATAGTTCTTAAGTAATTGAGAAAGAGGTCGTATTAACCCAGCATATTTGCACGAATACATGTGAAAATATGTTGCCAACCCAAGGAACTTTCGAAAATCCTTAACGTTGTTTGGCGTAGGCCATTCAACGATCACCCTGATCTTTTCTGGATCAGGACGCACCCCGTGCTTGCCCACAAAGCATCCAAGAACGGGTATCTCAGGTGCACCAAAGGTGCACTTCTTTACATTTGCATAGAGCTTATGCTTACGCATAAGCTCTAACACTCGACTTAGATGCTCCATATGGATATCTACATCGCTTTTATCGTGTTCATCCTTACTATGGATGAACACGTCATCGAAATAACTCGGTGCGAATTCTCTCACCGGGCGTAATAGATGCGTTACGCATCTGTTAAACGTAGCAGGGGCATTTCGAAGCCCCTGCGGCATAACAAGCCACTCCCAAAGCATACCGCTTGGGGTGCTTACCGCCGTGAGAGGGATATCCTTCTCACGCATTAGGATTTGATAAAATTCATCTCTTAGATCGAGAGCACTAAAGATGGTGCTCCCGCACATGCCATCTATGATGGCATCCTTTCGCGGTATCGGCGTCTGCGCCGGTACCGTCGCTGCGTTCAGCTTGTTGTAAGCGTGAACGATTCTCCACCCACCTGTGGACTTTTTTCACACAAAAGGTGGGGGTAGAGTACGGTGAGATAGACTCCTGCACTTGGCCTGCTTTACGACGAGCTTCGAAAAACTCGTCGATCGCTTTTAATTGATCACGCGGCAACGGCCATTGACACAATACTTCGTGCCTGGCACGAGGTCAATCTCATGATGAGTTCCCTTATCCTTAGGGAGCTCGATAGGTACTTCTTCTGGGAATACGTCAGCGTATTCTCGAAGTACCTCATAAAATGGGGAGTTCGCTTTAAGCGACTCCCAGCTATGCGCTTCAAAGCGCTGAACTCTGGTTTGATCATTGGGAACCTCTTTCCCAATGTATTCCACTTGTAATGTGGATATTCGTTCACTAATATTCACTACATCATCTGTTGCAACGATGATACATATCTGTTCTATCTGACCATCGTGCAAATTTCTCATAAACTTCTTCCAGCTTAGCGCTGGAAGAGCCATCACCTCCGAACCTTCTTTCGGAGGGTGTTCCATCAACAGAGACTGGGTAGCTAATCCGGTCTCCGTTTGCGTCAAGACATTGATCGTCTCGACGGAACTGTCCATGCAATCAGACGCACTCGTCTGATTGACTGCTACACGGTGATTACGATTCACCGTGTGCGAATACTCATCATCATGGTGGCCACTGCCTACCATGGAATTTTCTTGGCGATCAGATGTGCTCGTCTGATCGGCCGCCTGTTCTGCGACACGGTGGTCTTTATCACCCGTGTGCATGGCTAACGCAACGTGGTGGGCATTGTCCACCACGGAGTTGTGCTCACGATTGCACTCGATCGTGAGTTCACTCTCATCAACACGGAATTCTTTCATCGTGTTGGAACCTTCGGTCGCACAGTGGGTGTTTCCCACTGTGGATACTATTTCATTCTCACGGTGGGTGTTTCCCACCGTGGATATTACTTCATTCTCACGGTGGGTGTTTCCCACCGTGGATATCACTTCATTCTCACGGTGGTCTTTATCACCGGTGGAATGTTTCTCTACAACACACAACGACTCTTCTGTTGCGTGTGGTAGTCCCTATGGACTCTCACCAGCGGAGATACCTTCCGCTGATCGTGTCGGAACAGACCTGGTGGTGCCATCGCTATCCACCAGACTGTCCGACGCTGCGGTTGTATCTTCTGATACAGCCGGATTACATACAGGGTGATCAGATCCTGTGGGTCCGCCGCAGTCGATCGATAGGTTAACCCAGTCGATCGAAGGTTTAAACTTGGACATCCATGGGATTCCAAGTATCACATCGAACTTGTCATCAATCGAGGACGATGAATTCATCCTCGAATGACAGTTCATTCAACTCGAAGCGTGTTTTAATCACACGCTTTGGAATAGTCACGGTTGCACCTGTTGCTAACCGGACTGACAACATACTTCGTGGGGTTTCTACCTCCACGAAGCTCAACAGCGTTAGACTCTGAGTTCTAACGAAATTGCTTGACGCTCCTGTGTCAAACAAAGCTCGCATGGGGACATCGCTCCCGTGCGGCTTAACCTCCAGGGTGATAAGAGGCTTATCATCACCCTGCACCTTTTGACAGGACATAGTACCGTCTGGGGCTATTACCCTCACAAGCCCTATGTCGGCATGTGGGATAACATTCCCAGTAGGGCGCCCCGCCCCTACTGGTGATTTACGTTTTTTTGCACCAACAGGGTGATGTCCCTGTTGGTGTCGCCGTGCAGCGGACGGTTCCGTCCGCTGACTGCGTGGCACCGGACGCGGTGCCATACACTCATGGGCAAAATGCCCCATTTTCGCGCATCTATTGCAGCGAATATTCTTCTTAAATTTCGGTTGCTTCGAGTTCGAATCAACCGCAACCGATAGGTCCATCGGCTCTGGACCTCCACCGCCCATTCTCTGACGCGGGTGGCTGTTTCTTGAGACGAAGTGTGAACTTCGTCTGCCCAACTGCTGATTGTTGACATGTTGTTGCGGCATGTCAAAAGCGAAGGGCTGTTGAGCCCTTCGGCTGTACCCAGCATGTGATGACGCTGATCGCATGCTGAACTCTTCACGGATGCTCATATCAATGGCATCCCTTAGAGTCTTTTGCGGGTGCCGGTAAAGACTCTGTTTGACGGGACCATCACTGAGTCCCTTCATGAAGCCAGTGACCTGCATAGCAGGGGGCAACGGATCATACACAATATTTGACAGCAAATATTGCGTCTTCTGAGCGTAAGCTTGAAGGTCAAGCTTACCTTGCCGGAGTCCCATGAACTCCTGCTGACTACTTAGCTCCATTTCCGGAGCTTCAAAGTTGAGCTTTAGCTCAGCTTTTAATTCCTGATAAGTCAGGAACGCAGAGTCATCAGTGGCTCTGCGACTCATCGCCCATGCCCTGGATCTTCCGCCTAGACATGTTGTGGCGAAGTACGCCTGTTGACGTTCGTCAACAATACTTTGCGCAGAGATGGCATCTTCCACCTCTGCGAACCATCTACGAAGGGGCTCGCCCCCTTCGCCGGTAAAGGGCGGTACTCGCGCCTTTACCACTTCAACGCTATGCGTTGCAGGTGCAGGTGCGGTCTGCGCTGCCTCATGCGCGGGCCGTGCTGGCTTTTCTAGGTGGTTTCGCCTAAAGCGATTCACCACCTCTATCGCTTCCTCCGGGGTCTTATCCAGGAGGAAGGTAAGGATGTCGGTCCCCATGGACCGAACCATTTCTACCGTCGCGTCTTTACTACGCGACGAGAAGTGAGGGAAGTGTTTCGTCACCACTTCCAGCGTTCTCTCTCGCTCGGCAGGCGTCATGTCTCACGACTTGATGCCGAGAGGTTCTTAATCTTCGCTCCGCTAGTTGACTAGCGGAACGGAACTGTGGTCGTTAAGACGGACCACAAAGTTCTACCAGGTGTAACAGGACTGATCCTGTTACGGGCTTACACTGTATTTTGCGAGGAAGCGCGCAATATAATAAGGGCAGGATTAGTTGGTAACAACTAATCCTATACTAAAAGTAAATATAAGTATTTACTTATTCTTTAGAACGCAAAATTAAGAGTGTTTATTAAATGGGTGGTTAGCGGCTAACAGTATAGTAATTACCTAACTAATATAATAATATCAAGTATTAGACTAACTGTACTATTAGTTAACCTGCATGATTCGGTATTTATACCGAATCTACTTTTCCTTCGTAGATTATAATAACTTATAATCTATTATTTGAATTTCAGACAACGCGTCTGAAGTTCAACTGTGATATTCTAACTTGAATATCAATTATGTAACGGCACCCCATTACAGGATAGGTTAGTTCATTTGACTCCCGATACGAATTAGACACCAAAATCTGCCTTTCTTTAGAGTAGCCAAATCAGTAGCCAGTATCGCGCCTGCTTCTCCAGAGCCACTAAACCTCACATGCACCTTCAACTTGACCGCTAACAGCCATCACCTACGCCCTGGGGCAATACGCTCTGGTATTCAGGACCCAGCTCCATCTTTTTCCGGATCTCCTCTGTGCTCATAGCTTGACAAAAAAGTGAATTGCTAGGCACACATACCCTTGCTAGTAGGGGTGTCAATGGGTCGGGTCGGGTCGACGAGGTTTCCTGGACCGACCCGGACTTTTCTGGGTCGGGGAATTGTGGCCCGACCCGACCCACTCGCATGGTCGACCCAGAACCGGCCCGACCCAACCCGTTTGTTATCCACTGCCTGCGGCAAACTACCAGCTACTGGGAGTGAAGGGGATTCTTGGCCCAAGACCAATAGCCGGTGCTTTTGTGGAGATATTTGAATTCTGAATAAAACTTTATTCGTAAAAGTGGAGGTGAAGCGGCCGGATAAAAACCCAGTAGGAAACCGTACCGCCTATCTACTACTCTTCACTATCGCCATCTTCCTCTACTATCTATGGATCTCCAGCGGCTCGGAGCCAATCTTGGCTGCATACGAGGGCTCGCACCATCTCAGGATTGAGGCAGCTTCTCCATGGCGTCAATACTCGACTACCGGTGCTAAATGCCTGTAGTAAGACGTGTTAGGAATCATCCAAAACTACAAAATAGTAGAAAAGTCAATTGGTACTCACTGATTCAGACGCAACCGAAGAGACAGGTATCGTCAGGATATCACGCGCCATCCGTGAGAGATTGGAATACTTGGATTGCGCAGTGTTCTATCAGTCTAGGATGTGAAAGTTCTTTTCATCCGCAGGCTTTACCTTGAATCGAGATTCATTCAAGTACTCCTCAATCTCGCTCTTCCGTGTAACGCGAGACTAATGTGCACGGGCAAAGCGTTCATAGTCATCCAGCTCCGGTTCTGCGTCGCTCGAACTTGATTCCTCTATGTTGGCATAGTGCTCATCTTAAAGAGCCTTCAAGATTTGGAAGAGCAGGCTTTCAATACACTACACATTGCATGTAAACAAAGACCGTGATCTGACGTGTTGGAAATGAGTTCCACTTGCGCTTCTGCCATCCTTTGATTTAAGGCATTTAACCTGATGGTGATTATGAAGACCTTGTGGCGAGGGTCGAAGACGGCAGCAATGGCTAGAATGGTACTGACATTGGTCCAGTATTTGGAGAACTTCTCACGTGTGGTAAAGTGCGCTATAAATTGGGCCTCATTAAGGGCCGAATTATGGGCCGAATTAGGGGTCTGACTGCGGGCACAAATTGGGTACGTAATCGTGTACGATTGTGTGTACCACGGTGTATACAGTTGCCTGTACAACCGTGGTGCACATAGACAGAACATAGACGAGACACGGGGAGATGGGACGATTACATACAGGTACTCAACGAACATCGAAGAACGACGGATAAATCAGGTCGACTGGTGGACGGAGGACGCTGGAATGGGTGGTTCTGATTGGTGGATATTAGGTAATTGGTAGTTCTTAGGATTTAAGCAACAATAAAGTTCTCCCTTTGCGTGCGATCTAGCAGATCGTTTTAGGGACGGCACCTTTGCGCCTCCCTCTCTAATAATACCTCTACGTCCCGGGCGGGAGCACTTTGTGCGTTTTTGGCCCACCGGTAGGCTAGAGTGTTGAGAACTCGCCGCAACTCCGCCCGTTGTGTCAGCGGTTCTTCTTCTTAAAGGTTTTTGGTCTCGGGAACGTTATCGAGCAGTGATCTCACCTCTTCCCCGTTTGGTTCACGTTTGGCCCCTAGAGATCGGCTGCTGTAAGCGTCCCACGGGAACTCTAGGTGGATTTAGTGAAATTTACCCCCCCCCTCGTAGGTCTAGGCTAGGAATACATATATTTGGGTGTTCCTTTAGCTAATTAATACTCCAGAGGCTCCGTGATCGGGCAGTGAAGACTTACGCTGCCTGATTAAGTACCCCCTTCGCCGATCAACACCTTATCGACACTCTGCAACTCGCGACCCGCGCTCATCTGCTCGTAGATCGCACCAACTCGTACCTGGGCGACTTTTAGCACTTGATCAATCCTGATCAAGTATGATCACGACTGATCAACGACTTTGAGCACCTGATCAAGCCTGATCAAGTCTGATCACGGCTGATCAACGCCTTTGAGCACCTGATCAAGCCTGATCAAGTCTGATCACAGCTGATCAACTACTTTTAGCACCTGATCAAGCCTAATCAAGTCTGATCACAGCTGATCAACGTCTTTCAGTACCTGATCAAGCCTGATCAAGTCTGATCACAGCTTATCAACGACTTTTAGCGCCTGCCCAAGCCGATCACTGCTGATCAAACCTGATCGCACTTGATTCAAGCTTGATTGCGCCTGATCACGCCCGATCGCATCAGTCGATTCATCACAAGTCAACTCAGTCTTGCAACAAGGAATTGCAGTGTGCCATCCCCGCCACCTGGAGAGCGACCCACGCCCAAGCCGTCGGGTACACAAGGTGAGCAGAAACACAAGCAGTCAAGGACAACCGGAGGACCCCCTTCGTAGTCGGCAGTCCGGGAGCCGTGGTATCACCTAATCAAGCGTAAAAAACTTTGATCAGCCGCTCCACCACAATGGTGCGCGTGCCCGGATCTTTGGGCGACGCGGGATATCACCGCGATTTTACGCAAGATGGCGATGATTCGGAAGTGAAAACGGAATCGGAAGCAGAATTGAAGATAACGGTGGAATAGGAGGAGGTGGTTGCGACGATGGAAGGCAGTTCGCCGTCGTCATGCCTGAAGAAGAAAGGAAATGCTGATCATCAGGACCTGGGGAGTATTCTTGATGAGATAAAGGAGGAGAAGCCTCAACCACCTCCCGAGGCTCCTTCGGGAGCCCATGCGGATCATAACGCAAGTTATTACCCGCCAAATATATGTGTGTATAATGATCCGGATTGGGATCCGTGGTGAAGTATTACAAGACCGACCAGCCGAAGGTGTTAATGAAGGCGCCTGGGTCGGAGAGCGACAAAAGTCGATCAAGTACGCCACCAACGGAAGCCGATCTGGTGAAGACGTTTTACCGAAAGGTTTACAAAGGAAAACTGGAAGATTTCTTATTGTCGAACTGGAGTATGAGCCTACTTGGGGTCATGATCAGCGGGAAGCTGAACGGACCGGTCGATCAGCCAGTTACGGATAGGAACGACAAGCTCACGATCGTGCTAAGGCTAACACGCCTGATCAAGCAGGCTGGTCTGACGACAGGCACCTACGATGCTGAAGAGGTTTTTGATCAGGACCCAGAAGATCTGGCAGAAGCTACCCAGCAGTTGTTTTATCTTTTGGTACCCATCGTGGGCCAAACTACTAAGGTGGATCCCTCGCACTCCCCGCTGAAGATTGAAGCGGGCCCGTCAATCAACGTGGCAGAACACACGGGATCATCGTGTTACGAATCTGCCCCTTCCGTAGGCGATGAACCTGAAGTGGAGTCGAGTAGTGCCGGAAGTATAGAACCCAAGATCCAAGGATGACAGTTTTCCAGATGGATGAATCCAAGTTCTCGGTTATCAAGAAGTAACCTCGATCGATCAAGGTGGAAGATGATCAAGCATCGCAAGACCCACAGCTGCAGACATTTTTGATAAGGCTATGGAGCGGTTTCTGGCTGAGGAAAGGAGCAAGTCGACACATGGAGCGGTTCACGCGAAGAGCCACCAGCCGAGTCCAGGAAGAGCTGCGTCGATCAAAGATGTCGATATGGAGTCAGTTCATTCGCTTTGTGATTGTCAGTCAAAGTCAGGAAGATCAGCGGCGGTTAAGGATGTTGACATGGAATCCGTGTATTCGTTCCATTATCAACGATCCCAGCGTGGTTACATCGATCTAGATGAGCCGATCACACTGTCCGACGAGCCACAGTTGCGTCCGCCAATACCGGAATGCCTGATCAACAGCCGATTCCCAGAATCCGGATGTCTGCGATCAGCGATCTGAAAGAATTTTCAGGAAAGGAAGGAGACGAAGATCAAGCGCGGAATCGGATCAGTCGCCTCAAGTCAGCATTTATGCGTGATCAAGCTTCTGATCATGAAAAGTTTTTGATCATGGGCGATCTGCTAAAAGGTTCAGCGCACAATTGGAATCGACAGCTGAGTAGATCTACTAGCTCAAGTTGGAAAAGTCTCGTGGATGAGTTTGAACTCAATACTGTGGAAGTTGTCAGTCGGCATCCCGCCAGTATTATTACACAATGCAGCGATCGGTTGAAACTCCTATTGTGTATCTTCACCGGTTGAATGTGGCGGGACTTCGAGCCAAGTTGCCGATCAGGGACGGATCGTCTACGATCTTACGCGAGCATGTGCAACATTTTCAGGGCACATTGGCCAATCGCGTATTCGCTGGTCAACTGGCACTTTTGCGGTTGGATAACGCCACGGATTTGGAAGAGACGCTGCGAGCTTATGCACGCAATAAGTTGTGTTATCCAGCGGCGGCGGTAGGCACCAACCGATTCCGCCAAAAATTCGGTGATGATCGAGCATCTGCCCCGGCGCGGAAGCCTAGAGCAGTACGTGCGATCAAGGCGATATCGGGGAGTGAAGATTCAAGTGCTGATGACAGTGGAAGTGATGGTGATCAGCGCCGTTACATGATTGCTGCTATGCGAGATCAACCAGGGGCGCATTATCAACCTGGTGAACCCCGATCTGGTAAACGAAGCGTATCAAGTGCGGTTGATCAAGGGGCTATGAAGAAATGCAGTCATTGTGGATCGATCAGGCACGATAATTTACGTTTCTAGAAGCGCCTGACCTGTCTGAAGTGTGGCAAGAAGGGATATCCAACCGATCAATGCTTGTACGTCTGCTGAGCATGCGGTGAAGTTCACGATGCGGGCAAGTGCCCTATGGAGGAATTTTATTGGAGGAATTTTATAATTGCATCCGCCAGTGGTACAATACCACCAAGGATGCTGGAATGTTTCCCAAGGAAGCCGAAGATTTGTTAAACTAGGACGCTCGCCAGGTTGGAATCTGGTACCAGACGAGCGTTCTGGTTTGTGTATTTTTTGCATATGTGGATAAGAAGAGGGCTGATCAAGCAGCAGAAAGAGATAATGAAAAATGTGATCAGCCTGATTTACCACGTTTGACTAATTTCCGTATTGATGGGTTTTCTCGGTCCCCGGTGATCATGGAAGTTGATCTACTTTCGGGTGGGTCACGTGGATATTGGAAGTACCACTCGCCAAAGAAATGGTTTAAACAAGCCAAGGCAAGCGGTAAAATTAATAACAAACGTTCCACGTTATTATTTGATTCTGGTGCCGAAGTGTCGATCATCGACTCAACCTTTGCTCGTAAGGTGAGTTGCCCGATCGACACGAGTCAAACGCAAGAATGTGTCGGCATTGGAGAAAGTTCATACCTCACAGAAGGGCGCACTAAAATCAAGATTACGTTAGCAGGCTCGTTGGTTTATTATATCCATGCATGGGTGGGCAAACTTGTTGGTCAAGATGCTATATTTGGTATGAATTTTATGATAACAGCTGGTGTTCGATTAGAAGTCACCCATGGTGCACTAAGTTTGCCTGATGAGGTGATCATCCCATTAGAAGGACGTCGACAACTGTACGGATCAAGTGTAAATTACATGAAACTTGATCAGTACGACAGATCCCAGTAGGTCGATCTTCTGAGGTTCGGATTCGTGATCAGCGATCTCGAAAGTTGTGGATTACTCGTGGAAAAGATTGGGTACCCACTATCACTAGGGGCGTGGGTAACTTACGGTATCTGCGTATTACGAACGTCGTCGATCATCCAATCATCGTACAAGACGATACAATTTTAGGTATCTGGATGAACAAAGACGACGTGCCCCGTCGCCCTGGATTTATTTCGGTGGGATCCAATTGCTATAAGGAGTGTCAAAATCTCGCGTATCAAGCTTCTACCGATTCTGTACATGACGATCAAGAAATTGTCGATCAAGGTCCCCTAGTCGAGAAGAAGGAGTATCCTACTCCTCAAAGTATTTTAGTACGACCTACGGACCCGATCGTGACGTCTGTGGCATTAGTAACCGTAGGGTCACAAAAGGTGCAAGAAGTGCAAGAGATGTGCGATCAGGAGCCGAGAGTGAAAGGTCCGACCCTGGATTACGAAGTTGAAGGACCTGCTACAAGAGATGAGCCTGATCACGATACACGTATCACCCCGTCTCAGCCGATCGTAGTGAATTTGGTGTGATTCCTATCGATGATCAAGTTTGATACCATGAAGGGGGAGATTTGTACGTGGAAGAATTGGAGAATCAGCTTTCCACGTTGCCTGAAGTGTCCGCAAGTACCGAAGAAGTGACTAAGGATGATTTGAAAGTTGGTGATTCATCGATCAACACAGCAGAAGAAACTGATCAGCTTCGCGATACAATTTGGGCGAAGAAACATATGTTGATCGGGAAAGGGAACGCGCTACCTCCTGCTGCACGTGGAGTTGTTTGTGATATCGATGGATGAAATGCGCGCCCGATCGCCCCAAAGTGTCGAAATGTGTCTCCGCAATTTCGCGAGAAGTTATAGGCCTTGATCAAGGGGCTATTGGACACTAAGATCATCCAGCTGTCTACGTCACCCTGGGCATCACACATAGTGATCATCGTGAAGAAGAATGGGGTTGATATTCGCTTATGTATCGACTATCGCGCGGTGAATCAACTCACGCGTTTGATGGTATACCCAACGCCCCTGATCTCTGATCTACTCGAAGATTTGGATAAAGCGTTGTGGTTTTGCTCTTTGGATATGGCGAGTGGTTTTTGGGTCGTGTCTATGACCGATCGAGCACGTCAGATTTTGGCGTTTGTCACTCCGTTTGGATTGTTTGAATCGAATAGGATGCCCTTTGGCCTAAAGAATGCTCCGCAAATCTACCAGCGGTTGATCGATAATGCATTATACGGGTATCTCAAGGTTTAGGACGGTGCCGACGAATCGGCTGATGTATTTACTGTGGGAGAGCCTGACCAGACACCGGGTCCGTCTGTGCTGCAGCGGCGATCATATATCGATGATATTTTGATCCCTGCACCTACATGGACTACCCTGTGTGATAAGGTGCGGAACCTGTTGGAAAAGTGCGATCAGTGGAACTTGTCTATCAGCGTGGCTAAATTGTACTGGGGGCGAAGTAAAGTTCCTTATTTAGGGCATCATGTCTTTAGCCGCGGTTTGAAAACAAATCCAAAAAATTTGGATGATCTGATCGATTTGCCTTTTCCTGGTACCTTACGTGCTATGTAATTGTTTTTGGGAAGTTTGAACTACTACCGTCGATTTATTGAAGACTTCGCGATCTATGCCGCTGTGATCTACGAATTAAGAGAGATATATTATTAAGAGTTGAAGCGACGATCATTGATCAAGGAGAATTCGGATCAGGAAGGCGATCGATTGATCAGGGCAAAAGTGGCATTAAGCATGCTGAAAGCGAAGAATCCGTCAGCCCCAGCCCTGCGCCATTTTGATTAGAACAAAACGCCGGAGATCGTGGTTTACGCCAGCAGATGGTCAGTATCTGCCACGCTGGTACAAGAACATGATCAAGTATACTGTCCCGTCGCATTCACCAGCCGAACATTGAAGAGCGGTGAGCTGAATTACAGCCCCGTCGAAAAGGAAATTCTGACGCTTCTGCGGGTTTTGGATGTTTACTTCACGATGCTGGTCGGAAATACGATCACTGTCTTTTCATGTTTATCCACGTTGAAATGGTTACTAAAATCCAACGGGCTAGACGGACGATTGGGCAGTTGGTCTACGATCTTATCACAATGGGACCTTGAGATCAAGAAATGTTTACATGGAGAAGAGGAGGTACTAGGGGCGTTAGCTGCAAGTATCACCCCCCGCACCGAAATTGATGAAGCACTCATCGTGATCGCACCGAAAAAGAAACCGCGACAGATGATTGAAGTACCACCTCCTACGGTTGAGAAAGGTGAAGAAATCTACGTGATCAGTTTCGATCTATCTGCAAGTGTCAAGCGACGTGTGGGTGCGTTTGGCGCTATCGTGTGGAAATTACCGGAGTGGAAGAATATGATCGCAGTTGCTGATCATGCACCTGATATCACGGTGAATGAAGCTGAATACCATGGATTGCTATTAAGTTTGGACATACTGTCGCGTTACCCCAAAGGAAGGATGATCGTGTGTGGAGACTCGAATTTGGTAATTAGGCAAATGCGCGGTGAAATAGAGTGTAAAGCTCCGCGATTGCAAGTGTTGCAACAGCGTGCGCTTAAGCTCCTTCGCGAATGGACCGATCATGATCTGTTTCATGTAAAAAGGGAGTGGAATAAGAGTGCAGATCATATTACCACTATGGCCATGCAGGGTGGAACAAGATGTGAGATTGATGGCGATAAACAGCTGTTGGAATTGTTCGATCTCAAAAGATTGGCGGAAGTGATCACGTGGAATGAATATCCCACTGTTCCCCAAGTGCTGGTGACAACGCGATCACGTAACCTCCGTCAGCCGCGACCGTCAACGTGTCCCGATATATCCATAGAAGGGATGAGGGCGGAACGTGTGAAAAAGGCACAGGACGAAGAGAAATGGATTCATGATTTGCGAAGTTACTTGTACGGTGACGTCTCACAATTGAGCGCAGAAGAGGTGAAGGACTGGGCGAAAATCGCTGACAGCTATGATATCTATGATCAAGGGCTGTTGATCTACTGTGGAAATTCATCCAAAGAAAACGTCAGCTGTGATCAAGATGATCAAGATGATCGATGCTCTTCGATCAAGCTGGTCCTACCTGAGACCCTACATGCGGATGTCTTCCACCACTATCATGTGAGTTTGGAAGGAGGACACCAAGACATAGGGTGTACATATCAGCGGATCAGACGATACTTTCATTGGCGTGGTCTATTTCGCAGCGTTCAAAGATTTGTTGGACAATGCGTAGATTGTGAGACGGGGAAAGGACAGCCTACGATCAAGGGCATGTCGCCGGGGAATATCGAGGCCACGTACCCATTCCAAGTGATAGCCATGGATCATATTCCGTCACTACCACGATCAACTGATGGGCATACGGAACTGCTGATTTGGACTGATCTGTTCACGGGTATGGTGTTCGCGAAAGCTGTATCGTCCCGCACAGCGCAGAAAGTTGCAGAAAATTATGAAGAATGTGTATTTCGACGATTTGGGGGTAGTGAGGTGATCTGTCATGATCGAGAGTCCGGTTTTATGTCGGAAGTATTTCGTGCGTTCAACAAGATCGTGGGAAAACGACAGAGTGCCACTATGGCATACCGTCCACAGGCGAACGGCAAGGAGGAAAGAACGGTGCAAACAATTACACGGGCGATCAAGATGTATGTATCAGATGTCGGCCAGAAGGATTGGAGCTCGTACGCAGAGCGACTGGTATTCGCGCTAATTTTCGACCCCTGATCGCATTCGTGGAGAAACACCGTTTTATTTAGCGTATGGGTGAGATCCGCGATCATCGTTGGAATCAACATTGCAACTGGGTGGAATTCGGCGTAAAGACCGGGATGCTCGTCGGTGGAGATATAAGTTGCAGAAAGACTACCGTTACGCCCGTGATGAAGTTAGTGCACGATTGCACCAAGCGATGGATGATCGAGCTGAGAAGCAGAATGATCAAGTGACACCACACAAGATCGAAGCTGGATCAAGGGTCTGGTTATATCTCGATCGGGTGAAAGAAGGGTTCGCGAAGAAACTGGAACACATGTGGCATGGACCCTTCAGAGTCGATGAGGTGATCGGTAATCATGCGGCAAGACTGGTTACAGCCAGCACCGACTATCGTATGTTTCCGGTGGTGCACATGTCCAAGTTGAAATTGGTCAAGGAATTTACAGATCGTCCTACTACAGCGTTAGCGGCTGGGGTAGAAGATCGTTTCGACTTCGATGAGGCTTTGCTACCCGAAGACAGCTGGGAAGGACGCTGGATCCAGATGAATTTTAAGTTGATCGTATTGTCGATGTCCGATCTGGTCGGAAGACTAGGTATGGAAACGTTAAGCGAATATCAAGTCTACTGGAAAGGTTATGCTGAGCCGTCGTGGGTAGACAAATCAGATCTGAACTGTGATGCTCTAGTCAAGGACTTCAAAAGGAAGATGATCAACAGACATCGGTTTGACGTAATGCAAGTGGATGAAGAGTCCAACTAATGCGTGATCGGTGGACTGATCATGGAATTACGATCGAAGAACCTTCGATTGAAGAAAAATGATTGATGAAAATCACAATTGATGAAGAAATGATGAATGACTTGAAGTGGTGTGTTTAAGATGGATATTGCGAGGTATGGGGATGGAGTACGGCAGATGAGCCGACGGAATACGATTTATATTATGCATTGAAAGTAATGAAGCGACAGTGGGAATTGGCATGATCAAGAGTGTTTATTGGTTAAAGAATAAATGATCAACCGACTAATCAGACCCATAGAACTTGCGAAGGATACGAGGAATTTTACGGCCGGGATGGTTTTCGGGGGAAAGGCGATATTGAAACCGCCAAGGTTCAAATCATCAACTCACTCAACGCGTCCAATAGGGCCCGAGGTGGCGGGTCCGATAGGAAACCAGGGTACCACGCCCCATCGTCGGCCGGGGAATACTTCAAAGGACGGTTTCGAGCACAATGGGTGATGGAAGGGTCCAGGAAAATGTCGAGATCACACCTCCCGTCAATCATTCCCCGCAGGATAAAGTCTACAACCCTCTTCCATGTCGCCCCGACACGACTTCTGCGTTGGCGTCGATCGTTGTAGTAGTCCCGGAAGAAGTCATCAGTCTCGCGAAGGCCTTTCGCGATGGGGAGGTAATTCGTTGACTCCCAGATCGCCAGCGCGTGATGGTCGAGAGCCGACCGGTACTTCGTCTCAAAGTCGGCGAACCAGCCGACTTAGCGGAAAGAAATGGTCGGCAGTATAGTCGTAAAAACGCCCCAAGGGAATTGGGAGTATAATAGCTCCACTTCCGGCTGGGTAATCAAATGACTAAACCACGAATCAGCCGGAGGGGCGTGCACGGCGGCCGGGAACAACCATCCTGCAGGGCGGTTCAAGTAGTCAAAGACCACTTGAGCCGTGACGCTGCGCAGATCAAGCCCATTGAGTTGATTTGGAGTCCACTGCAGGATGTCGGCATCATTGGCATCATCAGGCACCGCGATCAACGTCTTGAAGTCACCCGTACGAGGAAAAAAGAGACCGGGAAGAGCCTTGATCAGGTATCCTCGCTCCCGAACTCGCTAATTGTTGGAGTAGAGTGAATGGAAGGGATCGGGTCAGGGTATCCACCTTCATCGTCCTGATCAGGACTTGGGGGATCATCGTCTTCCGTCTTCGCCTCCGAAATAGGGGAAAGGTGGCGTGGCCGCTTTGACCGAGAAGAAGATCGGGAACGCTGTATGCGTCTTTTAGACGAAGGAGCAGCGATGCTGATTGAGCCGGCTGGAGAAGTAGTGGGAAGGCCAGCCGGCGATGTGGCCTGATCAGAACCTGCCGGAGGGGTACGAGCAGCCGGTATAATCTGCATCCGCAACGACATACCAGCCAATTGGGCCTGAAGGTCCGAGTGAAACGAGCGTAATTGCATGACTTCGTCTTGAGCCTGTTGCAGTTGATTGCGTAGCGTGTCGCGTTCTGCGGAAACTTGATCGAAGCGGAATTGCACGGTGGAAAGATCTTTCTCTAGCTGATAATATGCGGCGTGTATATCACCCAGCTCAGCTTGGAGGTCAGACACTCCTCGACCTGCTCATATATTTCCTGCGTCTGGTCCATGATGGCGGTATATTTATCCATCTGCATGCGATTGGACTTATTCTTCTTCCGGAGGCGATTATATTGGTATTTGCGCCTATCAATATCGGCGGTGAGCTTGAGCGCCTGTTCGACCAAGGGCTGATTCCTAGAAGCAGCCTGATCGTATTCCTCCTGTAACTTGGCCATGCGCTGCTGAAGCTGATCCAGCTCTTGCGCTCGATCAGCGGTAGTATCCTCTTGCACCGATCGCAGATAGCGATCAAGGTCACGACGGATCTCCAGATCCCGGATCCGGGCACGTTGATCGACCATGGTTTTTTCTTGATCTGCCACAGTGTTTTCGACGGTCTTCAACTTAGTCTGGAGATCGTTGAGTGCAGTGTCAACGAAGGCACGCAATGGCTTAAGCTGTTTAAGGGCGGCCCGATTGATCTTGGCATCTCGTTCCACCACGGCACGTTTGGCACGAGCGAGCTGCTGTCGAAGCATCGCGATAGTGTCTTCACTCATCGCGAGCGAGTCGGATAACTAAGTGATCTGTTCATCGCGCACGTGGAGGGCCTCTTGTAAGCTGTAATCCTGATTGATGGCGGCGATCGCCTGATCAGCTGCGGCCCGAAACAGGGCAGGAGCGTTGGCGGCGTTCGCCGGGGTGCCGTCCGTTATCGCTTGCATGATGAAAATGCAGAAATGCCTGATCGAGACAGCTTGATCGTAGATGCCACGGTTGGTGGAGGATGAACGTTGGATCGTGAGGGGCATACCACTAACGGTAACGGCCTGACCGATTGGGACCTGATCGGCGGGAGAAGGGGCAGAGTGATGGGTGAGGATTACTTGGTCGATAGTGTCATGATTGATAGGTGTGGACAACTCGACCAACGGTATCATGGTCTACGATATCCAACGGCATGATCGACCCTCGCCCCAACCGCTGTACGGCTGGGACGAGGCTCAGGGGCGGCTGTGGTAAAGTGCGCTATAAATTGGGCCTAATTAAGGGCCGAATTATGGGCATAATTAGGGGTCTGACTGCGGGCACAAATTGGGTACATAATCGTGTACGATTGTGTGTACCACGGTGTATACAGTTGCGTGTACAACCGTGGTGCACATAGACAGAACATAGACGAGACACGGGGAGATGGGACGATTACATACAGGTACTCAACGAACATCGAAGAACGACGGATAAATCAGGTCGACTGGTGGACGGAGGACGCTGGAATGGGTGGTTCTGATTGGTGGATATTAGGTAATTGGTAGTTCTTAGGATTTAAGCAATAATAAAGTTCTCCTTCTGCGTGCGATCTAGCAGATCGTTTTAGGGACGGCACCTTTGCGCCTCCCTCTCTAATAATACCTCTACGTCCCGGGCGGGAGCACTTTGTGCGTTTTTGGCCCACCGGTAGGCGTAGAGTGTTGAGAACTCGCCACAACTCCGCCCGTTGTGTCAGCGGTTCTTCTTCTTAAAGGTTTTTGGTCTCGGGAACGTTATCGAGCAGTGATCTCACCTCTTCCCCGTTTGGTTCACGTTTGGCCCCTAGAGTTCGGCTGCTGTAAGCGCCCCACGGGAACTCTAGGTGGATTTAGTGAAATTTACCCCCCCCCCCTCGTAGGTCCAGGCTAGGAATACATATATTTGGGTGTTCCTTTAGCTAATTAATACTCCAGAGGCTCCGTGATCGGGCAGTGAAGACTTCCGCTGCCTAATCAAGTACCCCTTCGCCGATCAACACCTTATCGACACTCTGCAACTCGCGACCCGCGCCCATCTGCTCGCAGATTGCACCAACTCGTACCTGGGCGACTTTTAGCACTTGATCAATCCTGATCAAGTATGATCACGACTGATCAACGACTTTGAGCACCTGATCAAGCCTGATCAAGTCTGATCACGGCTGATCAACGCCTTTGAGCACCTGATCAAGCCTGATCAAGTCTGATCACAGCTGATCAACTACTTTTAGCACCTGATCAAGCCTGATCAAGTCTGATCACAGCTGATCAACGTCTTTCAGTACCTGATCAAGCCTGATCAAGTCTGAGCACAGCTTATCAACGACTTTTAGCGCCTGCCCAAGACTGATCGCTGCTGATCAAACCTGATCGGACTTTATTCAAGATTGATTGCGCCTGATCACGCCTGATCGCATCAGTCGATTCATCACAAGTCAACTCAGTCTTGCAACAAGGAATTGCAGTGTGCCATCCCCGCCACCTGGAGAGTGACCCACGCCCAAGCCGTCGGATACACAAGGTGAGCAGAAACACAAGCAGTCAAGGACAACCAGAGGACCCCTTCGTTAGTCGGCAGTCCGGGCGCCGTGGTACCGCCTGATCAAGCGTCAAAAACTTTGATTAGCCGCTCCACCACACACGCATTGGCGCAGTCATGTCACAAACGCAAGGTCGTTATCTTGTCTTCATCGCTGTCTTTTGTTGGAGCCTTAGCACCCTCAAGGTGTTTCTGAATCTGTGCAACCTCGTCGAAGTAAAGACTTGATGTCGGGTAGGATGAGCCAGGGAATTCCAACGTTGCTATCAAATGAAAGAACACTAGTCAGAGAAGGATAAAATCAGTACTCAGTACCAAAATAAAAAGATCTAACCCTCATAGAAGATCTTGAGGAAGTCCGAAAGCTTCTGCATGCGTTTCCAGTCACGGTCCGATAAGTGTCTCTTGTAGTTGCTGTTGCGCGGTTGAAGTCTTGTGAACGCTTTCTGATACGGCATGGCCGATGAAAGCATGAAGTATATCGAATTTCATCTTGTCTCGACATCAAGCGACGGCCACTTGCTGATAGAAATCTTGAGCTCGCTGCAGATCTCCTCAACCTTTTGCCGCCGGCCTGGAGACCCTCGAGTGTATTTGATGCTGTCCCGAACCTAAAAAAGTGTCAAATACGCAATTTGTAATTTTAACGCATCAATGTTTGAGAGATACGGACATTGCTGAATTTCTTCCTTGATGAAATCTAGCCCATCTTTGACGATTAGGTTCAGAATATGCGCACAACAGCGCACATGGAAGAGCTCGCCCTTGAGAAGGAGGTTGTTCTTGTCAGGATTGTCAAAAACAAGATTCCTGACCAGGACATCGTTTTTTGTACAATTGTCCACCGTCACAGTGCAGAGCTGTTTATAGCAAGAGTTTTATTAGTATTTCACCACTCAGTAAGAAGCGCGAAAGCACACTTACCTTCTGCTCAAGGTTCCAAGTCGCAAACATCTTCTCGATCACTTTGGTGAGATGCTGAGCTGTGTGGGGCGCAGGGACCATATCGAACTGAAGAATGCGCTTCTGCAGCTTCCAGTCTTTGTCGATCCAGTGCCCCGTGAGTACCATGTGCTCCAAACCGGTTGGCGCATTCCATATATCTGTCATGAGGAAAATACGGCCAGGCGCTTCTTGAAGCATGCCCATGATCTTGACCTTCTCGGCTTTGTAGATGCGGATGAAGTCGTTGCGAACAGTGTTTAGGGTCGCCATCTTGAACTAAAGTTGGAGATTCTGGACGAAGGTCTTGAAATACGGGTGCTCGATGGAACGAAATGGCCTTTCGGAGAGGATAACCATCTTGGACAGGTCCTCCCGGGTACGGTCCGGATCAAATTGCCAGTTTCTGAGGGTAGCTGTGCTGCTCTCCGTCTTTTGCCCCAGCACCAGGCGTTGCTGGTCCTTTTCAAGCTTGTTGAACTTCTTGAAGCGGTTGATGTGGCGCGTAAGCGACGACGTCCCGCCTGAAGTCTTCATTGACGCTTTGCAGTACTTGCAGATGGCGTCTCCCTCATCTGAATAGAACTCAGGTCTTAGCATATGCATCACCAAAAACACGGCTTGCAGTAGAGTTTAACGCACTCTGATTTCCCGGATTAGGAACAAAGTCATAATGGTCCGAAGCAGCTGACAGGAACTTGCTCTTCTTTGTTGCTGCGGCACCAAGCTCGTGGTCGCTGCTTGGCTCTGCCATGGCGCAAATTGAGATCTGTGGCAGGGGAAGTTAAATTTTATGAGCTACATCCGTAGAAGTACAAAACTTTCAGTGGCAAGGCCCTCTTTTACCAATGGTAGAATGGGGCAAGGGCAAACCAGCCATCTAGTGATGGTTTTTGGGATGGGACCGTCGTGGTACCATATCTCACCTGCTAAGTTTTGTTTTGAATGCATTTTTGGTTTTGTTTTGGGATGGTGATGTGTTGAGGTGGGTGTGGAGGCACTCAATGGCCGAAGTTTTTCAAGTTATATTAATAGATTTCAGGAATTTTGGTTTTTTTGGGTTTTGGGTCGGGTCATGAGTCGGAGACACTGACCCGCGGCCCGACCCGACCCGACCCATTAAGTCGGAAATGCTGACCCAAACCCAACCCAGAACGACCCAAAACACGTGACCCACCGTGTCCGCCTGACCCATTGACACCTCTACTTGCTAGGGACATTTAAACCCATAATAGAGCGCCCTATGAAAAGGCGTGTCAACAGTAGAAAATATGAGTATAAAATGTTCCTAGCTATATACTTTCTTGATATAAACATGTCATGTAAATTTAAACAGTAGACTGTAATTTGGATTGTGGATCATAATTGTATTTGTTGTTAGGGCGCCCTTCCACACACACCGGGGGGGGGCTCCGGTAGTAGGCTACAGTATAGGGAAAGCCTATCCCAGGATAACACAGTCATAACCCCAAAGATATTTTGTCGGGAATTTCTAGACACACACCCTTTTTTGTTGGAAATACATGAAGCCATTTTTGTCTCTACGTCTCTCCAAGATGGGGAACCCCATTGGCTGAAATGGGCGGATACATTTCGAGTTACATTTAGGTATTACATTTTTAGTATGATTATATTTTCGGTAACTTCTACATAATAACCTTTTCAATTTTATGTTTAAGCGACTTGTCAACTTGAGAGACACTGCGTAGCACACATCGCGCACAAGCCTTTCGTCATCCGAGATGTTGAATAGTGTTCGAATCCATAGTGCAGATGTAGACGAAAACTTGAGTCGTAAGTGTTCAATATTGTATCCAAATATAACGAAAATTCAGCACTCTTGATATCTCCACACTCAAACACACTTCGGCGGCAAAAAAGGTATCAGTAGACAGTTCGCAATGCACGAAAGATAATATCCAAACCAGGGACTAAATCAACGGTGTAACAGGACTGATCCTGTTACAGGCTTACACTGTGTTGTGCGATGAAGCGCGAAATACGGGAGGGGCAGGATTAGTTGATGACAACTAATCCTATATTAAAAGCAAATAGAATATTCGCTTAAGCTTGAGAACGCAAAATTAAGAGTGTTTATTAAATGGGTGGTTAGCGGCTAACAGTATAGTAATTACCTAACTAATATAATAATATCAAGTATTAAACGAACTGTACTATTAGTTAACCTGCATGATTCGGTATTTATACCGAAACGACTTTTCCTTCGTAGATTACAATAACTTATAATCTATTATTTGAATTTCAGACAACGCGTCTGAAATTCAACTGTGATATTCTAACTTGAATATCAATTATGTAATGGCACCCGATTACATCACCCCCCACTTAAGGTGGTTGGCCAATAATAATTCTTATTTTGGCCAATCATAGGTGGCACTTGTTGGTCGGAATTTCTCATTCACCAACTGATTGACCATCAACTCGATGGTCGAAGCACGCGGCGGCGCTCTAAAGAGCGCTGCTGAAAACATCGAAGGAGCTTCTTCCTCCGCCTCAGCACTAGGTGCTGAGGTGTTGAGTGACAACAGTGACGCTTCTAATGCAGCGTCAACTACGCAAAGGTCGGAAGACGTACCGTCTTCGACCACAGATGCTGCTAAGGCGGCATCTGGCAAGAAACAGGGAGATGTTGCTAATGCAACATCTCGCACGATGACAACCCCCGAATGGTGTGTTGCCAGGAAGGGTTCTTCCATGTTCGGAGACAGTTCTGGCTCCGAACAAAGTGATTGGGGCACAGATGTCCCCGAGAAAGGATCTAGCGAGTCGAAACTCGCTAGGTGCTCATCGCTTAACAGCGATGATAACTCTTGTGTCGCTGTCATATCTGACAGCGACAATGATCATCACAGATGGTTGCGGGAACGCAGAACCCCACCTGATCCAAGTACGTCTCCAAGTCGGGGTGGTTTAACCCCGGCGCGTGGTGTTGGAGCAGGCGGTGTTCCGCCTGCTAAAAGATCTCGAACAGAAGCGGCGCTTGCCGCTTCTGAAGCGTATCATCGTACGGAACCACATGTTCCGTACAAAGTGGGGTTTTGGAACCCTGGATGGGCTATGCCCCCACCAGTGGCGGTCACCGTAAGCGGGACTGCCAATATGCGCTGTTCGATATCAACGTGCTGGATGACTGCGAAGATATCCCGTCACGTCGATTCGATCGAAGTACAGACGATAGGCGTCTGTACTTTATTGACCTCTTTTCCCAGGTTCGATATTATTCGAGCTGGAAAGGGTCAAGAAAGAACAGGGACGACAAGGACGCCCTGACTCAAAGTTGGAACGCTTTTGTTGACAACTACAACAAAAGCCCCGATGACAACGTGAACAAAGTTCACGTAATGCGCGAGCGCTTTTCAAAGCACTCGCAAACAGGCAAAATGGAATACATCCATTTTGATTGCATCAAAGAAGGGCTTAACTGTGGTGTCCCTTCTCACCTCGTTTGCCTGCGGTGTCCGCAGGGCGCTCCTCGTCTGTCAGAGGGGGAGTTGCGGGGGTGCGGTGGTTTTTCCGTACCCGCCGAATTTCAGGGCTTAATCGATGCCCTAAATGCATCAAAACCTAGTGTTGATGCTACTTCGCATTATGAGTTTGAGACTCCTTCTCAAAATAAGTTTAAAGGTCTGGGGCGTCGGCCCTCAGAACCTCAAATCGGCTCCCAAGAGTCGAACTCTTGGGGGTAACCCAGCAAGCGTACTAAGTACTCGGTACGCTGCCCCTTCTTCGAAGGAACCGAGCGCTTCGAGATCAAGCGCTCGAGAATGTATCGCTTATTCCCCTGATTATCGTTCAAGGGCGGCGGAGGTTGATAATTCCCTCGCCGTTGTTGTTGCGGAGCATAGTTCTTTTTTCCGCAAACTCGAGGAGGGTTGTTCCTCCTTGAGCAGCGATATGTCTCACTCTGTGAAGACATATCGGTCTCTTCGCGAGAATGTCCGCGACATCCTCGGGGCGCACACTGCCCTTCAGCAGAAGAATGATCTTCTGTACATCGAGCTTTCCCGCTGTAAGGAAGAGCTCGATGTACAGAAGACTGATCTTGATCAGTCGAAGGCGGAGGTAACGACTCTCCGCTCTGCTCATCAACGGCTGGAAGCCGATTACAAGTATCTCTTGGGAGACTTGGAGAAGCACGGTATCTTCCGTGGTTCTGTGTCTCCTCGTAAGACGAAGACAAATGATACGGTTTGATCCGCCTAACATAGAATGTTGGGTGGAGCCGCATTGCTGTGGGAATGTCTAAAGTATAGGCATTCCCCCGAATCTCTTGGACCTTATAAGGTCCAATGTACTTAGGAAGCAACTTCTGTGTAGGGAAGTTGCTTATTGCATGTATAGGCAAATTAGTAGTACTTAATAATACCAATTCGCCTATCCGAAAGTAGTTTTTGTTCTTCCTTCCTTGCTTGTCTGCATTTTGCTTCTGCTTTGGATAAGCAGAAGCAAGTGCATCTTTTATATAGCGTATTACAGCTTGGCGCTGTAATACGAATTCATCTAATGCTTTATCAGCAGTAGGTGCGTTGCCCTCATTGTCTGCAGCCATTGCTGCAGACACATATTCATCATATGCAGCTTCAGTTTCATTTGAAGCTGCTTCCGCTTCTACTGTACTTTCAGTATAAGGGCCATCGTTTTGTTCACAAGTTGCAGTTGCAACTTGCGCATTGACTCGCTTAAAATTTGAGCGGGTCCCTCCCCCACTTAGTTTTGGCGTACCGCCAAGTCAAGCTGGGGTTCGTGGATGCCTTAAGGCATTCACGTAGAACGGTTTATGCTTAGTTGAAGCATGCACCGAATTGTTAATCTCGAATTCAGCGAGTGGCAGAAAGTAACTCCACTGTTCAAAGGCATGTGCGTATGATCGCAACGTGTCTCCGAGAACGCGGTTAACCCGTTCCGTCTGCCCATCCGTTTCCGGATGGTCCGCAGTTGACATCTTCAACTGGGTTCCCAACAATGAGAACGTTTCTTGCCAGAAACGTCCTGTAAATCTCGGATCTCGATCCGAGACAATGTCTTCAGGCATTCCGTGCAAACGGAATACCGTATCAACGAATATCCGCGCTGTTTGAGCGGCGGTTACGTTCGCTGATACTGCAGTAAGATGTACCATCTTACTGAAACGGTCTACAAAGACCACTATTCCGGTCTTCCGACTATTGTAGGGTGGAAGACCGAATACGAAGTCCATTTAAATGGACTTCCAACACTCTGTCGGAACCGGCAGAGATTGCAGCGGAGCCTGTGCAGACTGCGCAGGCTTAACGCGCTGGCAAATCTCGCTAGCGCGTACGTATTTCCGTACCCACTTGTACTGGTTTCGCCAGTAAAAGTCACGTGCGAGAGAAGCGTATGTCTTCTCTCGACCTTGATGCCCCGAAATCGGTGCATCATGATACTCAAACATAATTTGATGTTTGAGATCATCGTCGTTTGGAACGACGATGCGACTTTCATATTTTCGGTCTGTGCTGTAAAGCAGCAGACCATCGTGCAGTCGATATCGATGCACGCAAGCGCGTAACTCTGGGAGTTCGTCGCGCGTCTCACTGGATTGATTACTTAAGTAATAAATCAACAGACGTGTCTCCTCGTCTGTTTTGTACTCCTCGCGTACTTGTCGTATAATTGACGACGACAAATCAGTGGAACGGATCGCGTTTGCACTGGCACCTTCGGTTACGGACGGTTTCGTCTCGTAATCGGGCCTTCGTGATAGCGCATCCGCTATCACGTTCAACTTTCCGGGTTTGTATTCAACCGTAAAGTTGTATTCAGCAAAGAATGACAGCCATCGACCCATTCTTCGAGAAATATGTGGTGAATTCACGGCCGTGCGTAGCGACGCATGGTCCGTGTAAACCACAAACGGTCTATCTCCCAATAGATAGATCCGAAACTTGGCCAGTCCATACTTCATGGCAAGGAGTTCCTTGTCATGCACTGGATAGTTGCGCTCGACTGGGCGCAACTGACGCGATTGATAGCAGATTACGCGATCACGATCATCGTGATCACGCTGCATCAAAGCACAGACGATAGCGAAATCGCCCGCGTCGCAAACGACGTGGAACGGACGCTCGTTATCGGCTATAGCCAAGACAGGCGCTTCAGTCAAAGTTTGCTTGAATGCATCAAAAGCATCTTGGCATTGGGTATCCCAATTCCATTCGACATCTTTCTTAAGTAATTGAGAAAGAGGTCGTATTAAACCAGCATAGTTGCACGAATACTTGTGCAAATATGTTGCCAACCCAAGGAACTTCGAAGTTCCTTAACGTTGTTTGGCGTAGGCCATTCAACGATCACCCTGATCTTTTCTGGATCAGAGTGCACCCCGTTCTTGCCCACAAAACATACAAGAACGGGTATCTCAGGTTCACCAAAGGTGTACTTCTTCAGATTCGCATAGAGCATATGCTTACGCATAAGCTCTAACACTCGACGTAGATGCTCCCTATGGACATCTACATCGCTTTTATCGTGTTCACCCTTACTATGGATGAACACGTCATCGAAATAACTCGGTGCGAATTCTCGCACCGGGCGTAATAGATGCGTTACGCATCTGTTAAACGTAGCAGGGGCATTTCGAAACCCCTGCGGCATAACAAGCCACTCCCAAAGCATACCGCTTGGGGTGCTTACCGCCGTGAGAGGGATATCCTTCTCACGCATTAGGATTTGATAAAATCCATCTCTTAGATCGAGAGCACTAAAGATGGTGCTCCCGCACATGCCATCAATGATGACATCTTTTCGCGGTATCGGCGTCTGCGCCGGTACCGTCGCTGCGTTCAGCTTGTTGTAAGCGTGAACGATTCTCCACCCACCTGTGGACTTTTTCACACAAAAGGTGGGGGTATAGTGCGGTGAGATAGACTCCCGCAGTTGGCCTGCTTTACGACGAGCTTCGAAAAACTCGTCGATCGCTTTTACTTGATCACGCGGCAACGGCCATTGCCGCGTGACACAATACTTCGTGCCTGGCACGAGGTCAATTTCATGACGAGTTCCCTTATCCTTAGGGAAATCGCTAGGGACTTCTTCTGGGAATACGTCAGCGTATTCCCGAAGTACCTCATAAAATGGGGAGTTCGCTTTAAGCGACTCCCAGCTCTTCGCTTCAAAGCGCTGAACTTTGGTTTGATCATTGGGAACCTCTTTCTCAATGTTTTCCACTTGTAATGTGGATATTCGTTCACGAATATCCACTACATCATCTGTTGCTACGATGATACAGATCTGTTCGATCTTACCATCGTGCAAATTTCTCATACACTTCTTCCAGCTTAGCGCAGGAAGAGCCATCACCTCCGAACCTTCTTTCGGAGGGTGTTCCATCAACAGAGACTGGGTAGCTAATCCGGTCTCCGTTTGCGTCAAGACGTTGATCTCTCGACGGAACTGTCCATGCAATCAGACGCACTCGTCTGATTGACTGCTACACGGTGATTACGATTCACCGTGTGCGAATACTCGTCATCATTGTGGCCACTGCCTACCATGGTATTTTGGCGATCAGATGTTCCCGTCTGATCGGCCGCCTTTTCTGCGACACTGTGGTCTTTATAACCCGTGTGCATGGATAACGCAACGTGGTGGGCACTGGCCACCACGGAGTTGTGCTCACGATTGCACTCGATCGTGAGTTCACTCTCATCAACACGGAATTCTTTCATCGTGTTGGAACCTTCGGTCGCACAGTGGGTGTTTCCCATTGTGGATACTATTTCATTCTCCCGGTGGGTGTTTCCCACCGTGGATATCACTTCATTCTCACGGTGGTCTTTATCACCCGTGGAACGTTTCTCTCTAACACGCAACGACTCTTCTGTTGCGTGTGGTAGTCCCTCTGGACTCTCACCAGCGGAGGTACCTTCCGTTGATCGTGTCGGAACAGACCTGGTGGTGCCATCGCTATCCACCAGACTGTCCGACGATGCGGTTGTATCTTCTGATACAGCCGGATTACACACAGGGTGATCAGATCCTGTGGGTCCGCCGCAGTCGATCGATAGGTTAACCCAGTCGATCGAAGGTTTAAACTTGGACATCCATGGGATTCCAAGTATCACATTGAACTTGTCATCTAAATCGAGGACGATGAATTCATCCTCGAATGACAGTTCATTCAACTCGAAGCGTGTTTTAATCACACGCTTTGGAATAGTCACGGTTGCACCTGTTGCTAACCGGACTGACAACATACTTCGTGG
>CM047582.1:4576989-4692020 GCA_026184515.1 Peronosclerospora sorghi
GTCTAGCCCCTGACCAATATGAGAGAAGACCAAAACCGGTCTAAACTCCAACCAATGTTACAATGAGCCAATATGTCCACGTGAAGACCCAATATGCCCGTGAAACTCCAAAAACGATATCTCCACGTAAAGACCAATCCAGTGAATAGCACGTTCCAAACGTACTTGAGTTAAAGTGTCGAGATCGCCAAATCGTACTCCCGTCGAGGGACTTCCGGTGGCCAAAGTGCGCGTGCGGCGCGTCCAGACCGGGTATAATAGGCGAGAGGGGATAATTCAACCCTCTGCCCTCAAACACTCCGCGGTGGGCGGAGGATACTATTGTACGTGCAAAGAAAAACGGCGACCCCTTGCTGTGGTATAGACCAAGACCTAAGGACTTCTACTTAGAAAAATCCTGCAACCAAAAGACTTCTACTTTTTTAGGCAAATCCACAACTAACCAATAATACTACCTCCCTATGGTTCCTAATGTACCCACACAAAATTATGTAAAATACCCAATGTCAGGTGACTCACCCAAGACCAGCGTTCTTGATACTCCTTGAATTTGATAGGCTAAAAATCCCCTTGTTTAGCCCAATCCGAAATTCGACCAACTGCCTTGACCAAAAGTGACCAAATTTGTGGTACACTTCACCACACGTGTCAGCCATCCACGTGTTGGTACGCAGGGGGTGTACACTACATTTTAGCTTGGTACGAATTCGGTAAGTTCTACTTAGTATTACATATAGTTTACATTAGTTTAAATTAATTTAGGATAATTATATATACATTCAGTTTACATTTTTACTCAACGACTACAGACGCACGACCTCGACCAGTCGCACGTGTAGTGAGTGTAATAGCGTAAAGGGAGCCCTCCCTTTAGCTACACCCTTAGTATGGTAGCCTTACGTTAAGGCATTAGCGAAAGCTAATTGTAAACCAAAGTGGGAATCTTGGCCCCTAGTAGGAGAGCTCTCTCCTACTAAGCCCTTTATAAGTGCGTATCGGCTAAGTAGCGGTAGATACCGCTTTAAGGGAGAGTCTTCCTCTGTGCGGTAGCCGCACCGTGTGTATACGCACCGGCTACAGGCGCTGTTTAAGGTGCTGGGCACCAAGCTCCTCATGTCCACTGCGGATCACCCGCAGACGGACGGTCAAACGGAACCCGTTAAACGCTTTGTAGAGGACCTTCCCCAGAGTTTACGCCCGGATTCTCCAAAGAGTTGGTGTGAGATGATTCCTATGGCCGAATTTGTTATCAACAATTCGGTTCATGCATCTACGGGGCTTACCCCGTTTTACGTGAACGGATTAGTGAATCCGAGGGTTCCGTTGACGCCACATGTGTGTGGCCCAGGGCTTGAGGCGGGAGGATTACCCTATGTCAGCCCTGTATCTGTGCTCAAGCACATCGATAAGTTTTTATCGACGAGCCTTGGTGTCTATCGATAAGTTTTATCGACGCGCCTAAGTGTCTTACGACACGTTTGCGACGCCAAGGCGGAAAGCCAAGACATCAAAAGGAACAGGCCGACCACAAGGATAGGCGTAATAAAAGGGCGTATAAGTAGGAGAAAGTGTTTTATTAAACGCGAAAAACCTTCCTACACATTCAGTTTCTAATATCTTAAGAAACAAACTGCGCCCCAGGTTTTTGGGCCTTTCAAGGTGCTAGCCCGAAAGGGCCTGGCGTACACCTTGGATATTCCGAAGGCGATGCGTACGCATCCAACCTTCTACGTGGGTATGCTTAAGCCATACCAGAGCCCGGAGGCGGGTCCCCTCTTGGAGGAGTTTGGGAAGGCGCATAGCCGTAAAAAACGGCAGGGCGCAGTGAAAACATCTCCGTCAATGTCGAAACGCGACCACAAAGCTCCGAAACCGAAGACTCGAGGGAGTCAAGCCGTCTCTCGATGCGGTCAATCGCTTCCCCCTCATCGTGGAGTCTATCCTGGACATCCCGGATGCGATGGCTGTGCCAATCACAGCGCTCGAGAAACTCATGTCGCAATTGAGCGACCTCCTCCTTCAGTTTTCGTACTCAACATTACCATGTGGAGCGTCTGATGACGCGACGCCATCATCGGGGTAAAACCCAGTATCTCGTTAAGTGGAAAGGTTATCCACATTCACAGAGTTCGTGGGAGTCCGAGACTCCCCTGCGGCAGGATTGCTGAGACGTCGTTGACGCTTTCTAGCGGTAGAATCCCGCTGCGAGTCGACAACTAAAGGGGCGGGAGAAGCCCCTTAACGCCAGTAGTTGGGAGTTCGCCGGAGGCAGATGCGGCGCTCGCAATGTTCTTCGGCACCGCGTTGAGAGCAAGGTAGCTAGCGTAGCGCGTGCAATACGGGGCACGTAATTGCCTCATCGCTTTGGCTCTGGCAAACGCTAGGCGCAACGCCCTCTCCACCCGAACGTCACGGGAGGAATAGCCGCTGTGAAGCACAGTAAAGCTAGGTAGACGTTTCTCCCCTTCCGCCCAAGCGCGGAACTTTTGTTCTGCCTCTTCGGCATTCTCTCCTTGTAGGAGAACGAAGGTAACCTCGCGGAGGTTCTCAACATGGTCACCCTGTACCTGTTTCTCGAGGAGCTCTCGGTATGAGGCGCCAGTGAACTGCTTCTGCGTGAGCAGTATTTACCGGAGTTGTTTCCGGCGTTCGTATTGATGCGGCTTTTCAGCCACAGGCCAGGGGTATAGAAGGACAAACCGTTCTTTACCTCATTTTTAGCCCACCTTTGGGGGTCGCGAGGATCCGCAAAATTATATGCCGCCCGTGACGGGCGTTTGGGGGCGCGTAACGCAGCCTTTTGTGCCTGCGGCAAGCTCAGAATCTTGAGCTGCGTCCAATGCATTGGTAATAATCGCCTTCGGCGATTCGGATTTGTCATCCGAGGTGGGTGATGGTAGCGCTAGTTAGTGCTTTTTCCCCACGTGTGGGGAAAGGATTAGGCTGCCGACATCGCCGTTCGACGTTGTCGGAGCGGCCATACTTAGGGGAGCTATCCCGAAGGACACCCTCCTCCGAGATATCGGAGTGAGAATAGTCGACATCCTCTTCCCGAGGAGAATCTTCACCACCACTAAAGGTGTTCATTTGATGCCAGAGTTCTGGAAGTTGGAGTTCCCAACTATAATTGATTATTGCGTAGCAATAGTCTTGAAGGGGGAGGATGTTACGGGGTTATATTGAGTTACGTTGGTGTACGTAAATACACAACGGTTGAGGTCTAGTATTGACCGGTCCGAAAGGTTTGGACCTATTGGTTATTTTAACCAATCAGGGCAGGAGCCCTTGGGGGTGGCGTGGCAGCCTGCCACGTGTTGGTACAAAGGTGGTGTACATTACATTTCAGCTAGGTACGGATTGAGTAAGTTCTACTTAGTATTACATATAGTTTACATTAGTTTATTAATTTAGGCTAATTACATAATAAATAAAAATCAGTTTCCAATTAACACTAAACCTAGCTAGACGCTCGATCGCAAGGGTAGAGCGTGCTGTGATTGTTGTAATAGGGAAGTGCCTCCCCTAGCTACTCCCTTTTTAGGGAAAGCGTTAAGCTTAAGTGTTGGCGTGCGCTAACCGGAAGCTGGGTAAATCTTGGTCCCGAGCGAGAGAGTTATCTCACGCTATGCCCTTTTATAAGGGCGTATCGGCTAAGTAGCGGCAAATCGCCTCTTAATGAAAGTCTTCCTCTGTGCTCTAGCCTCACCGTGGGTGTACGCACCGTCTACAGACATCACCAGCGTAAAAGGCAACATCGTTCTAGCATGTAGAGTTTTGGCGTGGTAAAAATTTATACCATAAATTGATGACTACCGAAGATCATCAGCTATATATTGTAAATAAAGATTCCACTTCACCAAAATCGCCCCTTGAGTAACTTCAGCGTATGCGAGCAAAAGGCACGCACACACATGTCTTAGTGGTCATACCTCAAATATTTACGTGCCGAATCTTCATCCATAATTGTAGCGAAAACCGGAACATCACTTTCCTTGCATATGTTTACCAATCTTATCCAAGTACTCTCGTATTCAAAAACATAACGAGATGCAACTATGAAGAGGTAATCGCGGGCTCTGCTGAGTGTTACTAATAATATCTTGATGGGTATCCCTCAAGGAATCCCAGTGTATGTGATCAAACCATAGACACAGTAACGATATCTGCTTCACGATCTTGACTAGAATCGGTCGTAGATACCTCAATGTCCAAGCACTCTACATACACAGGACCCATGTATTTCAAATGTCTCTGTATAGCCTTGAATTGATTTTGATATGGCGAGATAATTAACAATGATTTTATTATGGCCATATTTGCTCTTCTCATTTCACTTTCCAGCATAAAGAATAACTTCTCCAACAAGTATATAACAATGGCCAGCTCAATAAAGTTATCATGCCTGTATTCTCGACGTTCCACTCCTCCCATCCACTCTTGAGAGATAATCCATACAACTCGATTACACTTGAGACATCGCTTATCAGAAGGATCACGATTAACTGGCTTACCCCAATCTATCACTTCCAGACTATTGAAACGCATTCTATCCAAATAATCTGTTGATTTAGCTGCCCTGTCTCAAATTGTATACGGATAAAACACTTGTAACAATTTCATGATCTTCGGATGGCTCATGAATTCTGCAGTCATAGTGATTCCAGGGAACACTGGTGATAAATTGTGAATTGCGCGACAATGTTCTATGGAGTTTAATAACCCCCAGGTGATTTTGTGACGACAAGAACCGCTATGAAACAGATGCCTCAACTTTTCATCAATAAGAGAGTATGCAAAAAGCTGATAGGGGTCACCCACTGATACAAGACCCTCCACTTTTGGTCTAAGAGCTTGTAATAACGCCACTTCTGCTGTTTGGGCTCCTTCATCATTGATAATCACGTTATAAGACACCGATTGAAATTCCGGCCGCCCTAATTGTGCCAAGGTAGCAACAATTACACATGCTTGTTCTAATGTCTCCATCTCCTTCACTCATATTCTTGCGGAAATGTCTTTTCGCGCCACATGACCCTCCCATGAACGCCTCTCCCGCTGCAATATTTCCGAAAGAAACATTTGTCTATATGGTTCAGCATCCAATAAGGCCATCGTACCCTTTATTTATTTCACCCAACCGCACTATGTCTTTATCTGGTATCACCTTGGAATCCATCAACCTTTTAAGATCCTCGTCGATGGCTGAATTAGTCTCCGAAACGATAGCAATTCGAAAATGTGGAAACACCGCTAATAACGTCAACACAACAGCAGTAATTGTAGAAGTTTTCCCACATTCATAAGGACCACGATCCAGAACAATTCATTTTGTCTCCACAGCTGCTCGTACCACTTTTAACTGGTCTATGTCTAGCGTACATTGAAATTATTTATACACTCGTGTCTGTTCCATCTTCATCATCATTGACGTGGTTCTAAACGACTCAACCGTCTCTATTTAGTCATTAATTGTAATAATGGAGATGTCGTATCTCTAGTCAATCTATCCACCGTACTGAATCTTCTGATATAATTCATGATGTTGGCCTCGGGTAACCATCGCAATTCATAGATATTTTTATGTATGTCCCTTACACTGGCAGCGGTTATAATAATATATCCGAATCCAACGGAACACAATACTCCCCAACCCACAAATCCCATCTCATGATGTTGCACGACGCAGAGTCTTCCATAATCTCATCTCCTTGAGTGAACAGTACCTGTGGTTAAATATTCATTCCTGAAGTCCCCCGTCACTTGAAGATACAACACCCCTCTCATTAATGGCATAATATGATCGGGACTATGGCCATTGTTGTATGTTTTCCATCGTTTGGCTAAACATTTTCCTGTTCCATAGGCTGAAACCTGAAGCTCCGTTGTTGACTTAACATCTTTTTGATCCCATCCAGACTCGTAATGAATTGGATCAGTACCACAAAAGGCATCTAAATGTGTTATTAGACACATAGTGAGAAGATAATCATTCACTGACGTGAACTTATCCATATACACCTCCCGAGACTTGAAATACAACCAATGCCTACATTGCCCTTGGTAGATAAATTGTGGTATACTGACATCATACTTCAGGCGGCATAATTCATCTTTACATGGTCCATAACTTCCACCCCAGCCCTCTCGAAGGAAACCCACTAGAGATTTTGAATCTATCAGTAGGAGTGTAACCACGAATAATAAATTTCTAGCATCTTCTGGATTGATCGATTTGAGTTGTTGCCGTCCACCAATTTCTCTATGGAACTCCAAAGAATTGGCGTCATTGATAACAATCCCTGGCTTAACACTAACCTTATCGATTTCTTGGCACCACTCTCTTTCAACATCCGACACACGTGTATATACAAGCCTTGCAGTTGACCCTGGTTGACACCTATTCTTCCACAATAATTGTGGTTTATCTTCCGGAACGAGGCCCTTGGCAAAACGGCATGGCCAATATTCGTTTAACCTCTAATCCCTTGTTTGAGTCACCTCTGTATCAATATCAGCCATTGGGGTGAGATAACTTAAAACTTCTTCACATGACTCTTCATATTCATTCTTTCCAGTTGTAGATAAATTCATACCCTCTATAGCACTTTTATCCTCCTCTTCCAATATTCCACAGCCTGTGTTGTATGGTAGCATATCTTCTTTTGATACCAAGTCCTCGTCTTCTTTATTACTTGTACTGGATTCTGAATCTTCTGTTCACTCGACCAAATCAATCACTGGTGGAGAGTCTGGCTTTTCTTCTTCCTCACATTCTATAGTGTGACTAGACTCCTCATCATGTAGTGGAACTTCTATTGTCTGTCCACTCATATAATCGATTTCTTGAGTCACCATAGTGTGAGGATCCATATTTGCAGCATTTACTTTCATATCTTCATTTGCGACTAGCGGTTGCTCTGTTTGATGCGGGATAGACCCGACTAATTGTCTTGACTTATCATCTTCTTCTAATCCCAATATTTCGCTCTCAGATACCATTTGATCAACTACCACTGATACTGTTTGTTCAATCTCTAACGGAGGAGCTGGCTTCTCTTCTCCCTCACACTCTATAGCGCGTCTAGATTCCTCATCATTTGATAGGTTCCCTATCATATGTCCACCCACAAAATCAATTTCTGAGGTCACCACGTTGTGATTCCCCATACCCGCGACATCTAAATGACGTGAATTGTCTTCTTCTTCGGGTTCAAATCTCTGGTTTTCAGATATTTTTTGGTCTGTATAACTTTGGTCATCATCAATTTCTGCAATACTTTCTTGATCCGATGTGGATATTGACCGCAAGGATGAATGTGTGGTGCTACTCAACTTTCTCTTTAATAGAAGGAGCCTATGCCTAATTCCACTCTCTGTTCTTGGCATTTGCTTATTTCCAGTCGATTTTGTGATGTCATACATTTTTTTAGCAATAGCTTTCTTATCCACATTTCCACGTTTTATCGCTTCTATCAATATGCCATCTTCTCGCTTCATCCATCTTCTGGGATTCCCATTAGTTGTATGTTGGATTTCTTCCCGACTCGCTGGTGTTCCGGTTTTGCCTTTCTCAGACCGACACATCATCTGCATCCTTTTTTTCACAGCCACCACCGTGCGTATCTTCATAGATTGCAGGAATTTTACCGGATATTGCTCAACCACTTCTGCGGCAGTAGCCTCTTTTTCTATCATATCTGTTAACCACTTCATTTCATTCTCATCCCATTCATCGCCCCTTTTTAGCTTAACTCCCATACGCCCTAACTTGGATACGACCCCTCTTTTAGTCCTTATGGTCCATCCTTTAGCATGACATTGCTGAATATAGAAGTCATATCTGTCTTGCATCGAAGTGTTCATACTTTTACTGGTCTGTTGGATCCTTAAAATTTCTTTCTCCTCCTCCTCGGTCCATGATAGGATAGGCATAGATGTTGGTGCTGTTGTAGTTGCCGAGATGTTCGAGTCTGAGGCTGTATTCTTACTAGCGTAAACATCCTCCTTGTCACTCTCTGCTTTATTCTCTTCTTGTCCTATCGCTCTCAACATTAGGAGGGTCTCCACCATATCCGTATTGTCCATCTTACGCTCCCGTTGCAGTCGTAATCAATCACCAATGTTGTCTTCTTCTTTCAATGAGTTATTTATACGTTAACTCAGCGTGGACGTAATGTGTGCTTCTGGTGGGTGTTGCACTAGCCAATTCTTTATATTGACTGTTCGTGTGTTGAGATCTCGTCGACCAACTCTGACTTAACAGGTTTCCCGGACACTCAGTTGGATATATCCTCCACTAGGCCTTAACAAGTGAAAATTTAAAACGGTAATATCACACACCAACTTCACTCAAACCTCCACAATCCGATCGATCGCTAGACGGCCGTCGCGGGTTGTTTCTGATTGGTCGGAACTTCTCACTTAAAACAATACAATATCACTCTTCAATTTCACACCAATTCCACTCAACCCTCCATAATCCGATCGATCGGATTGGTCATCGCGAGACGGCCGTCGCGGGTCACTTCTGATTGGCCGAACCCTCCCACTTAAAACAATACAATATCCCGCACCAATTCCACTCAACCCTTCATAAACCTATCAAGCAGATTGGTCATCGTGAGACGGCCGTCGCGGGTCACCTCTGATTGGCCGAAAATCCTTTTTTTTCAAACTCCAATATCACACAACATTTCCCGTCTTGCCGTAGTCATGCTTCACAGGTAATGCGCGCACTCTCATGACTCAAACATGTAACTTCTGGTCTCCAAACTAATCACCGTATATGGCCCATACCTTAGGCATCATTCAGTCCCAACATGTCAACTTCTGTCTCTTCCTTCTTCCATATAACCTGTCTTTCCTAATACAACAGGTAGCTCACTCGGTGGGCTCAGCACACTGGTACTGCCTTGCTTTCATCTTATCCAAACCCAACTTGTTGAATTACCAACCATTCTCTTCTGCTTCCTCTGACCACCATACAGATGCTGCACCTCAAGCACCCCAATTGATACCCTTCCATAAGGTTAATATCAGCACTCAGGTTGGTCGCCCCATGGCTTATTTTCTTTCTGAATAACATCTTGTGACTCTGCGTACAGATTTTATACCCGTTAGATCCCTCTGGGTATCTCCCGTACAGTCGCTCTTGATGCTCAGGTTTTCTTCGTTTTATTTTACAATGAACGTACAGGTTTCACACCTCTAGTACCCTGACAGGTTTCTCTTCGTACCTTTAATACCCTGATAGGTTTCTCTTCGTACGATCTCACTCTGGGTATATATTTTCGTGGTTGGTTGACATTAGATGTCAGGTTTCCCACCTTTAGTACCCTGACAGGTTTTTCTTCGTACAATCTTGTTGTTGTTGTCTTTTCTCCATATTTGATTGACATTAGATGTACAGGATTCACACCTTTTAATACCCCTTATTGATTTCTCTTCGTATCATCTTGTCGCTGCCGTACAGGTTTCACACCTTTAGGACCTTAATAGGCTTCCCTTCGCACGATCTCCATCTTACACGGATTCCACATCTTATTATTAATTCATAGAGCACTCATAGGCTCAAGTTTCATTACTATTCGTCAAAGTCAAATATGGCGCGCCAATAAACGTTAGCTTGCAACTTGGTTACTCCGCATGTTCAAAAAAAATCCAGTTCTTGCTTAAACATGTAATTTTGTTTGTATTTTGTTTTTCTGTTGTTATTCCACCTAATGCAACCAACTCGGGTCCCCATTCTACTTATCACAACCAACATGGGTCCGTGATAGGGATGTATTACATCTTCCGGGGCTTTGTCTTCTTTATTCTCTCTTCTTGTCATTTTCTTGAACGTCTTGACAATTTCATCTCTTGTTTCTTATCTTGTAAGGCTTCTACATTTCAGACTCAATAGTGTCCTCTTCTGCCGTCTGAGCTGCATAGTGCCGATTCTCCCAAGCTTTTTGTGCATCAAACGCATATAATAAGACAGTGCATGAAAGGTTTTCCTCTGGTTCCCAAGTCATGTCGTCAGTATCTTTCCATTTAACATAGTATTCCTTTGTTCGACGTCCGTTCCTCGTTTGTTGCTTGACTTGACAATATACAATTGGTTCCACTTCCCACTCATCATTTTGCCCAGGTTCATACCATGAATCTTCAGGGAGTAACGCCTCATCCAACTCCAAGGTATCATCAACTTGGATCTCTCCCGAGGTCGTCTCATTTTGTTGATATATGGCTTTAGTCTGGCAATGTGTACAAGCGGGAATATTCCACTTTCACAGGTCGGTATCACTAGCCGATACACCATGTCATTTATTCGCTCATCAACCACATAAGGTCCATGCCACAAATGTGACAACTTCCTGACCAACCCTGGCTTAACCCAATCATGATACAGCCAAACTAATTCACCTGGTCGGTAAGCCGTTTTGGTAGTTGACCACACTTTAGATGCCACTGCGTCATTATGATGTTGTCTCTATCTTTCATCACTTGCTCTTGGATAATAGCAGCCTGTGCTTGCGCTCTCATATGCTTCTCAGTTGTAGCCAACCTCCACTCTAATGCATCTTTTTCGGTGATTGATGTATCTTTGGGTGGTATCATTGCTTCCAACGTGTTTTTCTGGGTTCCCAGCCATGTACCGAATAAAACGGAGTTTGATGATGCTGGAGATCCACCGAAGTATTCAATGCAAACTCTAGGGGAGCCACGTACTCATCCCAATCTCTCTGTTCCGGATCCGTGATGTAACCCTTAATTGCCTTGATCACTGTTTGCACCGATCTTTCTTATTTACCATTGGCTTGCGGTCGATATGCTAATGTAGGTCTCTGATTTTGCTTTAGCAATCGATTGAATCTTCTGAAAACCGAACTCATAAATCTTGGATCTCTATCATGTCTCAACATTTCTTGGGCTCCAAATCTTTCATAACTCGCACCATATATGCTTCTGCTTGCGCCGTGGTGGTGCTCATTTTTATTATGAATACATACCCATAGAACAGACATATGAAGCACAAAAACGCCTCATGCCCCATTGCAGTCTGTGGTAAAGGCAATGCGAAATCCATCGCTAAAATTTGAAATGGTCTTGATGCCACAATATTTCCACTAGTGCGCCCCTGGTACCTTGGCCTCCCTTTTGCGGTGGCACAGTCTTCACACGCTGCAACATAGTCTTCAATATGGTCATACATCCCTCTCCAATAATACTTGGACCTCAACCGAGCATAAACTTTTCCAACTCCTTGTTGTGCCCCGCTTCCGCCTTCCACATGATATGCATGTAATATGTCCTCCTGTAATATGGTCGGTACCACCAATCTCCACACATATTCTTTAGTTTTATCTTGAGCTTTCGAGACATAATACATGACACCTTTATTATCCAACACGTAAGTGAGTGCATGCCGGGCTATCTTCTTCCATTAACTGGCGGAATTAATCTGATTATCATCCCCCCGCAAATATACCATGACCTTGCTACACCACTCATCCTGTATATGGGCTGTTCCAATTCGCTCAATTCGGATAGATGGTGCATTCCCATATGGGTAGTCTTCCCCTTTATCCCGAGGTGCTTCAGATCTAACCATATCACTGTCTGTTGAGTGTGGATCACCATTCATGTCCGCCCCTTGTCCAACAATGACATATTCCTGATGCTGGGGTTGCCCATTACGTGACTTTGCCATACTTCGAGTGAACACAAATACTTGTGGTGACAAATAATCAACATCTTCCCATATATATTTCTGTTTTGTGACAACTTGCTCCTTATTATTGGAATTATTGTCAAATTTACAGGATGGATTCGCTGTTGTTTCTTGAGTCTTATCTGCAGTGGTATACAGCAAGTCTGGCAGACGATTCAACAGCTGCAGATCTGATTTTCTTTGATCGTTAATAATCTTCCCTGCTTGCTGTTCTTTCATGGAACATTGAGTTAAGAAATCAGCTGCCTGATTATACTTGCGAGCGACGTGTACCAGACTGACTGCTTCGAATTTCTCTACCAATGACCGCACTCTTCCCAACCAAACCAATAGTGATGCATGATTGCAGCGTATATCTCCATTTACTTGTCCAATAACCAATCTAGAATCCCCGCACACAATTGCTTTCGTTATATTATGATCTTGGGAGTTGTAATACATGGATTAGTTCGTGATATTCGCTCTCATTTACGGTAAGGTTATCTTGAATCCAATACTCCGCTGCCACTACATCCTAAGTCGGTAATTCCCACACTATCATGCCAAACGCTCCTTTTGTGTCATTCTTAAGACGCACTGCACCATCAAGCGATAAAACATATCTAGTGCTATGACGCTGAATACTAGGAATTGGCTTAATGATCGGCACGTCTTTCAACGATTTTAACGGAGCAATGTCTTCTAGCACTTCATTCATATTTTCTGCAGGCACAATGGACGTGGATAATAAAGCAGGTAATCCCACAGCCTCATGATTCATTCGTATAATTTCCAACGACCATGGAGACAACATTACTGCCCATTGAATTCCTCTGCCTGTCAAACTTTTCGATGTGAACAGCCATCGCATTGTAGAGTATCTCGCATAAACCGTTATATGCTGTCCAAAAAAATGTTACTGGCATTATTCAACGTCTTGAGCAACTCTAGAACCTCTTGTTCCGCCCCTGTATACCTCGTTTCAGCGTCCTTAAGAACTTTGCTAACATAACGCACTGGGTGTAGTGTTCCATCATACTCTTGACACACTGTAGCTCCGGACGCCCATGGATTGGTATATAACACTATAATCAACGGTTGCGATCGCTTGATGTGCCGTAACAAGGGTTAATTCACCAGACGATCCTTTAGTAACGAAAACGACTTCTCAGCGTGCTTCAGTTGGGTACCATCTTTAAACTGCAGTTCGTTTAACTAATACAGAGATGCGGCTAGTGTTGCGAAATTATCAATAAACCGTAGATAGTATATCAAACTACCATTTGATCTTTGAACTCTCTTCAATGTCCGTGGGAACGCCATTTTGACAATAGATTCCATATTGCGGAGGGAAGCCTTGATTCCATCTACAGATATACGATGACTCAAAAACCCCACACTGTGTTTACCAAATACACTCTTCGGCAAACTTATAGTGATTTGCCAATCCTTAAATGCTTCCAAGAGATTATTAAGCATGACACATAATGTGTCCCAGCTGTTTGCACCAAAAGTAATATCATTGATATATGATCGTCTCCCAATAATAGCTTGTTCATCATTCATCACTACTTGGCCGTTATGAAACACATCTTGAGTAATGGATACACCTGTTTCCAACCCATTGGCCTCCTCACTATCAGTATCCATGACTGACTTGTCACCCGGCAATTTACACTTTTTTCCCATCTTCCGTGACCGCCGTACCATTGTCCACAAAGCGTTATCAACTATATGTTGATATATCTGCGGAGCGTTCTTAAGTCCTTGGGGCATCCGAAACCATTCAAAATTTCCTAAGGGTAAAATAAAAGCTGTGATCAAGCAAGCTCTATTAGTCATAGGTATATCCGCCCGATAACCACTCGCATTATCCATTGAACACAACCATTTCACTCCTTCAAAATTGTCTAGTAGATCCTTAATCAACTGCATGGCATACACCATCAATCTTGTCTTCTCATTCACAGCTCATTAATTATAATCAATACACAGCCGTATGTCAGTTTTGTTCTTCTTGAGTACTATGACGATCGGTGATGCCCGAGCAGATTCTGAATACCGAATTAGCCCTGCCTGTAATTAACCTCGTATCAATTTATACAACTTAGGCAACAGTGTAGGCGGTACTTTTCGTTCTCTTTGCGCAATAGGTGCATTATCACCAACATCCGCGTCACAAACTACACCTTTAGCTGGAGGCGGTAACGCATTGCCAGAACTTATAAAACCATCGGCATACTCATATAATAAATCGCGTAGATTATCTTCTTGTTCTTTAGTGGTGCATTTATTATCTATTTGTTGTCATGCTTTAGATGTAGGAGATATGACACTCCTGGTTCTCCTATGTCTGCAGTAGTCATATCTGGTGGTTCAATTGGATTCTTGTCTACTTCTGGAATGAGTGCTAGCTGTTCTTCCATAGCTTCAGCCGACATCTCAACTCCTTCGTGTAAATACACTTCTCTTTCCAATTTCGTCTGGTCCACCTTCATTGGATCTATTGCATCCACTACATACACAGCAGGAGGCTTGTCTCCAACAGTCTTCACTGCGTGTACGTTGGTACAATTGATCTGCATGTTAGCACTCTCCATCACTTGAGTATGTACCTGTAGGTACTCATCCGACATCAAATCTTCTCGTGTCATCCGTGGTAATGGTTCCTCCCTGGGGATTTTACAACTTAGGTCCTTCACGTTCAGAATTACACCCGCTTTGACCAAAAATTCTGTACCCAGTATTGCTAATGCATGCGTGTCAGTACGAGCGACCCACATCTCACAGGTGAATACCACCGATGCACCCATGCGAACCTTGACTGTAGCCACACCTATTTCCCCAATGGTACTATCCGTCCCACCACAAAATCTAGTTCGAGTGTCAAACATCCGAACTGCTATTTGCAACTTCCGTGTCACATTTGTGTGCAAACCTGATATATTTGCACCCAAATCCAACATCAATGGTAATTCCAGATCATCCACAGCCCATTACATAAACTTGCGTTGCAGGCTGTTTTACTTATATTGGCTGTTGCCATCCATCTCTTTCCCTCACATTTTTATCCACCAATGTGACACATGATAAAATCTCTGTTACTTCATCACTTATAGTCAGTTCATCTTGTGTGTCTTACTATCACTGGAGGTAGATTGTTTTGTCATTTTTCTTGCATTTTCTTTTTTTCTTGATCCTCGTCCAAAGTGAGTGATCCATCCATGCAAAATGTATTATTTTTTCGGTTTTATTTTTTGTGTAAGGTGACAGCGGTGTAAGTTCAATTTCAATTGACAAATCCCCACTTTCCTCTTGACAGTGGTTGCAATGCACTGTTGGGATAGGCGTTTAACTGCTCCGCAACCTGAGCCTTAGTCAACTCTCCTGCCTTCAGCTTAGTACGCATCTCGGCCATCTCTTCAATTAACTTTCGACAATACTTTGCATCATGCCCAAAGTATCACAATGCTCACATTTCACCAATTTCCAACAGTGACTCTTGTCATGTCCCCTTCGGTTACAGTGTTCACATATCACACCATTGTCATTATTATGATTTGTTGTCGTTCGCACACTCTTATCTTCGTATGTCGGTCGTGCCCCGCTGTGCTGCATGTACTTCCCGGCTATCATATGCACGCTAGGTTGCGGCTCTTCATACACATCATCAGCATTCTTACGTGTAGATACTTTTTTTTCAGGCCTCATAAGACGCACTTCATGTTTAATCAATAACTTTCCAGCTCTTCAATAGTTGAGAAAGTGATTTGTTGATACTGCATCTGTATGTTGCGATCTTGAGTGGTATCAAAGAACTGTTGAATGTGTTCTTCCAATAGTGAAGCATTGAACGCATTTCTAAAGTCCATCCCTGGTCGCAACGCTTCTGCATGTATTGTGATGGAATCAAGTTCAAAATCGAACATCGTAGTGTCGAGAACCTGACCAACATCGTGCCCGAACGTCCAACTTACGGGGGGGGATACCCCGCGAACCTTCGCCCACGATTCGATCCGATCGTACGCTGATGGTAGACGACCGATCATCAACACATGACGCCTGGTCCGATTTTTTCTTCATCTCAGCTTGTGTACCCGATGAAATGGGCTGGTAAAACACTCGGTGGATCGGTGCTGGGAATTGACTTGTGGTCTAAATGTGGGAGACCGTGCTGGGTGGTGTAACCTGGGCGGAACTCTTCACCCTGGGTACGGTAGACCAGTTATACTTGTAGTGAGTATACTCCAAAGAGCAGATCGCTCAATCGATCGTAGAGCCCAACCAATGTGAGAATAAAACTCCAATAATCCAATAGGGAGATCCAAATGAGAACGTGATACACTCCACGAACGATATCTCCACGTAACAGTCCAAAAGACTTAATAACACGTTCCAAACGTGCGTAACTTGAACTTGAGAAGTCGACCAAAGTGTACTCCCGTCGAGAGACTTTCGGCGGGCCAAGTGCGTATGTAACGCTTCCCGGACGGGTATAATGAGCTGGAGTGGATTACCTGACCCTCCGCTCCTAAACACTCTGCGGCGTGCAGAGGCGACTGATGTACAAGGCGAAACAACCTCCGGTTGAGTTAAAGGCCCAACAATTAAGACGTAAAACCAAAAACGCTCTTAGCAGGCGAAACCAAAACCAACACTACACTCCCTACCCCCTATGGTCCCCAATATGTACAAACATGAAAATATGTAGGTACACTCAATCTCATGTGACTTACCAAAATCCGTGTTCTTGACACCTCTTGCACATGATAGGTTTAAAATCCTCCTGGATTTCCACCAATCCGATCGCCGATAGCCGATCGGTGTGCTGCTGACGCAAAACGACCAGAATTCTTGGGTCCGCTTCGCCACAGCCGCCCTTAGTCGTGTCGCAGCCGCGCAACGGTAGCGGCCCGATCTCATCATATCCAGATCTTCACAGAAGCGGACATTAACAATGGACGGATCTCTGAGTCCACCTTCGCCAGGTACTTGCCTTTTACACCTGATCGTCTTGTAACTTCTCTTGACCTTCTCTGCTGCAGGTGCCCTGCGTTCTTCATCGCCCCATATTGGTTCGCCGACCAGATCGGCCCGATATGACAGCCCTCTCAGCACTTCAGGGTCCGACATACCGGACAGGCATCAGATCGAGGTCGATCAGCTCCTGAAAACAGTCAAGGAGCTCCAGTCCCAGTTAGACATCAGGGATTCTTCACTCCTGCAACTGCGGAAGGAGGTGGATACGTTAATCCCCATGTCCACGAAGTTGCAGGAGGTGACCGCTGAAAATGCACTTCTCCGGGCCCAGATCGTCCAACAAGCAACGCAAGATAGGCCGATCGGTCTGTTTCCATCTTCGGTCTGCTCTGACCCTCCTTTGGATGTAGATCGGTTGCCCGCCGACATTGCCAAAACGTTCGACACCTTATTCACGGCTGATCGGCAGTCGCATGATCATTGCAATCAGCTCCGGCCGATCTTGGACGGGATGATCGGCGCACGGCACGATCTGTCTCGCTTGGAGGCCTACCGATCGCACCTCCTGGAACAGCTCGCGGTGGTCAACCGGCAGAGGTTGGGGGACCAGTCCGATCGGACTTTACTCTGCACCCAACATGGTGACCTGGAGAGGCAGATCGGCGAGCTGAAGGTCGTGGTCCGGGAGCAGATCGGGAAGGTCGAGTTCTTCCAGACCTATCGGACGCCTGGACCCAGGAATCAGATCGTCGCTGGGCGGCCGTAAACCGGTGCTAACAACAGTTGACTGACTTATTTCACCGGCGTCCGGCTGCCTGCTATAGCGCTGACCGGTCTGCTTTGGCCGTTCTGGTCGATCTGCATCAAGATCGGACCCGCCCCACTCATTAACTAAAAGTAAGCACCCCGAAATTCCAAAAACTTCCAAGAAACGTAAGGAAGCGTTGAAGGGCTCAAGGGCGCGGGGCATAGCGCGCGACTCCGAACTCTAGGAGAAGCGAGCGGTGCCTCAGAAGAAATCCAAGACGCTGGCGCATCTTCCAAGTCCAAGATCGGATGCGGGTGACAATCTATCATCCCCAAATCTCGTGCGCCCTCGCGCCCACGCGCCGCTCATACCAAGCGTATAGAGGTCTCCTCCGGAGAGGACTCGGGGGGCGGATCGATCGATTCCGAGTTCTTGATCACTGCGTTATCCAAGTCCCTATCCGACCAACGCCGAGGTTCCATTCCTGCGAAGCCTGCATCGGGGGCTAATAAAGCGATCAGATCCCAGGGTGATGGTGCTGCACCGATGCGCGAGTCGACCGGATCGGTACCTTCGTACCAGCCCGGCACATCTGGGCTGCGCAATCACGCCCGATTGAAAGGGTTGCTGACCGGAGATCGACCTCTTTCATCGCTGACTTCGGATGCCACTTTGCCGTGGTCACCGGGGCTGATCGGTAGCTTGCACCGATCGGCCCTGACCAAGCAAGATCTAGCCCGGTCGATGTCCCGACCGGATTTCTGTCTTTTCCCTCCAGCTCTGAAAACCCCTGACCCGTCTGCGTGGCGGGCGGATCTGGTCACAGGACCGCAAGTCGCCCATCTGTATGCAGATCGACCATGGGAAGTGTTGCTCAGCGCCAAGTTGGATTCCATGTTCGCGTCGACTCCTTGGATCGTTTTGCTTCTGGGTCGACTTCGGGTTTTTAACACATCTCACTGCCAAACGATCTGGGAGTCTACCCATTATCTCCTCCTTCCCGCGGGTCGGAAGTTACGTGAACAAGACCTGAGCTTGTATTGGAAGTGCCGGAAGCAGCGTCGGAGTCGGGCGGGCGAGGCCTGGCTGATCCTATGCCAGTTTATTCTGGAAGGGATGCTGGCCCGCGAGTGCAACATCGACATCGTTTTGTATCCGGTGTTTCTTCACATGGCCAAGCGTCGCATTGAGAGCCCCCGGGCGTTGAATGAAGACGGCATCTGGTATCCCGGTGTTCGGTGCGACCGGCCAGTCGTATACCTGAAGGACGCCTTGATCCAGATCAATCTACAGGAGCCCTAGAGTATTCAACATCGGGACCAGATCGAAGACCATCAGGCATTTACTATCGGTCGTTTGTGGGGTGATTGAGACTCTTGATGCGGCAGTTAGCTGACCAGATAATCCATAATACATGTCATCATTTTCTTCAAATTCCTGATCACCTGATCACTTGACCAAATTTCATCACTTTCTCCAAACTTGTACCAACACGTTATCACACACAGTTTCCATCCACATCGCGAAAATTACCACCACGTTCGTCACTCCACTACTCCAGTTCATCACAGTTCATCATACTAATTCACAATAATTCAGACCTTACACATATTCACACCGATCGATATACTGATCGGTGCTACTGTGTGTCTTGATCTTCATCTTCATGAGTCTGCATCACTGCAAAGAAATTCCGACTGACTCTTTCTCGCTCGAACTCTCGTAGCAGTTCTCCACAATTTAGATCGAGTTGTCGATCCAAGTTGCTTCGTCATGATCCTTCCAGCGGACCAGATATTCTCGGTGGGTGCGACCAAAACGTGTCTTCTTGACCGATCGGACATCTAGCACATTTTCCACCTCGAATTCGTCCTCTTCCAATGACCTTTCCCAACTGTCTTCTGGCAGCAGAGCTTCGTCAAAATCGAATCTCTCCGCTTCGTCCACCAGACAGGGTATTTTAGGCCGATCGGGGAACTCTCTGACCAGCTTCAGTTTGAACACATGCACGATCGGAAAAACTTTATAACCCGTGCCGATCGTGATCAGACGGGCAGCAGGGCAGCATGCTCACCTATCAGCTCTGCTACACGGAAAGGACCGTGCCACATATGAGCCAACTTCTTCGCATATCCTTCCTTGACCCGATCGAGGTATAACCATACCCTCGCCCCTGGTTCAATACCATGAGGGCGGACCTGATCGTTATTCCGATCTGCTCGATCTTGCGTATCCTGACGTAACTTTTCATTGACGACTTCTTTCGCATGCTGGTAATGGTTCTGGACCTTCATGCGCCAACGACGGGCGTCGCGATCGCGGGTCCGAGTGCAGCCGATCGGTATCGCCGCTTCAAGTGTCGATCGAGTGTACCATCCATACGCCAGATAAAAAGGCGTTTCTCCTCGGACCCGATCGGTTGAAGAGTTGAGTGCGAATACCAGTCTCTCTGCATACTCGTCCCAGTCACGTTGGTCCGGATCGGCCACATACATCTTGATCGCTCTTGTGATTCTCTGCACCATGCGTTCAGCCGATCCGTTCGCTTGCGGACGATATGCCATCGTCGCGCTCTGCTTCTGGACTAGCATGTTATTGAACGATCGGGACACCTCAGTCATAAAACCAGGTTCCCGAACGTGTCTGATAACTTCGCTGGCGCCGAACCTTTTAAACACGAATTCCTCGTAACTCTGGGCGATCTGCTCCGCAGATCGCGATGCACTAGCCTTTGCGATCACCAGACCAGTGAACAGGTCGATCCAGATCAGCAGTTCAGTGTTTCCGTGCGTCGATCTGGGCAGCGAAGGTATGTGATCCATTGCTATCACCTGGAAAGGGTAAGTAGCCTCGATATTCCCGGGCGATCGCCCCTTGATTATCGGTATACCCTTTACGGTCTCGCAATCTGTGCAACAGCCCACATATTTCTGCACGCTCCGAAAAAGTCCTCTCCAGTGAAAGTGGGCCCTGATTTTGTGGTATGTCCTTCCTATGACCTGATGTCCCCTTATAGACTCACATGTTAGTGATGAAGGACATCCGGCAGTAGCAACTCAGGGATCACCATTTTCGCCAGTCGATCTCGATCGGCACTGTCTTGGTCAACGTCACGGCAGTAATATAGCAATCCATTGTCATCCACATCGTAACTGTCCGCGATCTTGGTACACTCTTTCGCTTGATCGTTCGTTAACTTGGACAGTTCACCGCGCAGATAGGCGTTCAGGTTGACGATCCTTTCTTCTTCGTCCTGTGCCTTGAGGATCCGTTCCGCACTTAGCTGTTGTACAACGTACTCGCTCAGCCTTTCTTTTGGGAACGATCGGCGAGACTTCTGAGTTCGCGATCTAGTCGCCGCCATCACATGTACCTGACCGGGGCTGTACTTGGGCTTGATCAACTCCGGGAGCCTGTTTATATCCATAAGTTCAAGTAGAACGGCCTCCTCGGTGATCGTCGCCCCGATCTGGTCCCGCATGGCTTGGGTCGCGAGGTGGTCGGCGCTTCTGCTCCAATCCCGTTTCACGTGTAATAGCTCGTGGTTGGGATAGTCTTTCAGCACCTTCATCACACGCCTTACAGTCGATCTCCCCGGTGATATGCCTTATCACTAGGTTGGAGTCACCGCATATGATGATCCGACCTTTCTTTTGTGATGACAGCAGATCGAGACATAGAAGGAGCCCCCTATATTCCGCCTCGTTGACCTTTATGTCAGGCCTGAAATCGGCGGCGGCTTCTACTATAGACCATTGTGGTAACTTCCACAGTATGGCACTATAGGAGCCGACCTTCTTTTTCACTCTAGCCGATCCGTCAAAACACAAGACCAGGAGTTCCTCATCCCGATCGATGATCGGCGGCGGCCGTGAGATTGATTGTCGGGGTTTCTTCCTTGGGGCAATCGCCATCGGAGCTTCATCCACTTCAGACCGAGGGGTGATACTAGCAGCCAATGTGCCCAATATCTCTTCCTCTCCCTTGGTGCACTTGACGACCTCAAGGGACCACTGTGACAGGATCGCTGACCATCTGCCGAGCCGACCGTCCATCCCATTGGCCGATAATAGCCAGGTCAATGTCGACTTTCTTGAAAGGACCTTTACAGATCGGCCGACCAGTAGGTTATAGCACACATCCAAAATCCGTAGTAAAGCCAGAACTTCCTTTTCGACGATCCCATAGTTGACTTCTTTCGGCTTCAACGTCCGGCTCGTAAAAGTGACCGGGTGGTACACTCCATCATGTTCTTGCACTATAGTGGCAGAAATGGCCCACTTACTAGCATACACAATGACGATCGGCATTTTTTCCGGATCGAAGTGCCTGAGAATCGGTGCCGTCGCCATCTTGTCCTTCAGCATACCGAAAGCAACCTGTACACGCTTCATGTGGTCATCTGCCTCCACCCACAGACAATCTGCAGGCAGATCAGAGTCGCAGCCCTCTCGTAAAGTTGCCCGATCTCCTTCGCGCAACATATGGTAGTCGACTTCCCGGAGCTCGTACAGAACGGCCGCGTAGATCGCGAAGTCTTCAATGAAGCGGCTGTAGTAATTAAGCCTCCCTAGGAAGGACTGCATCTCCTTCAGAGATATGGGGAACGGGAGGTTGCTCAGTGACTCCAGATCCTTAGGATTAGCCTCCAGCCCACTGATTGACACCATATGACCCAAAAAGGCGACCTTGGACATGCCCCAAAAACTCTTCACAGCACTGATCAACAGGTTCCAGCGATCGCATGTCTCCAACAACCGTTCTACCTTCCAGCACAGATCGCTCCATGAAGAAGCAGGGATCAGTATGTCGTCGATATACGATCGCCTCCCCAGAACGGACGGTCTCCTTTCCCGATCGGGTTCACCCTCTGTAAATACATCATGGTTTTCGGTGGGGTCCCGATCGGTACTGATCTTGAATTGTCCATACGGTGCGTTGTCGATCAGCCTCTGGTAGATCTGGGGCGCGTTCTTCAAACCGAACGGCATACGGTTTCACTCGAACAGACCGAACGGCGTAACAAATGCGGAAATCTTGCGAGCCCGATCGGTCATCGAAACCACCCAAAATCCACTTGACATATCCAGCAAGCAATACCATAGGGTCTTGTCAAGATCTTCTAGCAGATCGATGATCAGCGGCATCGGGTACACCATAAGCTTGGTCAACCGATTTACCAACCGATAGTCGATGCACAACCTGATGTCGACACCGTTCTTCTTGATCACAATCACGATCAGCGAGGCGCACGGCGATGTCGACGGTTTAATAGTCTTGGTAGCCAACAGTCCTTTAAGAAGAGTGGACAATTTTTCACGGTACTGTGGCGCCACACGTCGGCATCGCTGGGCGATCGGCTTGGCATTTACCAACATCGATGTCACAGATTGCTCCGCGAGCAGCAGGGGGTAAGGCATTGCCTTTCCCGATAAGCAGATGTTTATTTTTCCATATGATCTTCGTTAGCTGATCTATCTGTTCGGGACTGTTGACATCCCGATCACCCACTTGCAGATCGTCCAAAGTGACTTCGGGCGGATCAGCAGACACTTCAGGGAGGACTGCCATCTGGCTCTCCAGCTCATGAATATATTGATCCCCGCCCTCATGGATACAAACTTGGTCGTATTCCGGGGCAATATCACCCACACCGTCCTGATCGGTTGAACACTGCTGTTCCCGATCTGCGGGCTGCTATTCAACGACATCGATCTGTTTAGGCGCACCATCGTGGTCCGCCCCAGCCATCCCATGTTCCCCTTTTTTCTATTTCAGGCTCCGCTGTCGCTTGTTCTTGTGACGCCACCATGTTGACGAACCTTGGCTCATCAGCTTGATGGTCCACCGTGTCCGGCGACTGCGGTGCCTTTCTTCGAATCAACATCTTCTTTGGGGTTACATAGCTTACATAGCTGGGTCGTTCCACCATAGGTGAGTTATCTTCTTCCACCGATCCATCATCGCTGATCAGATCGGTGGTCGCTTGGTATGCCAAGTTCTGCCACTCAACATACCGTCTCGATCCGATCGAGACGAAATCCGCCTTTCTTGGCACCTTCTCTTCCGCCATCCCCATGCCAACAATAGCATGGTTGTCGAGCGTAAGCGTCTTGTCACCGATATTAGTGACTCGGACAAAATCAAAACGGCCGGCGCTCTTCACAAAGGTCGGCACCCACCGATCGCCCCTGGTCACCCATAACTTCCTTGATCTAAAACCTTTATCGACCGGGGCATCAGCGAATTGGCCGATTCGAATGGTGACATCTTGGTCCCACCTGATTAGATCGGTGTACGATCCGCATAGGGGCCGCCAACCAGCTAACTGGATCTGGACCTCATCCGGGAGTGTAAGCACTCCATGAGACAGATCTAGGCGAATGCCCGCCGGCACCATGAAATCCATACCTAACAGGACATCCTGACCGGCCAGATTGCCAACCCAAGCGTTGAAGAAGTAGACCAACGAACCCGTAGGGTGAACTTCACGCCCGTCCTTCCTTCGGTCATGTAAGAGTTTTACCCAATTCCAACGCATTCTTGTCTCTGGGTGTCGTCTATACGACATCCGACCTTACGAGCAAAGGCGGAGTCGATAATCGAGATTTCAGCCCCAGAGTCGAATAACATCGTTGCCTTCTGGTTGTTAATCTTACCACAGGCTTTCGCCTGCTTGAACCATTTGTCAGGCGCATGATACTTCCAGTATCCTCGCGACTCCCACGGCAGCAGATCGAACTGCATGACCACCTTCGATCGGGAATATTCATCGGTCGTGAGATTGTAGACCGGATGATCCCGATCGACGCAATTGAGAACTGAACATGTATTGTCGGTTTTATTCTCCTTGCCGACATATGCATAGATGCCAAACGTAGACCTCTCGGCTCGATCCAGATTCCAACCTGGCGAGCGTTCTAGTTTAACATCTTTTTCACGTCCGGTGGGAGCATCCCCGCGTGCTTGTCCGGCACATACCACTTGTGCATCAGATTGAAAAACTCTTCTATCTTGCACTCTCCGGCCTCGTGGATCTCTTCACATGACTTGCACACGAAAAGGCAGTGATCGGTAGGGTGGCCGCGTCTTTCGCACTTCTTGCATATCAGCTTCTTCCAGCAGTCCCCACCATCGTGCTTGCTTGACCCGCAGTGAGACCACTTCTTGCGAGGTCGGTCCGGGTCGGACTTGTTCCCACTCCTGCCCTTCCGATCTGCCTGGTTAGGCGTCGATCTGGTTCTTGGGGCGGGTTCCGTGACGAAACGATACTGGTCTTCGTCTGACTCCCGACTGTACAGGCCGCTACTTTCTCCTTCCGATCCAGTGCTGTCTTCAGTCACGATCGCCTTAACAGCACGGGCCGATCTGGTTAGGGGCCTCTTCACGGAGTCGGTCTGGGTCTTCGATCTGTAGCGACCCGATCCAACGACGACCTTAGACCTCATGCTGCGTTAGTGTTGCACCGTCCGCAACGTCTGCTCCACTTCCCCCACATCTTTGAGGCGCGGCAGAGTGAGCTGATCTGCCAGCTCTTGGTCATCAAGGGTACTAATATAGTGACCCACGTGATCCATAGCGGCACCGGTCGGCGGGTTGAATTCCTTGATCACTATCCCGGCGCAAATTTCAGCCACGTTCAGACGGTGTAAGTACTCGATCGGCGTCTCATCGCCCCGCTTCTGGATATGGTGATATTTGCGGGCGGTAGAGAATCCAGAGTTGCAGTACTGCCCCTCAAATTCTGAACATAGCAGATCCAAGTCAGATCGGACATCCCGACCCAAGTTTTGGATCAAGTTTGCAGCCTTTCCCTTCAGCACATCCCTGAAGATCATACACCGTTCCTTTTTTGGTGTCTGATCCCGTAAGAAACCAGACTTAACCCGATCATACTACGACCTGGCTTGCTCCTCGTCGGCGTCCTTGCCAGTAAAGTCCTGGAGATCTGTGGTTGCAGCCATGCGAATGCGTGGGATCGCTGTAGATCCGAGATCAAAAGCGGTCGTGGAGGCTAGGTTAGCCTTGCGCGTTCTGCCCACCCCTGAACCGTCTGACCCATAGTGGTCATCCGGATAGCCGATCTACTCCATTTCGTAATCGCTATTCTTGCTTGATCGGCGCGGTCGGGCTGGCTGCGGCTTGCGTCTTCCTCTGCCAACTGATTTGCCACCTCGGATAGCCTTGTCCTCTGATGCCACCGATTCCATATCTACATCCCGGCAAATATTGACATTTTGCCGGGCAGATGTCCTGGGCATGCGGGCGCGGAGGCGATCGGCATCGGTCTTCCATGAAACGTTCCATCATTACTTCAAACATGGCTTGGACGTTAGCTTGGTTCATGGGCAACGTTTTGGTATCCTCCTTTGGAGGTACTGAAAACTGTGGGGGCTCCTGGGGCCCCTACCGGCATGCAGCCCCATGCTGCCGCACGTCCTTTTTATGCTCCCATGGGGGGTACGATCCGCCCCCATGGTCATCCGCTCAACACCGACCTCCAACTCCGATGAGCTATTAGAGGCAGGTGGAGACTGATACAACGACTTATCGTCGGAGCACACCTCCTCGTATGCGGCCGTGACTTCAGCGACCTTCAATGCCACGGTGGGAGTTGGGCGGCGAACCGCCCCCACCAACGGCAACAAAAGGTCATGGAGGGTCGACATCGACATCTACAGCCTCCAAGTATCCAGATCGAACCGTTTCTGCACGCTGGCGAGGTTTCGAACTTTCGTGCCAACCTCAGCCAACATCGCCAGCAGGTTCTTCACCAATAGCAACGGCCGATCGCTCTGTATCGGCTCGGTGGTGGGTCCGAGAAGGCGATCGGGGATCTGGGGGTCTATAATTTGCATGACCTGGTCTTTACGAAAAAATCGCTTCAACTCGTGGATGTAATACGTCCTAGTCAGGTCTTCTTCTTTGATGACCCCATCCCCGACCTGCGACTTTTCTTCCGAGTCGTCTTCCTCGGACGTCATTCTGAGCCTCTGCTTGGGAACCTTGGGAGGGTGGACTGGATCGTCCCGATCGGCCTCCATGTCGTTTTCACTTTTTATTTTCTTTTCGTCAAAATATTCATTCAAATGCATAGGATCAGGACAAAAGTCCTGATCCTTTCCGGAACTATAGCAAGACTTGCTATAGTCCCGATCGGCTCTGTTGGGAGCCTTATGGAGAGGAAAAAACTTATTAATCCCGATCTGGTTCTCCACACGGCCAGATCGGACATTGCCATCTTTATCTACAACGAGAACATAAGGAGATAGACGTTCCTTATGTCCTATCTAGAACGATTCCACATTTAATTCATTGTAATCAATTATTCGCGAGATATCATCGCGGTGATATCCCTGGTTCGAATCCGGGAACGCGTACCATTGTGGTGAAGTCAAGTTCAAAATCGAACATCGTAGTGTCGAGAACCTGACCACCATCGTGCCCGGCCGTCCAACTTACGGGGGGGGGTACCCCGCGAACTTTCGCCCACGATTCGATCCGATCGTACGCTGATTGTAGACGACCGATCATCAACACATGACGCCTGGTCCGATTTGTTCTTCATCTCACCTTGTGTACCCGATGAAATAGGCTGGTAAAACACTCGGTGGATCGGTGCTGGGAATTGACTTGTGGTCTAAATGTGGGAGACCGTGCTGGGTGGTGTACCCTGGGCGGAACTCTTCACCCTGGGTACGGGTAGACCAGTTATACTTGGAGTGATTATACTCCAAAGGACAGATCGCTCAATCGATCGTAGAGCCCAACCAATGTGAGAATAAAACTCCAATAATCCAATAGGGAGATCCAAATGAGAACGTGATACACTCCACGAACGATATCTCCACGTAACAATCCAAAGACTTAATAACACGTTCCAAGCGTGCGTAACTTGAACTTGAGAAGTCGACCAAAGTGTACTCCCGTCGAGGGACTTCCGGCGGGCCAAGTGCGAATGTAACGCGTCCCGGACGGGTATAATGAGCTGGAGGGGATTACTCAACCCTCCGCTCCTAAACACTCTGCGGCGTGCAGAGGCGACTGATGTACAAGGCGAAACAACCTCCGGTTGAGTTAAAGGCCCAACAATTAAGACGTAAAACCAAAAACGCTCTTAGCAGGCGAAACCAAAACCAACACTACACTCCCTACCCCCTATGGTCCCCAATATGTACAAACATGAAAATATGTAGGTACACTCAATCTCATGTGACTTACCAAAATCCGTGTTCTTGACACCTCTTGAACATGATAGGCTTAAAAATCCTCCTGGATTTCCACCAATCCGATCGCCGATAGCCGATCGGTGTGCTGCTGACGCAAAACGACCAGAATTCTTGGGTCCGCATCGCCACAATTTAATCTACACAAATATTTGGTAGCCAGCTCATCATGTTTCTGTGTCAATCTTGAATACATAACTCGAGGCGATACTTTATCCACACAGAACTTGTTTTGAAAAAGCGCGATCACCGTATCCCAGTCATGCTTTACCGAATCAGCTAGTTGCTCATACCACCATGACGCTGTGCTTATCAAGTTATCAACAAACATTCCCAGACGTTGACTATCATTCCAATTTGATATATTAGCTACGTGTGAGAATCGAGCTACCCAAGCCCGTGAAATTACAGCATCCAGACTATTCCAATCAAAAGATTTTATCTCGGTATTATGAATGATGGATGTAACTGGCCGAGGTGAGGGTGCCCATGTGTTTGCACTTCCACCAGGCATACCATACCCCGAAGTACTATGATTCACTCGTGGCTGCGTAGACGGTGTATGATATGAGGTACTAGGTGCCCCTCTCGTTGTATTGGGTGCGCGACTAGCTGACACGGCTGCCGTGACTCTGGTCAATTCCTCCAAACTTAAAAAATGCCCATCATGCTTCATCTTTACTATATTGGCTACCACTGGATCTTGTTTAGGCGCAGCCACCCCTGGACCCTGTGTAGGCACAGCCACCCCTGGATCTTGTTTAGGCACAGATAGTTTGGGTGTGGACATAATTTCATCGTCATCTGGTGAGAACTCCAATTTCTTTTTTGTTTTAGTAATTCTTCTGGGTCGCAATTGTGGCACTTCTTCAAACTAATCTCTATCAAAGAGCTCCAACATACCCGGTGGCTTAGACTCCCTCACCGGTGTATGTACGGTATATTCTATTATGTAGTAGGTGGGAATGATATTGGAAGTTCCTTCTCGATACACCATTAATGATGTCCCCCACTGATTTTCTGCTAATAATAACGACACCATCAGTCCAATATCTTTTGCGGTCCGTGCCAAATCATAATCACACGCATTCTCAAACTCGTCCCGTCCGATGATTTCATATCCCAATTTTGAGAACATATCCTCCAACGACAACACAGATGCTTCTAAATCTCCAAATGTACTAAGATCCTCTCGCACTCTAAAGTTGGGTGCAGCCCGCTTCACCTTGCGTATCTCAAACAGTGAGAACCAACTGCTTGAATCACCCGGTAATCTAAGTACCTGTTGTTGGTACTGCGTTACCTTTGCACAGGCTTCTGAAAATGTGTAGGTCCTTTTAGTATCATCTTGGGAGTACTCCAATGTAAAACGGAGATCTTTACCATACCTTAGTGATACTAACACCATTGTGTAAGTTTTAATTTGAAGTCGACGCTAGTCCCGGGTCGCGGCACCAGTTGTCGTGAAGGAGTTGAAAATTGAAATAAATCCACTTAATCAACAACACAAGGGGTAAAAATCCAGTCCTCCTTGCTCTACTTCCCGGGTACTTAATAATAGCGCCGGAAACAACTAATCAATCAAACACACTAGGCACACACTTCTAAAGGTAGTTCCAGGCTACCCCAAACACTCGCTAGTTCCAAAAGGCTCGCCTCCACTTTCTAAGGCGTTCACTCAACGACTTCTTTGTATTACACTTGGTTTATTATGGGAACAGTAAAGAAGGTTTTTAGAGGTCCGCCACAGATATCTCAGGTTCAGGGGAAATTTGATTCTATTCAGTGTTACTAACGCTTACATCAAAGTCAATCACTTCTTTCACCCACTACTTCTTGGTTACTTCAGCGCTGACATCAATACTTGACAGTTACTGCTGAGGCCCTCTGTAATCTGATTGAATCTGCTTGCCAGTTGCTTAGGAGACCCTCTATAATCCGATCGATCAGATTTGTCATCGCGAGACGGCCGTCGCAGGTCGCATCCGATTGGTCGAAAATATCCATCCACAATTAAAATACTTGATATTGTGAGAACAATCGGGAACATCGAGCCAGTAATATGGGAAGCCGAGGGCGCATGACTTTTCGTTGGCTTTGCCGCCATGAGTGGACCCGCCGTTATTCTTGTAAGTTGCGCCTGTGTCTTAACTTTCTTTGGTGATGCTGACGGTTTGTTTTCATAGTCTGGTTCACCTGTTATCTCACATGCCCTAGCGTCCCTAGCCACGGAATATTAAATCGGACAGCTTATGGAGCTGACGGCGCATGACTTTTTGTTGACTTTGCCGTCATGAATGGATACACCATTATGCTTGTAAGTTGCGTCGATGTCTTGACTTTCCTTGGTGATGCTGATGGTTTGTTTGCATAGTCAGGTTAACTTATTACTTCATGCGCCCTAGTGCCCTAGCATTTAGTTGTGCCTTCATCTTATAAACAACTGTCTTAGTACAGTAGTGTTGCATCAAAACCAACACGACTGTACTAAGACAGTTGTTTATAAGATGAAGGCACAACACAGTCTTTGTTGTTAATGTTCCGTGTTTGCAGACATCACCAGCGTAAAAGGCAACATCGTTCTAGCATGGAGAGTTTTGGCGTGGTAAAAATTTATACCATGAATTAATAACTACCGCAGATCATCACCTATATGTTTTAAATAAAGATTCCACTTCACCACACACGTACACGCACATCCACAGGTAGGACGTCTTGATAGATGCTGCAAAAATAGCTTAAGGCGTTCCCTTTGGTCAACAAGCAGCATCTGGCGGAAGTCTTCCAATAACACGACCGTGATTCCGCTAATCGGATCACCATGATGTCACGGATTGTGCGGTCAACGGCCTCAAGAGCGAACTTACTCATCATGGGGGCATCATCCCACAGAATCAGCGCTGTCCCGCGAATCAGAACATCAAGAACGCTCTGCTTGCTGATTGAACACACTACCAAGGGCCTCAAGTCAATGAGAATCTTTAATTTTGAATACCCCCCTTCAGAAGCAATGCTGCAATGCTGGAGGATGCGACGCAAGTGAAATCTTCCCCTGACCTCGCACCGACTTTAGTATGAGGTTCTTAAGAGATATTTCCCCGTCCCGCCTGGTCCGTCAATAAAGATGACACGGCCCAGTTGCATCACCTAGTGGTAGACGGTGAGCTGATCAGCGCTCAGCATGTGGAACTCCTGCCCGCTCTGTCGTCTCAATTCGTTGGAATCCAATGAAAGCTTCTTCGCAATGAGGTGGTTGTCTTGGAGCTCATCCATCGCAAACCCAGGCTCCGGGGGGTTGAAGTCTGCCACCGTCTTCTTGAAAGAGGAGTTGTGCAATATACTTCAGCGCAATACTTTTTATCTGCTTCTCTGACAGCTCTGTATTTTCCTGGCGCAGCCTGTGTACGCATCGTCTAACAGGTCCGTTGAGAACTCGACCCACAACTTTAGTGGCTCTGCGCGTGGACCCTGGATAAGAGTTGTGACGAACAAAGATCGTAGTTGTACCCAGATCTGGATTGCGGAGGCTTCGCGAAGTCATTGCCGCCACTATTCGTCATTCTCGTATAATCCGAGGGTCACTCATGCCGCCGTGAACGTTTCGTGCACCACGCCACCATGCGTCCGCAATTCGGCAAATGATGCCAGTCGTCAGCAATGTGGGCAGAAAATATCTTTCTCCGGCGTTGGATCTCAAAAAGTAGAGTTGGTCGATGCACACGACTCGTTTCCGGACAGTCGACTGCATGAGGCTGTCATTCCACACAAGCAACGGGAAGTCGAGATAGATTGTGTTTTGAGCGACCTCACCGCGCGATTGGAGTTGAACCATTCCGTGAGAGTTGTTTTACGCGCACGGTCTAAGTTTACCGCATCGGCCAAGTTCCCATTGGTTTTGAACGCCATTTGCTGCTGATCAGCCAGGTTGACCTGCAAACGCAGCACAGACGCCCAGTGATCGATCATCTTGAAGCCCATAAGTCGCCAGCAGCCTTCAGGGGCGGGGACGTAGCGAGCTTTAATGTACTGTTTAATGTCGTTTCCGTCTTCAAGCACCACAGTAGTACGGTCGTGCCCCTTGTAGACGTACTTGAACAAATATTTGACAGCAGTGATGGAGGAACACACCTGCCGTAGTCAACGGTACTTTGTAAGCCAGTATAATTCCATATTTACGTCAGACCCACCTCGACATTGATGTGCGCATACTACTTGCAAGCGAGGAACACATTATGCGGCACAATCCAGCGGTTGTCCACATGCCGATTTTTGCATCGACAAACGAACTTCCGTCATCCCGCCGTCGGTAAACAAGGTAACCGTCCGCCTTGACAGATGTCTGGTTGGAGAATGCCCTCAGGTAGCGCTTGGTACGTTTGCGATCCTCCAAGTATGGCGCGTTTGGATTTTCCACACCGCAACGTCCGTGCACCAAGCAACAGGTCACGGTCTCATAAGTGTCTGCGCGAGGGTACATCATGTAGGAATAGTACTGCATCTGCGAGACACATCGTTTTCCGCCTATCCCGCGGATAGCATCATCGTTGTCATTATAAAAAAAACCTCCCCAGCGTCGTACTCAAATCCCTTCGGCGTTATCGTAGGAGTCCATCCCTGTCGACCGTCAGGTAAAAGAAGCACATAGTGAAGCGAAGTATACGCTGTTTGCAACGCTGAAATTCGATGGAGTCGTCCGTCGTGACATTTCAGAATAATGTCGCGATCGGAGATATTGGCGTCGTAACCATCTCCTACCATGATGGCGCCGATCTCGTTAGCATTCGAGGTGTTGCACCTCCTTCGGTCGTTCAATTACAGGCAACAGAAGACGGATATCCAGATCCACCACCTGATACCCCTCCATTCGATGCCGCACCTGCTCGTACAAATGCACGTACGGATTGTGCTTTTCGAGCATGGCTTTAAATACCCCTATAATGCGCCGATCCAGATGCAGAAAGACATTCATGCGGCTACGAAGCGCCATGCTGTGGTCGGTGATATACATCTGCGAGAACTTTCTTGGCTGACCGAACCCCGGCAAACAGCGACCCCATCCGGTGGTACAGGGAACCTTGGAGTCGAAAGGCTTGCACCTCTACCGTTCATCCAACTTCGGACCTAGGGACGTGAACGAGAGCGCGATGTTATAAGCACTGAGGTTGATGCGGAGAGCCCGGGAAATATACGTTTGATCCCGTAGCAGAATCCGTAGCGGCTCTGGTGGATTGGACGTTGGCCACCTTGCCACGTTTGCAGCACATGGCGTGCAGGGGTTGATCCAGGACCCTTCACACGCTCCTCAATGCAATGGAGCGCCCCGCAGTTGTGGAGGAAGACGTTATCCCGGTTGAGCACAAAGCGCAGCGACGTGTAATTTACGGGAGTCTCTTGACATGGAGGGGGAACTCCGGTTCAATGGCGCGCAGGGGGTCTTCCAGGAGCTTATGTGCACGCTGACCACGTCTTTCCGCTGCCTAAGCTTGGCGTCGCAGTTCTTGTTGTTCCTCGTCTCAACAGCACGTTGTCGAGCACGTCGCTCCCGATCCAGTCGTATTCGTCGTTAACGCGGACTTTCTGCTTGTGATGGCATCGGGGGAGGGTGGAACTAATGCGGGGGCAGGCAGGGTGGGCTATATTGTTGTTAGCGCTATAAGACAGTACCTACAGAGAATCAAGTTCGAATTTGATTAGGTACGAGATCGCGACCGGAATTCTGTTATTATACAGATGCTTACAATTTACAGGTAAGCAGGACAGTGGCTCATTTTAGGTTAAGTAGAAACCAGGCATCCAATGGAGTTTGTACTGGAAAGTACCTTTGATGCAAACTCGACAGGGTTGAGGCTGTGGTCAGAGCGGGAATGTGCTTTAACGAGCTTACCGCTCCAATCCCAGGCGACTATATAACGAGTAGTTGCTTAGAAAGCCGTACTTGATATGCTTAGCGGCTAAAATCGTGAGTGACGGGAGACCTCACTGCTAAACCGACCAAAACAACAAGCAGGAGTTGGAGCATTTTTTGTCTTACCGGCCTCCCTGCATCAAGATTTTCATTTTCCTTACTACATCAACTCGTGGAGCGAACGTGTGTCCGTATCACAAGGTATCCTAATGTTGATCAGATTTACCACTTCCGAACCGGGCTTCCAGCCTTTTGTTGATGCGGTGAGCAGCTCTGTGAGCTTGTTCTTCCTACAGAAAATACGGAATGAAGAAATTTTAGGTGGTAGTGGATCGTCGATAATGGGGAAAGTCAAATTTGGTATATGATGAAAACTTTTTCGAATAATAATAATATAGAATTGCAAACGTTTGAAATATATCTAATGGTGTTACACTGCAGTCACAATGATTGGTTGGGTGACTTAAAAACGAAACGGATTCGAGCAAAATTATACATTATTATACTCACAGATGTATAATTTGCACCAAATCTGGCAAACCTTACTGTTTCTTGGTTGTTTAAGGAAGAAAAGATGTTTACTGAGGATACTGGCCAAAGATGAAATTGGATATTATAGAATGAAGTCGTTTTTTGTGTTGAAGTTTTTGTGCAGTTTTCTTGAATACCTTCAACAGAAAAGTGAAGGAAAACTGGTCCGAAAAATCCTGGAGAAGTTTAAAGAAAAACTCCGGCGGCGGCAGCTTTGGAAGTTATGAAATTCAAAGGAAGAAGGAAGGTAAAAACGGGAGAACTAACGGAGCAAGATGAGGAGAAGGTACAGGGCAAAAGGAGATCAAAAAATTATGACGATAATAATAAAAATATTTAAACAACAAAAACTAGTTTTTTTCCTTTGCGTTTTCGGACCTAGATATTTCGAATCACGGAAAATCCACGTCTATACTCGACCCGACCAGTTACTGGCAGGAGCAGAGAGGCAAGAATTTAAGCTACTTGAAGAGACCCGGACTTGGAAAGTTTCTCGTGGTATGGATGGAAAACCCTTTCAGCGAGCTAACTGGTTGTACAAGACAAAATTAAAGCGGATGGAAAAATTGAAAGATACAAGGCGATCCTGGTGGAACGAGGCGACAAGAAAATTTTGTGAAGACTACTATATGACGAAATAAAGATAAAAATATCCATGTCGTTCCAATAATGGCCGAGCTTGGGGCGTGCCTGCGTGGCAATGGTGACTTTACGAGTACCGACGTAAAGGCAAACGGAGGAAGGTTACGTAATACACTTGAAAATTCTGCACGGATGGAAAATGTGCGTGATGAAATGGAAAGTTTTTGGGACAGGCCGGCAAACGATTTTGCTTCCAGAATGAATCTATATCGTTTCAATTAAGCAGGACGATTTTAATGTGAACTGTACAAAAGACCTTATTGAATATGGAGTTACGCAGTGCTTAAACGACCTTTCATTTTCGTCCAAAACAAGGGACAATGAAACCACTCTCATCGGGATGACTTAACTGAACGCCACATCATGAAAAAGAGTTGTCAGGATCGTGGTTCACATTACAATACAATTGATGGGACTCCATTACTTATAACCAGGCCTCCCTATTTACGGGAAAATAAGAATCGTCCCGTAAATAACCGTAAATAGAGTCCGAGTTTTCCCGTAAATAGGGGCCTTAAAAAGGTGTTTTGGTCCCCCCAACAATCATATCCAGGTTCCATCGGTTGCATCGGTTCCTCTTCCAATCACCGACCAGAACCAGTTACCCCAAATGGACAAATACCAATTACCATAAATGGAATATGGCCAAGACTATATTAAACAATATAAGTACAGCTGGTCTTTACCGGCGCTCTTGCCTGTCTTCCCACATTCAACTCGCCCCCCACCTTCCTTCTAGTCGCACTCTTCCTCCTGCACTTCTTATGACCAGCTTCGCGCTTAACTACCGTGCTTCCGCTATGCCGCGCGCGACGCTGCGTACCCCTTTCAACCCAGACCACCAAGTCTACTACGGACTTTCCATCGCAAGTCAGGACGCAGTCACGTCGGAGGTCGTTTCAGTCAATTGTCTCTTCTGTATTCACTTTGGTCGAGATAAACCAGACACGAGCACCGCCGGGGAAGAACGGAAGCGGCGCAAAACAGAAAATATCAAGTCTTTCACCAGGACCTGCTCTCGATGTGGTGACGGAGAGCAATGCAAACTCTGCATCTGCCTCCGGAAAACTCCCAGCTACTGGAAGTGAAGGGGATTCTTCCGCCCCTTTGGTCGTTGACTCTCAGCGGGGTTCTCCCTCTAGAAAGCGTCAACGAAGTCACAGCAATCCTGCCGCAGGGGAGTCTCGGACTCCCACGAACTCTGGGAATGTGGATAACCTTTCCGCTTCACCAGGTACTGGGTCTCACCCCGGTGATGGCGTCGTGCCATCAGACGCTCCACATTATAATGTGGAGTACCCTCCGTATCGAGAACTGGAGGAGGAGGTCGCGCTATTGCGACGTGAGTTCCACGAGCACTGTGGTCGACACAGCCGTCGTATCAAGGATGCCCAGGAGGGACTCCGCGACGAGGGGGGGGTGCGAATGAACACATCGAGGGGCGGCTTGCCTCCCTCGAGTCTCTCGTTGCGGAGCTTCAGGGTCGTATTTCGATCCTGTAGGAGATGTTCCGACCTGTCGTGCCTTTCGGCTATACGACTTCCCACCCTCCTCCAAGAGGGGACCCGCCTCCGGGTCCTGGTATGGCTTAAGCATACCCACATAGAATGTTGGATGCGTAAGCATCACCTTCGGGATGTCCAAGGTATACGATAAGCCCTTTCGGGCTAGTACATTAAAGGTCCCACAAACCTGGGGCGCAGTTTATTGCGCAACACGTTGGAAACTGCATGTGTAGGAAGATTTTAGCGTTTAATAAAACACTTTCTCCTACTTTGTATACTTTTTTCGTTATGCCGACCCTTGCGGTCAGCTTGCTCCTTCTGCTTGTCTTGGCTTTCCGCCATGGCATCGCAGACGTGTCGTAAGACACTAAGGCGCGTCGATAAAAACTTATCGATGTGCTTTCGCACAGATAAACAGGGCTGACATCAGGGAATCCTCCTCCTTAAGCCCTGGGCCACACACACGTGGTGTCAACGGAACCCTCGTATTCACTAATCCGTTCACGTAAAACGGGGTAAACCTTGTAGATGCATGGACCGAATTGTTTATAGCAAATTCGACCATAGGAAGCATCTCACACCAACTCTTGTGAGAATCCCGACATAAACTCCGGAGGATATTCTCTACAACGCGTTTAACGTGTTCCGTTTGTCCGTCCGTCTGCGGATGATCCACAGTGGACATAAGGAGCTTTGTTCCTAGCACCTTAAACAACGCCCCCTAAAACTGTCCCGTAAAACGGGGGTCCCGATCCGACACAACGGAATCGGGTAGACCATGCTGTCAAAATACACGGTCTAGGAACACTTTCTCTGTTCCTTGTCCATCAATGGACTGTGGCACCGACTCCAGGTGAGCCATCTTGCTCAAACGGTCTACAAAGACCAATATGCCGGTGTTCCCGGCCTTATCCTTCAGAAAACCGAAGATAAAATCCATACTAATGGATTTCCAACACCCCGTTGAAACCGATAAGCTCGCCAAAGGCGCAGCTGAACTTGCAGAGGGTTTAACCCTCTGACACGTCTCACAGGTGCGTATATACGCACCGAACCACTTATACATGATGGGCTACCAATACGAAGCGCTTAAAGCGCTGTAGGTCTTATCCCGACCTAAATGACCCCCGGTAGGGGCATCATGTGCCTCAAAGAGGAATCTGTACTTTAGTTCCTCATCATGAGGAACAACCACCCGCGGAGTGTCCTACGAGATCGTGCTATAATATAGCAAACCGTCACAGTACCTGTAACGGTGTAACCGAGCTTTAGCTCGACTTGAAAGGGAAGGCTCAGACGAGCCAAGTACCTTTCCACCCAACGCGCTGATATGCGCCGTACACTGTGGGTCTTTCTCATACGCCTGGTGTATGAGATCCAGCACAGACGAGGTGACGAATGTCGATGGCGAGTTCGTAATCGGGACGACGCGACAACGCGTCTGCAAGCACGTTCTGCTTGCCAGGTTTATACTTAACCTCACAGTTATACTACGCAAAGAAGTAGATCCAACGGGCCATCCGTTGGGAGAGATGAGGCGACTTCGTCGCTGTCCGTAAGGAAGCGTGGTCAGTATAAACCACGAACGGCTTTGAGCCGAGTAGGTGAACCCTAAACTTGACAAGGGCATACTTCATTGCAGTAGCTCCTTGTTATGAACGGGATAATTCCGTTCCGCAGCTTTAAGCTGCCTCGACTCAAACGCGATAACGCTTTCCCTTCCTGCATCGTCTGCTTGTAACAAAGCACATCCGATTGCGAAATCGGAGGCGTCGCAGACGACACTAAATGGTTTCCCAGAATCTGGGAGAGCAAGAACGGGAGCTTTCAACAATATCCCCTTTAACGCTTCAAAAGCGTTTTGGTGTTTGGTTTCCCAACACCAGATACGTCCTTCTTAATAAGGTCGGTTAATGGCTTCGCCATTCAGCGTAATTCTCGCTGTACTTGTGGAGATAATTGAACAAGCCACTTCCATAAATCTCTAAGATTTACAGGCGAAGGTCACTCCACAATGGCTTTCACCTTCGCGGGATCCGCCCGCACTCCATCCCTTCCGATGAAGCATCCGAGGAAAGGAATTTCCTCAGCACCAAAGATACATTTGGATGCGTTCGCATATAACTTATGCTCCCGCATACATTCGAGCACCTCTCGAAGGTGTATCAGATGCGTCTGAACATCAGACGAGGGGCCTTCCGCGCGAGTATGAACGAATATATCGTCGAAGTACGTCTGAGCGTACTTCCTATTAGGGCGGAAGAGTTGAGTCACCAAGCGATTGAAAGTCGCTGGTGCATTTGAAAGCCCTTGTGGCATAACAAGCCACTCCCACAGCATGCAACTAGGCGTGCTAACCGCTGTCAGCGGAATATCGGACTCTTGCATGAGCACCTGATAATACCCGTCCACCAGATCTAAGGCACTGTACACAGTACAGACCGCCATATTGTTCTGGAGGACATCCTTCCGAGGAATCGGAGTCTGCATGGGTGCAGTAGCTGCATTCATCTTGTTGTACGCATGCACAATGCGCCACTTTCCGTTCGGATTACGAACACAAAAAGTGGGAGATGAATGGGGAGACTTGCTATCCCGTACCATCCCTGCCTGTTCTTTTTCCTTGAAAAATGCGTCGATGACGTCGCATTGCTCCTTGGGGATAGTCCACTGCCTAGTGACGCAGTATTTGGTTCCAGGAACCAAATCGATTTCATGTCGGACTCCCCGATCCGGTGGTAACACCATCGGCGGGTTGTCACTAATGCCATCTCCAAATTACTCCAGTAAGGAATGATAAAGGTCCTCAGGATCCGCAAGGATCTTTAGACCGCTTCGGGCATTTAATGCCTGTTTGGTTTGCACCAAAACTGACTCGTCCATCGTGGATAAGGAGTTCAACTCCTCTTCCGGACGCAACACGACGACCTCGTCGATTTCACCTGCTCTCAAAGCAGTTCCAAACTCGTTGAAGGACATCTCCCCTGTGGTGGAGTCAAGTTCGAAATCGAATACATTTGTATCGACAACCTGACCACCACCATCGTGCCCAGCCTTCAAACTTACGGGGGGGGTACCCCGCGGACCTCCATTCGAAATATGGTCCTATCATCCGCTGCTGGCATACGACCGGTCATCATCCAGAGACAATTGGTCCGATTCACTTAAGACCATCTCACCTTGTGTACCCATTGGAGTGGGCTAGTTACACACTTGGTGGATCGGGATCGCAGATCGATTTGATTCGGTCTTGGATATGAGACCGTGCTGGCTAAGTGTACCTAGGGCGGAACTCTTCACCCCAGGTACGTACAGACCAGAAACACTTCCGAAAGATAGATTCCAATAGGTCGATCTTCCAAACGATCTAGACCTGACCAATACGAAATAATAGAGGGTAGACCAATCAACCGGTCTAGCCCCTGACCAATATGAGAGAAGACCAAAACCGGTCTAAACTCCAACCAATGTTAAAATGGTGCCAATATGTCCACGTAAAGACCCAATATGCCCGTGAAACTCCACAAACGATATCTCCACGTAAAGACCAATCCAGTGAATAGCACGTTCAAACGTACTTGAGTTAAAGTGTCGAGATCGCCAAATCGTACTCCCGTCGAGGGACTTCCGGTGGCCAAAGTGCGCGTGCGGCGCGTCCAGACCGAGTAAAATAGGCGAGATGGGATAATTCAACCCTTTCCCCCAAACACTCCGCGGTGGGCGGAGGCGACTAGTGTACGTGCAAAGAAAAACGGCGACCCCTTGCTGTGGTATAGACCAAGACCTAAGGACTTCTACTTAGAAAAAGCCGCAACCAAAAGACTCTTACTTGGAAAAACTGCAACTAACCAATAATACTACCTCCCTATGGTCCCTAATGTACCCACACAAAATTATGTAAAATACTCAATGTCAGGTGACTTACCCAAGACCAGCGTTCTTGATACTCCTTGAATTTTATAGGCTAAAAAGCCCCCCTTGTTTAGACCAATCCGAAATTCGACCAACTGCCTTGACCAAAAGTGACCAAATTTGTGGTACGCTTCACCACAGCCGCCCCTGAGTCCGACCGTGTCGCACAACGATAACGGTCTGACTCACCCATCACTTGACCAACTGGACCTTGGTCACTCACACTTCTTCACCATGGACCAAACATCTTCGCCACCTGCGCCAGGTACTTCCTTCACTTCACTCGATCCTCGTATGCTTCCTCTTGACGCTTGTTCTTGTAGAAACTCTATGTGCCGAGTCTCCCCATATTGCTTCACCTGTCCGGTCGGCTCGGTCTGGCAGCCCACATAATTCTCCTGCACTTCAAAAATCGGAAGGGTTTCAGACTGAAGCCGACACGCGAATGCAGGATATGCTCGCAGAAAACATGCCTCTCAAGACCCAGGTGGCCAACCAGGCAACACGAGGTGCGCATCTTCGGTCTTCATCTTGTACTCTTCTTGACCCTCGTTTGTCTTCAGCTCTCATCTCTCCCAACATAGTCCAGGCAATAGGTGCCTTGGTCGATGCTGATAGGCAGTCTGACGGTCACGCTGACCAGCTTCGACACATTTTGGAGGAGCTGATAAGCGCGCGCCATGAGCTGTCCCGTCTGGAGGCTCATCAGTCCCATCTCCGGGATCAACTTGCACTTGTTCGACGGCAGCAGCTGGACGGACAGCTTGATGCGACTTCACTGCGCATGCAGGGTGACGACCTCGCGCGACGAATTGCCGAGTTGCAAATTACGATTCAAGACCAGACCGGGAAGGTCCGGTCCTGTCAATACAGGTCCGACGCTTGGACGCAAGTGTCGGGTCGTCGTCAGGTGGCACTAGACCAGTGCCGCCAGCGCTTGATGAATTTGCTACCTCCGTGTTCTACTGCTTCCTCCAGCGTGGATTGGTCCGCATCAGCAACCTTAGTCGCCTCAGGGCAAGACCAAGACCGCTTGAACCAGGACCAAGACCGCTTGAAACAGGACCAAGACCGACGTCGCTCATTGGCTGATATTCAGCATCACGAAATTACATCAAAATAAAAGAAGCGCGCGGACCCGGAATCGGGGGGAAGCGTGCAGTGTCCCATAAGAGAGCCAAGACACAGGCGTTCCTCATGGACTCGGACTCGGACATGGACGACATCTACAACCCCTCGGAAAGTAGAGCGCTCTCGCGCCGTACTGCAAGTCGCATCCAGCACACAGTGGTCTCGTCTGAGGAGGACTCCAGCGAAGGGTCCGGCGATTCCGAGTTCATGATCCCCATCCAGTCCAAATCACAAACGAAAGTGGCGTCGACAGCGGGGTCAGAGCAGAAGACCGGTCTGCCAAGTGACGCTGCACCAGTATCGACATCCGCGACGCCGGCGCCTTCGGTTCTCCCCGGGACATCCGGGCTTCACAAGTACACCTTATTGAAGAACATGGCGGTTGATACCAGCTCCCTTCCACCGCGGACGTTTGAAGTCACTTGGCCGTGGTCGTCGGGGCAAATAGGCTGTTTACGCCGGTCTACTCTGACCAAGCAGCTTCTGGACCGGTCTTTCTCTCGTCCGGACTCCTGGCTTTTTCCACCGGCCAAGAAAACCCCTGCCGCGTCTGCATGGAGGGCGGACCTGATTACGTCGGCGCAGATCTCCCGCCTGTATGGCAATGAACCATGGAAAATCTTCGAACACTCCAGGATAGGACTTGTGTTCTACTTGACTTCATGGATCGGCACTTTGCTAGGCCGTGTGAAGAATTTCAACAGGATCCACGGCCAAGCAATTTGGGAAGCGTCCCACTACTTGGTGCTTCCTCCCGACCGGGTGCGACAATATCCGGGCCTGGCGACGTTCCAGAGCAAGCGCAAGCGACGTCGAATTCGAGCGGGCGAGGCTTGGCAATCCCTGTGCCAGTACATTTTGGACGTGATGCGAGCTCGCGAGTGTGACGTCGACGTATTCTTGTACCCAGTGCTCCTCCACATGCCAAGTCGTCGCGTTGAGAAGACCAGACTGCTGGCCGACGACGGCATATGGTACCCCGGTCTTGATTGCGCTGAGCCGGTCGCGGACCTCAAGGATGCTCTGGTCCAGCTTGACCGGAAGGACCCCTGGCGTAACCAGTTTCAGGATCAAGTGGAACATCATCCGTCAATGGTCATCGGCCGTCTGTGGGGCGATAGAAAGTGAAGTCGTAGGTAGTCGACCAGATAACTCGTAATACATGTCATCATTTCTTTTCATATGTCCGATCGTCAAATCACTTGAGCTAATTTTACCACTCTCTCCATAGTTGCACCGAACACGTTATCGTAAGCAGTTCCACTCCCATCACGAGAAATAGTCATCACATTCATCATTCCGCTATTCCAATCCGTCACAGTTCATCACAATTTCACATCAACTCCGGACCTTCCACATCTTCACACCGGTCTAGACCGACCGATACTACTGCGTGTCTTGGTCTTGGTCTTCATGGGCATGCATCACTGCGAAGCTATTACGACTGACTCGTTCTCGTTCGAACTCTCGTAGAAGAGCCCCACAATTCAAGTCGAGCTCGTCGACCCAAGTTGATTCATCATGGTCCTTCCATCGGACCAGGTACTCTCGGTGAGTCCGACCGAACCTGGTCTTCTTGGTCGACCGAACATCTCCACTTCAAACTCGTCTTCCTCTAATGGTCGTTCCCAACTGTCCTCCGGCAGTAACGCTTCATCGAAATCAAATCTTTTTTCTTCGTCTACCAGACAGAGAGTTTTGGGTCGATCCGGAAATTCTCGGACCAGACTTAACTTGGACACATGCACAATCGGGAAGACCTTGTAATCTGTACCAGTTGTTACTAGACGGGCAGCGTTCTCACCAATCAGCTCGGCAACACGGAAAGGGCCGTGCCACATGTGAGCCAGCTTCTTCGCATAGCCCTCTTTCACTCGGTCTAGGTATAGCCATACCCTCGCCCCTGGTTCTATACCGTGGGGTCGGACCTTGTCATTGGTCCGGTCTGCCCGGTCTTGTGTGGCCTGACGCAGCTTTTCGTTGACTACTTCTTTTGCATGCTGGTAGTGTTTCTGGACCTGCATGCGCCAGCGTCGAGCATCGCGATCACGGGTCCGGGTGCAACCGATAGGTATCGCAGCTTCCAATGTCGACCGAGGGTCCCATCCATATGCCAGATATAAAGGCGTTTCTCCTCGGACCTGTCGGTCGACGAGTTGAGTGCAAACACCAGCCTTTCTGCATACTCGTCCCAATCTCGCTGGTCTGGGTCAGCAACGTACATCTTGATCGCCCTCGTTATGGTCTGCACCATGCGTTCCGCCGATCGATTTGCTTGCGGACGATATGCCATCGTCGCACTCTGTTTATGGCCCAGCATGTTATTGAACGACCGGAACGCTTCGGCCATAAAACCGGGTTACCGATCGTGCCTGATGACCTCGCTGGCGCCGAATCGTCGGAACACACATTCTTCGTAGCTCCGGGCGATCTGCTCCGCAGACCGAGATGCACTTGCCTTCGCAATAACTAGACCGGTGAACAGGTCTACCCAGATCAGCAGCTCAGTGTTGCCGAGCGTCGATCTAGGCAGTGACGGTATGTGGTCCATCGCTATGACCTGGAAAGGGTAGGTAGCTTCGATATTTCCGGGCTATCGCCCCTTGATTATCGGTCTACCCTTTCCGGTCTCGCAATCCGTGCAACAGCCTACATATTTCTGCACACTGCGGAAAAGACCTCTCCAGTGGAAGTGGCACCTGATCTTGTGATAGGTCCTGCCTATACACTGATGTCCCCCTTCTAGACTCACGTGATAGTGATGAAGGACATCCGGCTGCAGCAACTCGGGGATCACTAATTTCGCCAATCGATCCCGGTCTGCACTGTCTTGGTCGGCATCGCGGCAGTAATACAATAATCCATTATCATCCACTTCGTAGCTATCCGCGATCTTGATGCACTCTTTCGCTTGATCGTTCGTCAACTTGGACAGTTCACCACGCAGGTAGGTATTCCGGTTTATAATCCATTCTTCTTCGTCCTGCGCCTTGAGGATCCGTTCCATCCTTAACTGTTGCACTGCGTATTAGCTCAAACTTTCCTTCGGGAACGGTCGGCGAGACTTCTGAGCTTTTGATCTAGTCTCGACCATCACATGCACCTGGACTGGGGCTTTCTTGGGTTCGATCACTTCTGGGAGCCTGTTTATATTCATCAATTCATCCAGAACGGCCTCCTCGGTGATCGTAGCCCCGGTCTGGTCTTGCATGGCCTTGGTCGCGAAGTAGTCGGCACTTCTGTTCCAGTCCCGTTTCACGTGCAACTGCTCGTGGTTGGGACGGTCTTTCAATGCCTTCATTACCCGATCATTTAGCGTCCTTAGTCGTGGGGCCTTGCAGTCGATCTCTCCGGTGACCTGCCTGATCACTAGGTTCGAGTCACCACATATGATGACTCGCCCCTTCTCTTGCGACGACAGCTGGTCCAGACATAGAAGTAGACCTCGGTACTCCGCCTCGTTAACCGTAATATCCGGCGTGAAATCAGCAGCGGCTGCAACTATAGACCATTGTGGCAACTTCTACAATATGGCACTATAGGCGCCGACCTTCTTCTTCACGCTTGCCGATCCGTCAAAACTTAAGACCAAGAGCTCTTCGTCATGGTCGACGGTCGGTGGCGGTCTCGAAACTGACTGCCGAGGTTGCTTCCTCGGGCAATCGCTATCAATGCCTCGTCCACTTCAGACCTAGGGGTGATACTGGCAGCTAATGTGCCCAATATCTCTTCCTCGCCCCTGGTACACTTAACGACCTCGAGGGTCCACTGCGACAAGACCGCCGACCATCTGCCTAGACGTCCGTCCATCCCATTGGCTGATAGTAGCCAGGCCAAAGTAGACCGTCTTGACAGGACCTTTATAGGTCAGCCGACCAGCAGGTTGTAACACACATCGAGAATTCGTAGCAACGCCAGCACTTCTTTCTCGACAATTCCATAGTTCACTTCATTTGGTTTTAGCGTCCGGCTCGTAAACGTGACTGGATGATACACACCATCGTGATCTTGCACTAAAGTGGCCGAGATAGCCCACTTACTGGCATATACAATAATGGTCGGCACTTTTTCGGGAGCGAAATGCTTGAGAATCGGTGCCGTCGCCATCTTAACCTTCAACATACCAAAGGCAAACTGTGCACGCTTCATATGATCTTCGACCTCCACTTGCGGACAAACTGCAGCAAGACCAGGGTCGGCGCTCTCCTGTAAAGTTGCCCGATCTCCTTCGCGCAACATATGATAGTCAACTTCCCGGAGCTCGTACAGCACAGCCGCGTAGATAGCAAAGTCTTCAATGAATCGGCTATAATAATTCAAGCTCCCCAGGAAGGACTGCATTGCCTTCAGCGATCTGGGGAACGGGAGGTTACTCAGCGACTACAGGTCCTTGGGATTAGCCTCTAGACCATTGTTCGAGACCATATGGACTAAATAAGCGACCTTGGACATACCCCAAAAACTTTTCACGGCGCTGATAGACAGGTTCCAGCGATCGCATGTCTCCAACAATCGTTCAACCTTCTCGCACAGATAGTTCCATGACGAGGCAGGTATCAGAATGTCGTCGATGTACGACCGCCTCCCTAGAACGGACGGTCTTCTTTCCGATCGGGTTCACCCTCTCTAAACACATCACAATTTTCAACATGGTCCCGATCGGTCTTGATCTTGAAGTGTCCGTACAATGCGTTGTCTATCAGCCTTTGATAGATCTGGGGTGCGTTCTTCAGACCGAACGGCATACTATTCCACTAGAAAAGACCAAACGGTGTCACAAATGCGGAAATATCACGGGCTCGATCAGTCATCGAGACCACCCAAAATCCACTTGCCATATCTAGCGAACAATACCACAAGGTCTTGTCGAGGTCTTCCAACAGATCATTAATCAGCGGCATCGGGTACACCATGAGTTTGGTCAACCGATTTACCAGCCGATAGTCGATGCACAGTCTAATGTCGACGCCGTTCTTCTTGATAACAATTACGATCGGCGAGGCCCATGGCGAGGTCGACGGTCTAATAATCTTGGTAACAAACAGTCCTTTAATGTGATCAGAAAGCTTTTCACGGTACTGTGGCGACACGCGTCGACATCGCTGGGCAATCGGCTTGTCATCTCCAACGTCAATATCGTAAATCGCACCACGGGCTGCAGGTGGTAAGGCGTTGCCCTTTCCGATCAGCAGATGTGTTTTCTTCCATATGATATTCTTCAACTGCTCGATCTGGTCTGGACTGTTAAGGTCTTGATCACCCACTTGTAAATCATCCATTGTAACTTCGGGAGAGTCGGCAGACACTTCAGGGAGGACTGCCATTTGGCTTTCCATCTCCTGAATGTACTGTTCCCCGCCTTCATGTATACAGACTTGTTCATCTTCTGGGGCGATATCACCTGGACCATCTGGACCGGCGGAACGCCCCTGGTCTTGATCGACGGGCTGTCCTTCACTGATATCGGTCTGATTAGGAATACCGTCATGGTCCGACCTAGCAGTTTCATGTTCCTCTTCTTCCATTTCTTGATACGCTGTCGCCTGGTCTTGTGCTGACACAACGTTGACTAACCTTGGCTCGTCTACTTGATGGTCCACCGTTCCTGGTGACTGCGGCGCCTTTCTTCGGACCAACATCTTTTTTGGGTTGACATAACTTGGTCTTTCCACTAAAGGTGAGGTATCCTCTTCCACCGACCCATCATCGCTGATAAGATCGGTGGTCGATTGGTACGCAAGGTTTTGCCACTCGACATACCGCCTCGACCCAATCGAGACGAACCCCATCTTCCTTGGTACCTTTCCTTCTGCTAACCACATACCAACAATAGTGTTATTGTTCAGTGTCAGCGGCTTGTCACCGATATTGGTAACACGGACAAAATCACGTCGACCAGCACTCTTTACGAAGGTAGAGACCCACCGATCGCCCCTGGTCAACCATAACTTCCTCGAACGGAAACCTTTCTCGACCGGGGTATCGGCAGACCGACCGACTGGGATAGTGAGGTCTTGATCCCACCGGACCAGACCGGTATACGAACCATACAGAGGTCTTCGACCAGCCAACTGGACCTGGACCTCATCCGGGAGCGTAAGCACTCCATGAGACAGGTCTAGGCGAATACCAGCTGGGACCATGAAGTCCATGCCTAGTAAAGCGTCCTGACCATCCAACTTGCCAACCCAAGCGCTGAAAAAGTAGACCAGCGATCCCGGCAAAGTAATTTTCACACGCGTTCTTCCTTCGGTCATATAAGAGTTTTCACCGATCCCGACGCATTACTGTCTCTGGGTATCGTCTATACGACATCCGACCTTACGAGCAAAGGCGTCTTACTGCAGTATCAGCGAACGTAACCGCCGCTCAAACAGCGCGGATATTCGTTGATACGGTATTCCGTTTGCACGGAATGCCGGAAGACCTTGTCTCGGATCGAGATCCGAGATTTACAGGACGTTTAAAATGTGACAACATGGAACGCACGCGACCACCTTGGTCCGGGAGTACTCATCGGTCTTCAGACTGTAGACCGGATGGTCTCGGTCGACGCAATTTGGAATAGAACGTGTATTGTCGGTCTTATCCTCCTTGCCGAAATATGCATAGATGTGAACCGTAGAACGCTCGGCTCGATCCAGATTCCAACCTGGCGAGCGTTCTAGTTTAGCATCTTTTCTGCGTCCGGCGGCAGCATCCCCGCGTGCTTGTCCGGCACGTACCACTTGCGTATCATGTTAAAAATTCTTCAATCTTGCAGTGGCCGGCCTCGTGGATCTCTCCACATGACTTGCATACGAAGAGGCAGTGGTCAGTCGGGTGGCCGCGTCTCTCGAACTTCTTGCACACCATCTTCTTCCAGCAGTTTGGACCATCATGTTTGCTCGACCCACAGTGGGAGCACTTCTGACGAGGTCGGTCCGGATCGGACTTGCTTCCGTTCCTTCCCTTCCGGTCTACCTGGTCGGACTTCGACCTGGTCTTTGGGGCAGGTCCCGCGACATAGACGTAACGATACTGGTCTTCATCCGACGACTCCTGGCTGGATTGACTTCCACTTTCCCCTTCCGATCCCGTGCTGTCTTCGGCTACAATCGCCTTGACCGCTCGGGTCGGTCTGGTCCAGGGCCTCTTGACCGGATCGGTCTGGGTCTGGGTCTTGGATCGGTAGCGACCTGATCCACCAGCACTCTTCGCCCTCATGCTACGTGACTGCTGTAGCGTCCGTAGAGTCTGTTCAACTTCACCCGCGTCCCTAAGACGCAGCAGAGTAAGCTGGTCCGCCAGTTCTTGATCGTCCAGGGTACTAATGTAGTGACCCACATGTTCCAGAGCAGCACCGTTCGGCGGGTTATTGTCTTTACTTGTTATGCCGGAACGAAGTACAGCCACGTTCAACCGATGCAATACTCGATCGTTGTCTCGTCGCTCCGCTTCTGCATATGGTGATACTTGCAGGCACTCGAAAATCCGGAGTTACAATATTGCCCTTCAAACTCTGCACATAGCTGGTCCCAGTCAGACCGGACATCCTGACCTAACTGTTGGATCCAGTTGGCAGACGGTCCTTTCAACAAATCCCGGAGAATCAGACACCTTTCCCTTTTCGGGGTCTGGTCTCGCAGGAACGCAGACTTGACCCGACCGAACCAATACCGGGCCTGGTCTTCATCAGTATCCTTGCCAGTGAAGTCCTTGAGGTCGGTCGTCGCGGCCATACGGATGCGCGGAATCGCAGCAGATCCAAACTCGTAAGCAATAGTGGAGGCTAGGTTAGACTTGCGTGGCTTGTCAGCGCCCGTACCGTCTGACCCACAGTGGTCGTCAAGACCGCCGACCGACTCCATGTCACAGTCACTTGTCTTGCTTGGTCTACGCGGTCTGGCCGATTGCGGCTTGCGCTTCCCTTTGCCGACTTTCTTACCACTTCGAGTGGGCTTGTCCACAGATGTTACCGATTCCATATCCACATCTCGGCAAACATTGGCACTTTGCTGGGTAGACCGGTCTTGGGCATGTGGCCGCAGAGGTGGTCTAACCCGGTCTTCCATTAAACGTTGCATCATCGTCTCAAACATGGTTTGGACGTTAGCTGGCGTCATGGGCAACGTGTTGATACCCTACTTTTGCAGAACTGAGACCTGTGGGGGTCGCTGGAGCCCCGACTGGCAAGCAGCCCTTTGCTGTCACATCTCCCTTTTTTGTTCAGGCTGGGCATGATCTACCTCCACGGTCATCCGCTCGACACCGGTCTCCAACTCTGATGAGCTGTTAGAGGCCGGATGAGACTGATAAAGCGATTCGTCATCAGAACCAACGTCGACAAGCACTGTGGAGGCTTCAGCGACCTTCACTGCTGCGGTGGGAGTTGGGCGGCGAACCGCCCCCACCAGTGGGACCAAATGGTCGTGGAAGGTAGACATTGACGATTTCAGCCTCCAAGTATCAAATTCAAATAGTTTTTGGACATCAGCGGGGTTCTGCATTTTAATGCCAACCTCCGCCAACATCGCCACCAAGTTTTTTACCAACAGTAATGGGCGATCACTCTGGACCGGCTCGGTAGTGGGACCGAGAAGGGACGGTCGGGGATCTGGAGGTTCAACACCCGAAAGGCCACGTCAAAACGAACAAATCGTTTCAGCTCAAAAATGTAGTACATCTTGTTTAGGTCTTCTTCAGTGATGCCTCCATCTCCGACCTGCGACTTTTCTTCGAGGTCGTCTTTGTCGGCCGGCATTCCCAACCCTTTCTTGGGAATCTTGGGGACCTTGGGATCCTTGGGGAGGTTGGTCTGATCGTTCTGATCAGCTTCCAAGTATTTTTCGTCTTTTGATTTTCCATCAACTTGTTTATGCATATACATAGGATCAGGACCAAGGTCCTGATCCTTTACGGGACTATAGCATGACTTGCTATAGTCCCGATCGGCTCCGGTGGGAGCCTTTTGGGGAGGAAAAGATTTATTAATCCCGATCTGGTCCTCCACCAGGCCAGACCGGACATCGCCATCTTTATCGAGAACGAAGACGTAAGGTGATATCCTTTCCTTACGCCCTCTCCAGAACGATTCCAAATTCAAATCTTCAAATTCAATCTTTGATGACACCTCGCGGTGATATCCACGATCACCAAGTGATCCGGGCACGCGCACCATTGTGTTGGAGTCAAGTTCGAAATCGAATACATTTGTATCGACAACCTGACCACCACCATCGTGCCCAGCCTTCCAACTTACAGGGGGGGTACCCCGCGGACCTCCATTCGAAATCTGGTCCTATCGTCCGCTGCTTGCAGACGACCGGTCATCATCCAGAGACACTTGGTCCGATTCACTTCAGACCATCTCACCTTGTGTACCCATTGGAGTGGGCTAGTTACACACTTGGTGGATCGGGATCGCAGATCGATTTTATTCGGTCTTGAATATGAGACCGTGCTGGCTAAGTGTACCTAGGGCGGAACTCTTCACCCCAGGTACGTACAGACCAGAAACACTTCCGAAAGATATATTCCAATACGTCGATCGTCCAAACGATCTAGACCTGACCAATACGAAATAATAGAGGGTAGACCAATCAACCGGTCTAGCCCCTGACCAATATGAAAGAAGACCAAAACCGGTCTAAACTCCAACCAATGTTAAAATGGTGCCAATATGTCCACGTAAAGACTCAATATGCCCGTGAAACTCCACAAACGATATCTCCACGTAAAGACCAATCCAGTGAATAGCACGTTCAAACGTACTTGAATTAAAGTGTCGAGATCGCCAAATCGTACTCCCGTCGAGGGACTTCCGGTGACCAAAGTGCGCGCGCGGCGCGTCCAGACCGAGTAAAATAGGCGAGAGGGGATAATTCAACCCTCTGCCCCCAAACACTCCGCGGTGGGCGGAGGCGACTAGTGTACGTGCAAAGAAAAACGGCGACCCCTTGCTGTGGTATAGACCAAGACCTAAGGACTTCTACTTAGAAAAAGCCGCAACCAAAAGACTCTTACTTGGAAAAACTGCAACTAACCAATAATACTACCTCCCTATGGTCCCTAATGTACCCACACAAAATTATGTAAAATACCCAATGTCAGGTGACTCACCCAAGACCAGCGTTCTTGATACTCCTTGAATTTGATAGGCTAAAAAGCCCCCCTTGTTTAGACCAATCCGAAATTCGACCAACTGCCTTGACCAAAAGTGACCAAATTTGTGGTACACTTCACCACACCTCCAACGACAACAGTTCGCCTACCCCAGGAAACTGTTCAAGGCTTACGCCTTCTGTGACAACACCAGTCACACTATTCAGCATCCGATAGGACTGCTGACTACTGGCCTCGGGAATCATCCCGGGACCCAGAGGGGGGGGGAGTCAATTGCCCCATCTATTGGAAGCGCACTTCGCCTATCCACATATGTCTCTACCTCTACCACCGGTGCCTCGCCGGTCTCACCTACAACGGCGTGGTCGGAATCATTTCCGACATGCGAAAGAGACGAACTACGGGTCTCTTCGCTTGGAAGCGCCTCGCGCTTAACCCCAGGGGTCTATACCCCTACCACTGGAGTCGCCTCAGAGGAATGCACCTCTGCCACTGGCAACTCACCAGTCTCGCCTATATCGGCGCGGGGATTAACCGCCGAATCCCCCTCGTTATGGAGATCTTCCTTAACACCAGTGGGAATGATCGTTTCAGACATCCCAATCTCTGGCATCTCACGCCAGAATCGCTCTTGCGATCGAGCAAAGGTGGGTTCATGACTCGCCAATGCTTCACCCGATCGCGGGTGCGTTGAGCCAATGGACTTAGCCTTCCAGTCTATCCATGGCTCGTGGCGTTCCATCCACTTCATGCCCAGAATGAGGTCATACCCCGAGTCCAAATCCAGGACTAGGAAACGTTCGAAGCTGTCGAAGTCTGCAAACTTCAGCTTAAGGTCAATCGAGACCTTGGGTACAGAAACTGATACGCCCGTCGCTAGACGGACCGTGACAACGTCACGAGAACGTGCCTCTAGGGCCTCGGCATACAGCCGACTCTTCACAACAGAAGCCCGTCTGACATAATTGTCAGACGTTCCAGAGTCTATCAAGACTCTCCAAGGCTTATCAAAGGCTTTTTACGTCCGCAAGGACTACCAGCAAACCTGGCTGGTACACCAACTCGGTGCTAGAAAGCACCATTTCCCTCGGGGCTTTGTGCTGTCGTTCCCTACCCTGGGGCTTAACAGCACTGAGGGATACCCCAGTAGGGATCCCCGCACCTACTGGGAGCCGTCGTTTCCCGACGGCTTGGGCAAGGGATTTTTTCCCACCCTTGGTCCCTTGTAGCGAGTGTCTCGCTGGGCGTTTCGCGGACATGTTCCGCCGATGATCCGTGCTTCCACTCAGGAAGCATCTCAGCGGCCCATGCCGCTGCAACATTGCCTGGAGCTCCGCTTCAGAACTCAGTGAAGTAGAGTAAGCGTGACTCTTAACGGAAGCTTTCTCGTTCGCTTAGACCTGACTCAGGTCCATGGGTTCGGGACCCACCTTAGAGGAACGAAAGTTCCTCTCGGCGTTGAACGCCATTTTAAACGCCTCCCCCAGGGATTGAGGTCGGCATCGGAACAATTCCGAACGTGCTGGCCCTTCTTTCAGGCCTCCCATGAAGACGGGGATGGACACATTGTCCGAATACGCTTTCGCGTACATCCCTTCCAACAGGGTCTTCAGTTCTTGGACGTATGTCTCCAAGTCTCTAGCGCCCTGACGGCACCTCAGAAACGCCAGCTGATTCTGGAAAACCAGATCAGGCGTTGCATACATGTCCGTAAGCTTTTGCTTAAGGACTTCACAGGTAGGGAACACGTCCATGACCGAATCCGAGCATGTAAAAGCCCATGCACGGGCTTTACCCGTAAGATGGGTCAGTGCAAGTCCAACTTGCAAGTGATCAGCGATTACATTCGATGTGGCGAAGGCCGTTTCGACCTCTCGTAACCATACATAAAGGTTATCACCATTTTCACCGTTGAATTATTTTATCTTAAAGGACAATGGGGGACGCACCCGTGGAACGACCTACATCTAAACTCGCCTCATGGGCGATGAGTGCATTGACCTTTGCCTTCACGGCCTCAAGGCCCTGCTCCACTAGGATCTGCATGCCTTCGTCACCCAGTAAGGATAACAGCCTGTTAAAGGCTTCCTGCTGGACGAGGGTTAACCTTTCCCAATCTTCCTGATTCATCCCTTGCAGAGGATGCCGTAGCCTACCAAAACAGGTGTTAGATTGACTACAAGTGCTACCAGATGTAGCCGGTGTGTACACGCACGGTGCGGCTAGCGCACAGAGGAAGACTTTCCTAAAGCGGCGATGTGCCGCTACTTAGCCGATACGCCCTTATAAAAGGGCTTAGTAAGAAAGAACTCTCTTACTCGGGGCCAAGATTCCACTTTGGTTTTCCAGTTAGCACAAGCTAACGCCTTAACACAAGGCTCCCTTAATAAGGGGGTAGCTAAGGGAAGAACTTCCCTTACGCTACTACACTCACTGCGCGCGCGACCGGTCGAGGTCGTGCGTCCTGCAGTCTTTTGAGTGAAATGTAAACTGAATGTATATTTAATATGTAATTAGCCTAAATTAATTTAAACTAATGTAATATATATGTAATACTAAGTAGAACTTAATAAATTCGTACCTAGCCAAAATGTATTGTACACCACATGTGTACTAACACGTGGCTGGCTGCCACGCCTCCACCAAGGGGTCCTGCTCTGATTGGTTAAATTACCAATAGGTCCAAACCTTTCGGACCGGTCAATACTGACCCCAACTGTAGTGTACTCACGTACACTACATAACTGAATGTAACATGAATGTAACCCTGTTACATAGAAAGTCGACTTCTGGCGGACTTATTTTCGTTGACGGCATTTTGGTTGCTTGTCTTTGCAAGACACAAGGCGGTGTATCACTATCTACTATGGAAGCAGGATATTATGCTGCTTCCACCAACGTGGTCAGTTTACTCGGCTTCAAGGAGTTGATCGGAAGTTCAAGTAAAAACGAAGCTGCCTAGGCATTTTTTGCATGGATAACCAAGCGGCTATCAAGGTTTTCCATGGTGTTGAAACATGTCCCAACACGAAGCACGTGGACATTCGTGTCAAGTTTATTATCTCAAAATTACAACAAGGACTTATCGAAGCTACCTACGTTTCGACTAAGGATATGCTAGCTGATGGGCTTACGAAGACATTACCTGTTTCAAGATTTGAAGAGCTATGCGCCGCGCTCTGTCTTCAACATGTGTGATTTTACGAAATTCACATTGAGGAGGAGTGCTAAAATAGTCTACTTATATTTTAATTATTAAAGTTAGGTAGGACTATTTGTTTAGTTAGCAATTTGTATTTCGTACTTTTTAGTAGCTACAAATACGGTACTCGTACTCGGTTCTGAGTACACCTATTTTTGCACTGAAAAGTATGTAGGTAACACAACAGCTGTTAGAAGTTTACTATAGCTTCAACACCTTATGCATATTCATGTTAGGCTAGCTAATCACTTCTCAATACACATTCCATTGATCAAGTCACTTGTTCGGTCATCTTCATCTACTCTCTACGATCTGTCTGCCGGTGTTATTTTCCCAGTCTAGCGATAATTGACTGTTGGAATATTGACTTAAGACAACTCCGTTATATTAGAGTTACTACTGGATATCTACGACTCGGAGTTTTCAACTTTTCTGCGCAAGTATGGACGGAAACACCTTTCGACATAAACACGAGATGACAATGATGCAATTGAACTTGTTATGTAAATGTTTTGGCTTCAATCACATGATCCATGAGCTTTATTAGTCGTGTGACGAGTGTTCTGTGGTATACACTAATGGCTACATAGCAAATACAATGGAGCGAGATTCATTTTCAGTTACAGTGGAAGAGAAGCGACGGTATCTACAAATGTAGGATCGGAATCAGATACGGTCCGTATCTGGACTTAGCGAAATTGTACCCCCGGCGCAACCTTCGCTAGCCACTCGGTCACGATCGAGACTTTGGCGTAGACACCCGGCGAACCTGGTCGTCCACAGCCCTCGCCCCAGCTGACGACACCAATGAGAACGTCCTCGAATGGCTCTTCGAGAATCAAGGGGCCCCCGGAATCACCTTGACACGAGTCAATGTTCTTGTCCCCCCCCGCACACAACATGGAGTGATCAATGTCGAGGACTTTGGCACATTCCGTCGCATTCATCAAGGGCACGTCGACCCGTAGTAACTCAGGGGAGGAGAAGCCACCTTCCGCCATGGCCCCCCACCCCATGACCGTGCCCCTCTCGGCATACGTCATGTCGGACTCATCCGCTTTCGCGAGGGCCACGGGAGCGAACGAGCTCGCTTGCTCGAGCTCGAGCACCATAAAATCATAGGCATGACTACCGTCTCTATAGCGAGGATGACGCGTCGCTTGTATCACTTGCAACTGTTCGCCGTCTTCCGTTCCTTGTGCGAAATGAGATCCAACCGAAACGTACTGAATCTTGCCAGGTAAGCAATGCGCGGCCGTGAGCACGTGCGTCGGGGTAATGAGGGACCCGCCACAGAAACTCTTGCCACTTTTCGTACGACGTAAGCTCGCCGTGTACAACTTGGTCTTGGACGGGACAATCGTTCCACCAAGGATGAGCGGTTCAAGCTCGACCGACGCGCGTAGATTATTCGTCTTGGCCCCGAGCTCGGAGAGCAAAAGCGGGTCGTGCGCCTTGGGCTCGACTTGACTCTGAACGAGCGTGAGCAAGAGGGTGAGCGTGGTGGAAAGAACGCGAACGATGTGGAAGACGTTCATGAGAGTGGAAGGAAGAAGTGGATTGGAAAATGAAGACGAAAATGCTCGAGACGTCGAGCACACATGGTTTGGTGGAAACGTTTTAATTTTGACGTTTCGACTGCTGAAACCGGTGGTAAAAAAAGAGCGAAAAAACAAGCTGGTTACTGGACACAAAAAACGTAACCACCCCGAATCAGACCAAGCGTGTCTGAGTTGTCTGGACATCGAACCGCGTTGTACAGTAAACCTATCATCTGGCATTTTCGTCTCATGCCGCCTTTTCCGCCACGCACCGTGGATGACACTGAAACGCGCTACTGTTTCTTCCTCCCTCGCACGTTCGCGAGTCGAGACGCGGCCGAAGCGCACTGTGCCGCGTTTCTTGCGTTTGCCGCGGACGCGACGCGCGACTTTCAATGGCACAAGCACGCGTTCGAGTTGCACGTGGAAGAAACGAGGGCCGCGGGTGGGCGTTATATTCTCTCCGGCCGTACCCACCTCGGCGACGCCCTCCAAGACGAATGGGTCCTTGCCAAGCTCGTATTTGACCTGACGAAACACTTTGCGCCCGTCATTGGACGCATTGCCGACTCGGACGGCGAGTTTCTCCTCATTCAAAGTGCGCACGTGCTGCCCGAGTGGGTCGCGCCCGAGACGACCGAGCGTCGTGTCTTTGTCGTGAATGGAAAGGTGCATATCGCGCTTCCGCGAGGAAACGAGACGACCGGAGCGTCGGATCCACGTGCGTTTTACGATCCAGATGCCTTGGACCAAGTGCTGGACGCGAGGTGCTGGACCGAGGCCAGTTCCTCTGTCCAGCACGCCATTCAAGCAAAGCTCGATCACGTCCCGACGTATATGCGGGAAAATCGACATGGTATCACGTGCGTGTTGCCAGAAAAAGTGGCCCATGTCCTCCACCGGCATCCCGCCCTCGTGGCGCCGGCCGTCGAGGCGTTCTATGACCGAGACCCGCTCGAAAGCACTCGCGTGTGCAACGGGATGGCCACGTTTCTCTCGCCGGGCGACGTCCTCGTGCCCCAGCGCGTGATCTTTTCAAGAGCGAGGTTTGCCCAGTTGAAACTGCAAGCATTCGATCCGCCCCAGGCTTTTCGTGCGCATGATGCTCGGTATGAATGGCTCGCGACTCGAACAACGCGCCACGAGCGACAAGAGGATGTTGATGATGATGATGGTCGTGCTCGTGAAGCCCAAGCAATGGAGCTTGGCATGAAACTTGCGTGTGGACTCGAGCTCTTGTATGCTGGTGACGACGTCGATCAACGAGGCGTGGCATGGCACGACGTGGTGCACGAGACAGTAGCGTCGTGGCCCGGGTCGACGACACAAAGCACGCCCATCTCGGAACCCGATGACGACGGCTCGTGGCTTGATGTCCATCCCGACACGCTCGAAAGCGAACTCGAGCGGGCAGCGTCCACGGAAGCGGGAGCGCACAAGCTGCACGAGGTTGCGACCATGTTGAATACTTTTGTTGACGGCGTGTCCAGTGTCGATGGCGTGGAAGGCACCGAGGCCGTGCAGTTTGACGTCGCGGCGTTCATGGACATTTTAAATGGCCCCGTGCCCTCACCTCCCCGGGACGACGACGAGGACGACGAAACACTTGGCCTGCATCAAGCCATGGCGGACATGGACGCCGAGTTGGCACGCACGAACGTTGTGCAAACGTTCCATCGGATCCCGGACCCAGACGCGACAGGCGATGGCGACACGGGCACGGACGAAATAATTGGCACTGCGTCCCTCGACCCGCTCGAGCTCGACTTTCATCTCGTGTCGAATCTATTGGCATCCATGGACTTGCAAGACGGTCACGCAGGACCTGGCACGACGATACTCAACGAACTGAAGTCGTTGCCCATCCCTTGAAACGTTTCCGACGGGACTCGTTTTCGAGGAGGGACAAGTTCTATGGCAGGTACTGTACTGGACCCGCTCGCTCCAAATGGTCTTTTTTTACTGGTGGAAAATGGACTGAAAGTTCATTGTGGAGACAAGTACAGTGGACCACACAGTGCACAAAATAAGAAGGCAAGAAAGGTACTTGAGTTTCGACACAATCGTGTCTTATGAGATGCGCACTCATGTAGCACTCGCACGCATGGAGAGGAAAATACCATCGAGACACGAACTTGTGTCTTCATTCCTACGCGCGCACGTTGACAGGTGGTTTGGTTGAATGAAAATGATCTGTCTAGCTTTTAGTTTTAATTCTTAAAGCTAAGTATAGGACTATTTTAGGGAGCCGACCTGCATGAATGGTGTAACGACATCCCCGTGCCTCCCGCCGCGTCCTGGAGCTCCCACCCGAAGGCTGCACGCTCAATTTGTATTGCATAGTCATTCGTAGTTAGTGCCATCGGTGTCATGGACTCTACTTGAGTGCATATGTTTTTAAGGCCCTGATCCCTAATGTGATGTGTGCCATGACTTCAACGTACATCTTTTCTTGATAGGGTAGCTAACCACTTCTCAATAAACATTCCATTGATCAAGTCCTGGTGTGGTCTTCTTCTTCTACTTACTGCAAGATGTCTACGGGTAATACTATCGCTGCAACCTGTCTATCGGTTGATGAGACATCGACTGTATACACTTTTGCTATACACCCGCTACATCGCTACATCTACGGTGCAAGTATCCTACATTCTGTGCAAGCATGGATAAGGATACAATTCAACAGGTTATGATCCCAAAGAGTCATGATGTGTCGAGTGATGATGGCTCCCAGAAAGAACACCTCCAGGTTTTTGAGCCGAAAGAATGAAGCTTTTCGAAATGTTCCAAAAAGTTTGTGACCGACTGGACAAGATGGAAAATTCAAGGGTTGTTCATGAGGACAACCAGTTTGGCTTCAACAACTCCATGATATTGGGTACCCGTATGCGGTTGGTGTCGCTCGACAGTACGCCTGAGCGAAAACCGCGGGGCCAACCTGGTTTTAATAACCAAAACCATAACATGGGTACACCGATGGAAAATCGGTCTCCCGAATTCAAATCCCTTCCGCTATGGAATGTAAGCTCTCAATCAGAGTTTTGATGTTACCAAAGTTTACCGTGGCCTTGGCGCCGGATTCAAGGAATGGGGGACCCGATTTATTCGGCAGATTTATATAGCCAAATCGGCTTGTGTTTTTTGAGCGAAGAGATTAAGGTCGACATCCTGGGGTACTACCTTAGTGGTACCGCCGAAAGATACTATAACAGTAAGGTTCACTCATGGTGGAATGAGTCACCTACCCTAGTGCATGTGATGAATAAAATGCTTAATGAATTTCACATTTGAATCTCCTCTGCACAACCAATGAAATTATTCACCAGCCGGAAAAGCCCCAAGCGTTCGTGGAACAAACATTATCTTTACTTGGTGGCTATATCAGAGGCTGTTGGTGGTAGTGAAGCACTTGTATTAGACAATATGGTTCACACGCATCCCCTGAATTGAAGACTTAATGGCTAAGATCGACCACACAAATAGGTTCAACTATTTGCGCCATTCCGAGGAACTATGTCAGTTTGCTCAGGTCATTGAAGGCAAATCACGAAGTTCAAAGTCCTTATGCCGATGCGGTGAACTTCGTGGAAGAATAGAAGAAACTCATAAAATACACGGTTGCGGACAAATTGGTCATATTAGACCGAAATGTCCTAATAAAGTTGGAAAAAAATGATTTCTCACTCACTATTAATGATTTTTATCAACAAATTGGGTGCAGCACTTGGATTCTCGAATCCGGTGCCATTATGCACTTTACTTGGTTAATCAGCAGAAATACCTGTGTGATAGTGAACCAGTTGACGGGACGTTTTTTCAAGCCGACGGAAAAAATTAAAAATTTCTCAAAAGGATGGATATTCATCCAAGTTGTGGCAAGTGCTAAGACCAACACCATTCGGGTGGAAACGTCTATTTTGTGGAGAATTTGGCAAAAAACATTCAAACGTATGGACGGATGGACGGAGGAGAAAGGGTGTGAGATGGCATACTTCCATAGTAACCGAACAATGTTGCACACGTCCACTCGATCTCAATTTTATATATTCAGAAAGTAAGCAAGGTTTTGACTGTTGCTGTCACCGTTTTGATTCAAAATGAGGTTCAATATCCCCCAGTCATGTTGATCTTTGAAGAGCATAATACCGATACTGACAGAAGTTCGGATGTCCAAAAAGGGTCCTTAATGTATTTTCATGCAAGGATCGGACATCTGAGACAAGATGCGATCGAACGCCTAGCAAAGTATTTTTCAAGCGGCATCGAGCTGACAGACCTTAAGTGAATGAACTGTCTGACAAGTGCCCAGGGCAAGCAGACAAAGAAAACGCACGGTCTGTCATGGACAGTGGTACGAATTCGCCAATCGACCGGGGTAGTGGAGTCATATGTTCCGATCTTACTGGTCTAATTACACCGAAGGATCGAGTCGGTAACCACTACATGATCAACTTTGTTGATCATGCATCAAATTATGTCAGAGTTTTCTGGCTAAGACTAAAGATGTTGCGGCCAAAAGTTCGAACATCTTTTGGCGTTTTTCGAGCGGCAGTTTGACTGCAAAATACATATACTGCGTACCGATGGTGGGTACGAGTATAAAAATATTGGTGGTTTTGCAGGAAGACTGGTGTTGAGCGGCAAATAAGCGAAGCCAACAACTGTCTAGAAACGGTAAGGCTGAGCGCATGCACCTCACAGTGATGAATCTGGCGAGGTGCATGCTGTTCGCCAGTGGTTTACCTTTACCGTTTTGGGTATGCGGTCAAAAATGTTACTTACATATTGAATCACAGCCCAAGCAACGCCAACTTACGTAGGCAATCGCCTCTAGAATTCTTAAACGAAAAACAAAAAGCCAAATCTTGGAGAAATTGTGTCGTTTGTATCTGTTTGCACCGTACCCAGAAATCCCGGTAAGGATTCGCTTGCACACCGTGCTCAAGTTGCAGTCATTGTTTGAAAAAGCGAGGAAGTCAAGGGATATAAAGTTTACCTGAAAGGTGAACGCAAGGTAGTAGTGTCGCAACACGTGATAAACATTGCGCCCCTTGACGAGACTCAAAATAAGCAAGTTCAAGATCGGTTGCTAGAAGATTGTCAATCTGGGGGGGGTGCGACCAGCACTCCATACAAGAAGAAGAAAAAGCCAAGAAAAACAAAGACTTATCAACGCAAGCGTTTGCGTAACGAAAAGTGCTGCACGTAAAAATGAGCAATATCCATCAATTATTGGTGAAGTTATCGCTTAAATCCAAGTCAAGTTGAAGATGTGGGGTCCGTTAATTTTATAACGGAAATATACCCCTAAGATTTCAAACAAGCCATGAAATGTTCCAAAACGCAGCAATGTTTGGTCGCCATTTTGGAGGAGCTTGATGCTCTCGAGAAAATGAAGTCTGGAATGTCGTTGACAAGCCTGTAGTTTGCCGACCTCTTCCCACAAAGTGGGGTTTTAAAACCAATCTGGATCAAGATGAAAATGTGGAAAGATATAAAGCGAGGATCGTTGTATGTTGCAACGAGCAACGATTTGGGATTGACTACACTTAGACTTTCGCCGCCCTGATCGACATGAACATTGTGAAGCTTGTTTTATCTTTAGCAGTCAAGTAGAATGTGTCGTCGAAGCATGGAGATATATGTAAAGGCAACCGAAACCGAGCACAATATTTTTTTGTTTCTACCTCCAGGTATGAAATTAAAAAAACGCTGAGGACATCAAGGTTCACGTGATGAACAAGCATTAATTGAAGAAAACCCGTTACGGCCTTAAACAGGCAGGGCGGTTGTGGAACCGCCTCATACATGGAAAACGTTTACGTCTAAACTTTTCACAATGTACTACAGACATGTGTTTGTATTATAAGCAAGTGGAAAACGATACGTTAATTGTGGGCATTTACGTCGAAGACCTTTTAGTGACTGACACGCAGGAGGAGCTCGTCGACAAGTTTTTCGAATACATGAAGTCATTGGAAATATTTTTTTTTGAAAAAGTTTCGAAGTTTTTCGATATGCGAGTTACTCTTGAGGTTCTATTTTAATAATTTATGGAAGTAATGATTTAGATTTAAGTAAAGATCTAATTAATTTTAAAAAAACTTAAATTAATTTATTTGTGGATAACTTTGGATACAAGCTCGACCAAGAAGTCGCGATTGATGCAGTCATTCAAGAATTCAAGCTCAAAGATGCTAATCCAGTTCGGACGCCAATCGGCCAAGAATTCGAGGATTTAGCGCTGAAACCAAGTGAAGTCCTGAAAAGCACTGGTTTAGTAACAATTAAGGACATCCAGTCTTTTGTCGGTAGCTTGGTGTGGATTACAAGATGCACGCGCCCCGACATCGCATACGCCGTTCATAAGCAGCTCTACAGACCCATGCACTTACGATGTTCGATTGGCAACTGGAAAAGAAGATATTGCATTACCTCAAGGGTACGAAACATCTTAATTATTGTATGGAGTGCCCTCAAGATGTAAGTCAACTTTGAGAATAAAGTGCTACAGTGATGCAGATTACGGTGGTTTCAAAGTGGATCACTAGTCAACTACAGGTGTTCTTGGTTTTGTCGACGGCATTTTGGTTGCCTGGATATGCAAGAAACAAGGTGGTGTGTCGTTTTCCACCATGAAAGAAGAATGTTATGCTGCTTCCACCAATGTGGTAAACCTTTTAGGTTTCAAAGAAATGATCGAGGAATTTCAAGCCAAGATGAAGCTACCCATGCAATTTTGCATGAATAACCAAGAAGCTATCAAGGTGTTCAAGTGCATTGAATTAAGTTACAAGATGAACGTGGTTATTCGCGTCAAGTTTATTGTCTTAAAATTAAAGAAAGAACTTGTGGAAGCTACCTACGTATCTACAAAGGAAATGCTAGATGATGGTCTAACTAAGGCCTTACCTGAACCAAAATTCGAAGAACTACGTGACGCGCTGTGACTTCAACATGTTTACTTTTTTCGAAATTCGCTTTGAGGAGGAATGTTAAAATAGTCCGTCTATTTTTGGTTCTTATTAAAACTGAGTATGACTAGTTTTAGGTAGCAATTTGCATTTCGTTCTTATTAGTAGCATAATTAGTGAATTAGTACTCGGTTCTGAGTACACACATTTTTGTTACGCATAAGACATGTATACCACTCAGAGATGAAAGTTTACCATAGCTTCAACATATGTTATATATATTCATGTTAGGCTAGCTAAGCACTTCTCAATATACATCCCGTTTGTAATGGGGTGCCATTACATAATTGATATTCAAGTTAGAATATCACCGTTGAATTTCAGACGCGTTGTCTGAGATTCAAATAATAGATTATAAGTTATTATAATCTACGAAGGAAAAGTCGATTCGGTATAAATACCGAATCATGCAGGTTAACTAATAGTACAGTTAGTTTAATACTTAATATTATTATATTAGTAGGTAATTACTATACTGTTAGCCGCTAACCACACATTTAATAAACACTCTTAATTTTGCGTTCTCAAGCTTAAGCGAATATTCTATTTGCTTTTAATATAGGATTAGTTGTCATCAACTAATCCTACCCCTCCCGTATTGCGCGCTTCCTCGCACAACACAGTGTAAGCCTGTAACAGGATCAGTCCTGTTACACCTGGTAGCACTTTGTGGTCCGTCCTAACGACCACAGTTCCTTTCCGCTAGTTAACTAGCGGAGCGAAGATTAAGAGCCGCTCGACATCATGTCGCGAGACATGACGCCTGCCGAGCGAAAGACAACGCTGGAAGTGGTGACGGAACACTTCCCTCACTTCACGTCGCGTAATAAAGACGCGACGGTAGAAATGGTTCGGTCCATGGGGACCGACATCCTTACTTTCCTCCTCCTGGATAAGACCCCGGAGGAAGCGATGGAGGTGGTGCATTGATTTAGGCGAAACCACCTCGAAACACCATCACGGCCCGCGCAAGAGGCAGCGCGGACGGCACCTGCAACGCATAGCGTTGAAGTGGTAAAGGCGCGAGTACCGCCCTTTACCGGCGAAGGGGGAGAGCCCCTTCGTAGATGGTTCGCAGAGGTGGAAGATGCCCTCTCTGCGCAAAATATTCTTGACGAACGTCAACAGGCGTACTTAGCCACAACATGTCTGGGCGGCAGAGCCAGGGCATGGGCGATGAGTCGCAGAGCCACTGATGACTCTGCGTTCCTGACATATCAGGAATTAAAAGCTGAGCTAAAGCTCAACTTTAAAGCTCCAGAAATGGAGCTAAGTAGTCGGCAGGAGCTCATGGAACTCCGGCAAGGTAAGCTTGACCTTCAAGATTACGCTCAGAAGACGCAATATTTGCTGTCAAATATTGTGTATGAGCCGTTGCCCCCTGCTATGCAGGTCACTGGCTTCATGAAGGGACTCAATGATGGTCCCGTCAAACAGAGTCTTTACCGGCACCCGCAAAAGACTCTAAGGGATGTTATTGATATGAGCATACGTGAAGAGTTCAGCATGCGATCAGCGTCATCACATGCTGGGTACAGCCGAAGGGATCAACATCCCTTCGCTTTTGACATGCCGCAACAACATGTCAACAATCAGCAGTCGGGCAGACGAAGTTCACACTTCGTCTCAAGAAACAGCCACCCGCGTCAGAGCATGGGCGGTGGAGGTCCAGAGCCGATGGACCTATCGGTTGCGGTTGATTCAAACTCGAAGCAACCGAAATTTAAGAAGAACATTAGCTGCAATCGATGCGCGAAAGTGGGGAATTTTGTCCATGAGTGTATGTCACTGCGTCCGGTGCCACGCTGTCAGCGGACGGAACCGTCCGCTGCACGGCGACACCAACAGGGACATCACCCTGTTGGTGCAAAAAACGTAAATCACCAGTAGGGGCGGGGCGCCCTACTGGGAATGTTATCCCACATGCCGACATAGGGCATGTGAGGGTAATAGCCCCAGACGGTACTATTTCCTGTCAAAAGGTGCAGGGTGATGATAAGCCTCTTATCACCCTGGAGGTTAAGCCGCACGGGAGCGATGTCCCCATGCGAGCTTTGTTTGACACAGGAGAGTCAAACAATTTCGTTAGAACTCAGATTCCAACGCTGTTGAGCTTCGTGGAGGTAGAAACCCCACGAAGTATGTTGTCAGTCCGGTTAGCAACAGGTGCAACCGTGACTATTCCAAAGCGTGTGATTAAAACACGTTTCGAGTTGAATGAACTATCATTCGAGGATGAATTCATCGTCCTCGATTTAGATGACAAGTTCGATGTGATACTTGGAATACCATGGATGTACAAGTTTAAACCTTCGATAGACTGGGTTAACCTATCGATCGACTGCGGCGGACCCACAGGATCTGATCACCCTGTGTGTAATCCGGCTGTATCAGAAGATACAACCGCAGCGTCGGACAGTCTGGTGGATAGCGATAGCACCACCAGGTCTGTTCCGACACGATCAGCGGAAGGTACCTCCGCTGGTGAGGGTCCATAGGGACTACCACACGCAACAGAAGAGTCGTTGTGTGTTGGATAGAAACATTCCACCGGTGATAAAGACCACCGTGAGAATGAAGTGATATCCACGGTGGGAAACACCCACCGTGAGAATGAAGTAATATCCACGGTGGGAAACACCCACCGTGAGAATGAAATAGTATCCACAGTGGGAAACACCCACTGTGCGACCGAAGGTTCCAACACGATGAAATAATTCCGTGTTGATGAGAGTGAACTCACGATCGAGTGCAATCGTGAGCACAACTCCGTGGTGGCCAGTGCCCACCACGTTGCGTTAGCCATCCACACGGGTGATAAAGACCACCGTGTCGCAGAAAAGGTGGCCGATCAGACGAGCACATATGATCGCCAAAATTCCATGGTAGGCAGTGGCCACCATGATGACGAGTATTCGCACACGGTGAATCGTAATCACCGTGTAGCAGTCAATCAGACGAGTGCGTCTGATTGCATAGACAGTTCCGTCGAGACGATCAATGTCTTGACGCAAACGGAGACCGGATTAGCTACCCAGTCTCTGTTGATGGAACACCCTCCGAAAGAAGGTTCGGAGGTGATGGCTCTTCCAGCGCTAAGCTGGAAGAAGTTTATGAGAAATTTGCACGATGGTCAGATCGAACAGATATGTATCATCGTTGCAACAGATGATGTAGTGGATATTCGTGAACGAATATCAACATTACAAGTGGAATACATTGGGAAAGAGGTTCCCAATGATCAAACCAAAGTTCAGCGCTTTAAGCGCAGAGCTGGGAGTTGCTTAAAGCGAACTCCCCATTTTATGCGGTACTTCGGGAATACGCTGACGTATTTCCAGAAGAAGTACCTAGCGAGCGCCCTAAGGATAAGGGAACTCGTCATGAAATTGACCTCGTGCCAGGCACGAAGTATTGTGTCACGCGGCAATGGCCGTTGCCGCGTGATCAAGTAAAAGCGATCGACGAGTTTTTCAAAGCTCGTCGTAAAGCAGGCCAAGTGCGGGAGTCTATCTCACCGCACTCTACCCCCACCTTTTGTGTGAAAAAGTCCACAGGTGGGGGGAGAATTGTTCACGCTTACAACAAGCTGAACGCAGCGACGGTACCGGCGCAGACGCCGATACCGCGAAAGGATGTCATCATTGATGGCATGTGTGGGAGCACCATCTTCAGTGCTCTCGATCTAAGAGATGGATTTTATCAAATCCTAATGCGTGAGAAGGATATCCCTCTCACGGCGGTAAGCACCCCAATCGGCATGCTTTGGGAGTGGCTTCTTATGCCGCAGGGGCTTCGAAATACCCCTGTTTACGTTTAACAGATGCGTAACGCATCTATTACGCCTGGTGCGAGAATTCGCACCGAGTTATTTCGATGACGTTTTCATCCATAGTAAGGGTGAACACGATAAAAGAGATGTAGATGTCCATAGGGAACATCTACGTCGAGTGTTAGAGCTTATGCGTAAGCATAAGCTCTATGCAAATCTAAAGAAGTGCACCTTTGGTGCACCTGAGATACCCGTTCTTGGATGCTTTGTGGGCAAGCACGGGGTGCGTCCTGATCCAGAAAAGATCAGGGTGATCGTTGAATGGCCTACGCCAAACAACGTTAAGGAACTTCGAAAGTTCCTTGGGTTGGCAACATATTTCACATGTATTCATGCAACTATGCTGGGTTAATACGACCTCTTTCTCAATTACTTAAGAAAGATGTCGAATGGCATGGGATACCCAATGCCAAGATGCTTTTGATGCAGTCAAGCAAAGTTTGACTGAAGCGCCTGTATTGGCTATAGCCGATAACGAGCGTCCGTTCCACGTCGTTTGCGACGCGAGCGATTTCTCTATCTGCTGTGCTTTGATGCAGCGTGATCACGATGATTGTGATCTCGTAATCTGCTATCAATCGCGTCAGTTGCGCCCAGCCGAGCGCAACTATCCAGTGCATGACAAGGAACTCCTTGCCATGAAGTATGGACTGGCCAAGTTTCGGATCTATCTATTGGGAGATAGACCGTTTGTGGTTTACACGGACCATGCGTCGCTGCGCACGGCCGTGAATTCACCACATATTTCTCAAAGAATGGCTCGATGGCTGTCATTCTTTGCTGAATACAACTTTACGGTTGAATACAAACCCGGAAAGCTGAACTTGATAGCGGATGCGCTATCACGAAGGCCCTATTACGAGACGAAACCGTCCGTAACCGTAGGTGCCAGTGCAAACGCGATCCTTTGCATTGCTTTGTCGTCGTCAATTATACGACAAGTACGCGAGGCGTACAAAACAGACGAGGAGACACGTCTGTTGATTGATTACTTAAGTAATCAATCAAGTGAGAAGCGCGACGAACTCCCAGAGTTCCTCAGCGCTTGCGTGCATCGATATCGACTGCACGATGGTCTGCTGCTTTACAGCACAGACCAAAAAGATGAAAGTAGCATCGTCGTTCCAAGCGACGATGATCTCAAACATCAAATTATGTTTGAGTATCATGATGCACCGATTTCGGGGCATCAAGGTCGAGAAAAGACATACGCTTCTCTTGCACGTGACTTTTACTGGCAAAACCAGTACAAGTGGGTACGGAAATACGTACGCGCTAGCGAGATTTGCCAGCGCGTTAAGCCTGCGCAGTCTGCACAGGCTCCGCTGCAATCTCTGACGGTTCCGACAGAGTGTTGGAAGTCCATTTCAATGGACTTCGTATTCGGTCTTCCACCCGACAATAGTCGGAAGACCGGAATCTTGGTCTTTGTAGACCGTTTCAGTAAGATGGTACATCTTACTGCAGTATCAGCGAACGTAACCGCCGCTCAAACAGCGCGGATATTCGTTGATACGGTATTCCGTTTGCACGGAATGCCGGAAGACATTGTCTCGGATCGAGATACGAGATTTACAGGACGTTCCTGAGAAGAAACGTTCTCATTGTTGGGAACCCAGTTGAAGATGTCAACTGCGGACCATCCGGAAACGGATGGGCAGACGGAACGGGTTAACCGCGTTCTCGGAGACACGTTGCGATCATACGCACATGCCTTTGAACAGTGGAGTTACTTTCTGCCACTCGCTGAATTCGAGATTAACAATTCGGTGCATGCTTCAACTAAGCATAAACCGTTCTACGTGAATGCCTTAAGGCATTCACGAACCCCAGCTTGACTTGGCGGTACGCCAAAACTAAGTGGGGGAGGGACCCGCTCAAATTTTAAGCGAGTCAATGCGCAAGTTGCAACTGCAACTTGTGAACAAAACGATGGCCCTTATACTGAAAGTACAGTAGAAGCGGAAGCAGCTTCAAATGAAACTGAAGCCGCATATGATGAATATGTGTCTACAGCAATGGCTGCAGACAATGAGGGCAACGCACCTACTGCTGATAAAGCATTAGATGAATTCGTATTACAGCGCCAAGCTGTAATACGCTATATAAAAGATACACTTGCTTCTGCTTTGGATAATCAGAAGCAAAATGCAGACAAGCAAGGAAGGAAGAACAAAAAACTCCTTTCGGAAAGGTGAATTGGTATTATTAAGTACTACCAATTTGCCTATACATACAATAATCAACTTCCCTACACGGAAGTTGCTTCCTAAGTACATTGGACCTTTCAAGGTCCAAGGGATTCAGGGGAATGCCTATACTTTAGACATTCCCACAGCAATGCGGCTCCACCCAACATTCTATGTTGGGCGGCTCAAGCCGTATCATTCGTCTTCGTCTTACGACGAGACGCAGAACCACGGAAGATATCGTGCTTCTCCAAGTCTCCCAAGAGAGACTTGTAATCGGCTTCCAGCCGTTTATGAGCAGAGCGGAGAGTCATTTCTTCGGCCTTCGACTGCTCAAGATCAGACTTGTACCGATCCAGCTCTTCCTTACAGCGGGAAAGCTCGATGTACAGAAGATCATTCTTCTGCTGAAGGGCAGTGTGCGCCCCGAGGATGTCGCGGACATTCTCGCGAAGAGACCGATATGTCTTCACATAGTGAGACATATCGCTGCTCAAGGAGGAGCAACCCTCCTCGAGTTTGCGGAGCAAAGAACCATGCTCCGCAACAACAACGGCGAGGGAATTCTCAACCTCCGCCGCCCCTGATCGATAATCAGTGGAATAAGCGATACATTCTCGAGCACTTGATCTCGAAGCGCTCGGTTCCTTCGAAGAAGGGGCAGCGTACCGAGTACTTAGTACGCTGGCTGGGTTACCCCCAAGAGTTCGACTCTTGGGAGACGATTGAGGTTCTGAGGGCCGACGCCCCAGACCTTTTAACTGAGTTTGAGAAGGAGTCTCAAACTCATAATGCGAAGTAGCATCAACACTAGGTGTTGATGCATTTAGGGCATCGATTAGCCCTGAATTTCGGCGGGTACGGAAAAACCACCGTACCCCCGCAACTCTCCTCTGACAGACGAGGAGCGCCCTGCGGACACCGCGGGAAAACGAGGTGAGAAGGGACACCACAGTTCAACCCTTCTTTGATGCAAGCAAAATGGATGTATTCCATTTTGCCTGTTCGCGAGTGCTTTAAAAAGCGCTCGCGCATTACGTGAACTTTATTCACGTAATCATCTGGGCTTTTGTTGTAGTTGTCAACAAAAGCGTTCCAACTCTGAGTCAGGGCGTCTTTATCGTCCCTGTTCCTCCTTGACCCTTTCCGGCTCGAATAATATCGAACCTGGAAAAGGAGGTCAATAAAGTACAGACGTCTATCGTATGTACTTCGATCGAATCGACGTGACTGGATGTCTTCGCAGTCATCCAGCACGTTGATATCGAACAACGCATATTGGCAGTCCCGCTTACGGTGACCGCCACTGTTGGGGGAATAGCCCATCCAGGGGTCCAAAACCCCATTTTGTACGGAACATGTGGTTCCGTACGATGATACGCTTCAGAAGCAGCAGGCGCCGCTTCTGTTCGAGCTCTTTTATCAGGCGGAGCACCGCCTGCTTCAACGCCACGCGCCGGGGTTAAATCACCCCTACGTGGAGAAGTACTTGGTCCAGGTGGGGATCTGCGTTCCCGCAACCACCTGTGATAATCATTGTCGCTGTCATAGCTGACAGCGACACCAGAGTCATCATCGCTGTTAGGCGATGAGAATCTAGCGAGTTTCGACTCGCTAGATCCTTTCGAGGGGACAGCTGTGCCCCAATCACTTTTTTGGAGTCAGAACTGTCTCCGAACATGGAAGAACCCTTCCTGGCAACACACCATTCGGGGGTTGTCATCGTGCGAGATGTTGAATTAGCCACATCTCCCTGTTTCTTGCCAGATGCCGCCTTAGCAGCATCTGTGGTCGAAGACGGTACGTCTTCCGACCTTTGCGTAGTTGACGCTGCTAATGCAGCGTCACTGTTGTTGTGGTGGAGTCAAGTTCGAAATCGAATACATTTGTATCGACAACCTGACCACCACCATCGTGCCCAGACTTCCAACTTACGGGGGGGGGTACCCCGCGGACCTCCATTCGAAATCTGGTCCGATCGTCCGCTGCTGGCAGACGACCGGTCATCATCCAAAGACACTTGGTCCGATTCACTTAAGTTCAACTCACCTTGTCTACCCGATGGAATGGGCTAGTTACACACTCGGTGGATCGTGATCGCAGATCGATCTGATTCTGTCTTGAATATCGGAGACCGTGCTGGCTAGGTGTACCTAGAGCGGAACTCTTCACCCCAGGTACGTACAGACCAGAAACAATTCCGAAAGATAGATTCCAATAGGTCTATTGTCCAAACGATCTAGACCTGACCAATACGAAATAATAGAGGTTAGACCAATCAACCGGTCTCGCCCTGACCAATATGAGAGAAGACCAAAACCGGTCTAAACTCCAACCAATGTTACAATAAGCCAATATGTCCACGTGAAGACCCAATATTCCCGTGAAACTCCACAAACGATATCTCCACGTAAAGACCAATCCAGTGAATAGCACGTTCCAAACGTACTTGAGTTAAAGTGTCGAGATCGCCAAATCGTACTCCCGTCGAGGGACTTCCGGTGGCCAAAGTGCGCGTGCGGCGCGTCCAGACCGGGTATAATAGGCAAGAGGGGATAATTCAACCCTCTGCCCCCAAACACTCCGCGGCGGGCGGAGGAGACTAGTGTACGTGAAAAGAATAACGGCGACCCCTTGCTGCGGTGTAGACCAAGACCAGAAGAGGTTTTTGCCACTTATTCCTAGACCAAAAGACTTTTACTAGGAAAATCCGCAACCAAAAGACTTCTACTTGGAAAAATCGCAACTAACCAATAATACTACCTCCCTATGGTCCCTAATGTACCCACACAAAATTATGTAAAATACCCAATGTCAGGTGACTCACCAAAACTTGCGTTCTTGACACTCCTTGAATCTGATAGGCTAAAAAGCCCCCCTTGTTTGGACCAATCCGAAATTCGACCAACTGCCTTGACCAAAAGTGACCAAATTTGTGGTACACTTCACCACAGCCTCCCCTGAGTCCGACCGTGTCGCACAACGATAACGGTCTGACTCACCCATCACTCGACCAACTGGACCTTGGTCACTCACAATTCTTCCCCATGGACCAAAAATCTTCGACACCTGTGTCAGGTACTGCCTTTACTGCACTTGATCTTCTTACGCTTCCCTTTGACTCTCGTTCTTGTTGTTCTTGCAGAAACTCTATGCGCCGAGTCGCCCCACCTTGCTTCGCCTGTCCGGTCGGCTCGGTCTGACAGCCCACGTAACTCTCGTACACTTCAAACATCGGAAGGGCGTCAGACTGAAGCCGACACGCAGATACCGGATATGCTTGCAGAAAACATGCGTCCCAGGACCCAGGTGGTCCACCAGGCAACACGAGGTGCGCATCTTTGGTATTCGTCTTGTACTTGTCTTGACCCTCGTTTGTCTTCAGCTCTCATCCCTCCCAGCGTCGTCAAGGCAATAAGTGCCTTGCTTGATGCCGATAGGCAGTCCGACGATCATGTTGACCAGCTTCGACAAATTTTAGAGGATCTGGTAAGCGCGCGTCATGATCTGTCCCGTCTGGAGGCTCATCAGTCCCATCTCCTGGATCAACTTGCACTTGTTCGCCGGCAGCAGATGGACGGACAGTTTGACGCGACCTCACTGCGCATGCAAGGCGACGACTTCGCGCGACGCATTGCCGAGCTTCAGATTTCAATTCAAGACCAGACAGGGAAGGTCCGGTCTTATCAAGACAAGTCAGACGCTTGGACGCTAGAGTCGGGTCGTCGTCAGGTGGCACTAGACCAGTGCCGCCAGCGCTTGATGAACTTGCTACCTCCGTGATCGACTGCTTCCTCCAGCATAGATTGGTCCGCATCGGCAACCTTAGTCGCCTCGGGGCAAGACCAAGACCGCTTGAAGCAGTACCAAGACCGACTTCGTTCATTGGCTGATATTCATCAGTCTGAAATTACACCAAAGTCAAAGAAGCGCGCGGACGCGCCGAGTAGCTCGAGGGAGCGGGGCGCTGCGCGTGGACCCGGACTCGGGGGGAAGCGTGCAGTGCCTCATAAGCGAGCCAAGACACAGGCGCTTCTTATGGACTCGGACACGGGCGAAATCTACAGCCCCTCGGAAAGTCGAGCGCCCTCGCGCCGTACTGAAAATCGTACCAAGCACACAGGGGTCTCGTCCGAGGAGGACTCCAGCGAAGGGTCTTGCGATTCAGAGTTTATGGTCGCCATCCAGTACAAGTCACGAACGAATTTACGTGAAAGTTTCATCCAAGTGGCGTCGACATTGGGGTCAGAACAGAAGACCGGTCTGCCAAGTGACGCTACACCAGTATCGACATCCGCGACGCCGGCACCTTCGGTTCTCCCCGGGATATCCGGGCTTCACAAGTAAGCCTTATTGAAGAACATGGCGGTTGACACCAGCTCCCTTCCGCCGCGGACGTTTGAAATCACTTTGCCGTGGTCGTCGGGGAAAATCGGCTGTTTGCGCCGGTCTACCCTGACCATGCAGCTTCTGGACTGGTCTTTCTCCCGCCCGGACTCCTGGCTTTTTTCCACCGGCCAAGAAAACCCCTGCCGCGTCTGTATGGAGGGCGGACTTGATTACGTCGGCGCAGATCTCCCGCCTATACGGCGATGAGCCATGGAAAATTTTCGAACACCCCAAGATAGGACTTGTGTTCGACTTGACTCCGTGGATCGCCACTTTGCTAGGCCGGGTGAAGAATTTCAACAAGATCCACGGCCAAGAAATTTGGGAAGCGTCCCACTATTTGATGCTTCCCCCCGACCGGGTGCGACAAGATCCGGGCCTGGCGACGTTCCAGAGCAAGCGCAAGCGACGTCGAATTCGGGCGGGCGAGGCTTGGCAGTCCCTGTGCCAGTACATTTTGGACGGGATGCGAGCCAGCGAGTGTGAAGTCAACGTATTCTTGTACCCGGTGTTCCTCCACATGCCGAGGCGTCGCGTTGAGAAGACCAGACTGCTGGCCGACGACTGCATATGGTACCCCGGTCTTGATTGCGCTGAGCCGGTCGTGGACCTCAAGGATGCTTTGGTCCAGCTTGACCGGAAGGACCCCTGGCGTAATCAATTTCAGGATCAAGTGGAAAATCATCCGTCGATGGTCATCGGCCGTCTGTGGGGAGATAGCAAGTGAATTCACAGGTAGTAGACCAGATAACTCGTAATACATGTCATCATTTCTTTTTCATATGTCCGATCGTCAAATCACTTGAACTAATTTTACCACTCTCTCCATAGTTGCACCGAACACGTTATCGTAAACAGTTCCACTCACATCTCGAAAAATAGTCATCACATTCGTCATTTCGCTACTCCAATTCGTCACAGTTCATCACAATTTCACATCAACTCCGGACCTTCCACATCTTCACACCGGTCTAGACCGACCGATGCTACTGCGTGTCTTGGTCTTGGTCTTCATGAGTCTGCATCACTGCGAAGCGATTACGACTGACTCGTTCTCGTTCGAACTCTCGTAGAAGAGCCCCACAGTTCAAGTCGAGCTCATCGATCCAAGTTGATTCATCATGGTCCTTCCATCGGACCAGGTACTCTCGGTGAGTCCGACCGAACCTGGTCTTCTTGGTCGACCGAACATCTAAAGACCTTCTCCACTTCAAACTCGTCTTCCTCTAATGGTCGTTCCCAACTGTCCTCCGGCAGTAACGCTTCATCGAAATCAAATCTTTTTTCTTCGTCTACCAGACAGGGAGTTTTGGGTCGATCAGGAAATTCTCGGACCAGCTTCAACTTGGACACATGCACGATCGGGAAGACCTTGTAATCTGTACCAGTTGTTACTAGACGGTCAGCGTGCTCACCAATTAGCTCGGCAACACGGAAAGGGCCGTGTCACATATGAGCCAGCTTCTTCGCATAACCCTCTTTCACTCGGTCTAGGTATAGCCATACCCTCGCCCCTGGTTCTATACCGTGGGGTCGGACCTGGTCATTGGTCCGGTCTGCCCGGTATTGTGTGGCCTGACGCAGCTTTTCGTTGACGACTTCTTTTGCATGCTGGTAGTGTTTCTGGACCTGCATGCGCCAGCGTCGAGAATCGCGATCGCGGGACCGGGTGCAGCCGATAGGTATCGCAGCTTCCAGTGTCGACCGAGGGTCCCATCCATATGTCAGATAAAAAGGCGTTTTTCCTCGGACCCGATCGGTCGACGAGTTGAGTGCAAACACCAGCCTTTCTGCATACTCGTCCCAATCGCGCTGGTCTGGATCGGCAACGTACATCTTGATCGCCCTCGTTATGGTCTGCACCATGCGTTCCGCCGATCCATTTGCTTGCGGACGATATGCCATCGTCGCACTCTGTTTCTGGACCAGCATGTTATTGAACGACCGGAACACCTCGGCCATAAAACTGGGTTCCCGATCGTGCCTGATGACCTCGCTGGCGCCGAATCGTCGGAGCACACATTCTTCGTAGCTCTGGGCGATCTGCTCCGCAGACCGAGATGCACTTGCCTTCGCAATAACTAGACCAGTGAACAGGTCTACCTAGATCAGCAGCTCAGTGTTGCCGCGCGTCGATCTAGGCAGTGACGGTATGTGGTCCATCGCTATGACCTGGAAAGGGTAGGTAGCTTCGATATTTCCGGGAGATCGCCCCTTGATTACCGGTCTACCCTTTCCGGTCTCGCAATCCGTGCAACAGCCCACATATTTCTGCACACTGCGGAAAAGACCTCTCCAGTGGAAGTGGGACCTGATCTTGTGATAGGTCCTGCCTATGCCCTGATGTCTCCCTTCTAGCCTCACGTGATAGTGATGAAGGACATCCGGCTGCAGCAACTCGGGGATCACTAATTTCGCCATTCGGTCCCGGTCTGCACTGTCTTGGTCGGCATCGCGGCAGTAATACAATAATCCATTATCATACACTTCGTAGCTATCCGCGATCTTGATGCACTCTTTCGCTTGACCGTTCGTCAACTTTGACAGTTCACCACGCAGGTACGTCTTCAGGTTCGTAATCCATTCTTCTTCGTCCTGCGCCTTGAGAATCCGTTCCATCCTTAACTGTTGCACTGCATATTCGTTCAAAATTTCCTTCGGGAACGTTCGGCAAGACTTCTGAGCTTTCGATCTAGTCGCGACCATCACATGAACCTGGACTGGGGCGTTCTTGGGTCCGATCACCTCTAGGATCCTGTTTATATTCACCAATTCATCCAAAACGGCCTTCTAGGTGATCGTAGCCCCAGTCTGGTCTTGCATGGCCTTGGTCGCAAGGTAGTCGGCACTTCTGGTCCAGTCCCGTTTCACGTGCAATAGGTCGTGGTTGGGGTGGTCCTTCAATGCCTTCATTACTCGATCATTTGGCGTCCTTAGTCGTGGAGCCTTGCAGTCGATCTCTCCGGTGATCTGCCTGATCACTAGGTTGGAGTCACCACATATGATAACTCGCCCCTTCTCTTGCGACGACAGCAGGTACAGACATAGAAGTAGACCTCGGTACTCCGCCTCGTTAACAGTAATATCCGGCGTGAAATCGGCAGCGGCTGCATCTATAGACCATTGTGGCAACTTCCACAATATGGCACTATAGGCGCCGACCTTCTTCTTCACGCTTGGCGATCCGTCAAAACTTAAGACCAAGAGCTCTTCATCATGGTCGATGGTCGGTGGCGGTCTCGAAACTGACTGCCGAGGTTGCTTCCTCGGGGCAATCGCTATCAATGCCTCGTCCACTTCAGAACGAGGGGTGATACTGGCAGCTAATGTGCCCAATATCTATTCCTCGCCCCTGGTGCACTTAACAACCTTGAGGGTCCACTGCGACAAGATCGCCGACCATCTGCCTAGACGTCCGTCCATCCCATTGGCTGATAATAGCCAGGCCAAAGTAGACCGTCTTGACAGGACCTTTATAGGTCGGCCGACCAGCAGGTTTTAACACACATCCAGACTTCGTAGCAACGCCAGAACTTCTTTCTCGACAATTCCATAGTTCACTTCATTTGGTTTTAGCGTCCGGCTCGTAAACGTGACTGGATGATACACACCATCGTGATCTTGCACTAAAGTGGCCGAGATAGCCCACTTACTGGCATATACAATAATGGTCGGCACTTTTCCGGGAGCGAAATGCTTGAGAACCGGTGCCGTCGCCATCTTAACCTTCAACATACCAAAGGCAAACTGTGCACGCTTCATATGATCTTCGGCCTCCACTTGCGGACAAACTGCAGCAAGACCAGAGTCGGAGCCCTCCTGTAAAGTTGCCCGGTCTTCTTCGCGCAACATATGATAGTCAACTTCCCGGAGCTCGTACAGCACAGCCGCGTAGATAGCAAAGTCTTCAATGAATCGGCTATAATAATTCAAGCTTCCCAGGAAGTACTGCATTGCCTTCGGGGATCTGGGGAACGGGAGGTTACTCAGCGAATCCAGGTCCTTGGGATTAGCTTCTAGACTATTGTTCGAGACCATATGGACTAAATAGGCGACCTTGGACATACCCCAAAAACTTTTCACGGCACTGATAGATAGGTTCCAGCGGTCGCATGTCTCTAACAATCGTTCAACCTTCTCGCACAGATCGTTCCATGACGAGGCAGGTATCAGAATGTCGTCGATGTACGACCGCCTCCCTAGAACGGACGGTCCTCTTTCCCGATCGGGTTCACCCTCTCTAAACACATCATAATTTTCAACAGGGTCCCGATCGGTCTTTATCTTGAAGTGTCCGTACAATGCGTTGTCTATCAGCCTTTGATAGATCTGGGGCACGTTCTTCAGACCGAACGGCATACGATTCCACTCGAAAAGACCAAACGGCGTCACAAATGCGGAAATGTCACGGGCTCGATCAGTCATCGAGACCACCCAAAATCCACTTGCCATATCTAGCGAACAATACCACAAGGTCTTGTCGAGGTCTTCCAACAGATCATTAATCAGCGGCATCGGGTACACCATGAGTTTAGTCAACCGATTTACCAGCCGATAGTCGATACACAGTCTAATGTCAACGCCGTTCTTCTTGATAACAATTACGATCGGCGAGGCACATGGCGAGGTCGACGGTCTAATAATCTTGGTGACCAACAGTCCTTTAATGAGATCAGAAAGCTTTTCACGGTACTGTGTCGCCACGCGTCGACATCGCTGAGCAATCGGCTTGGCATCTCCAACGTAATATCGCAAATCGCACCAAGAGCTGCAGGTGGTAAGGCGTTGCCCTTTCCGATCAGCAGATGTCTTTTCTTCCATATGATATTCTTCAACTGCTCGATCTGGTCTGTCCTGTTAAGGTCTTGATCACCCACTTGTAAATCATCCATTGTAACTTCGGGCGAGTCGGCAGACACTTCAGGGAGGACTGCCATTTGGCTTTCCAGCTCCTGAATGTACTGTTCCCCGCCTTCATGTATACAGAGTTGTTCATCTTCTGGGGCGATATCACCTAGACCATCTGGACCGGCTGAACGCCCCTGGTCTTGATCGACGGGCTGTCCTTCACTGATATCGGTCTGATTAGGAATACCGTCCTGGTCCGACCTAGCAATCTCATGTTCCCCTTCTTCCGTTTTTTGCTCCGCTGTCGCCTGGTCTTGTGCTGACACCACGTTGACTAACCTTGGCTCGTCTACTTAAGGGTCCACCGTTCCTGGTGACTGCGGCGCCTTTTTTCGGACCAACATCTTTCTTGGGGTGACATAACTTGGTCTTTCCACTAAAGGTGAGGTATCCTCTTCCACCGACCCATCATCGCTGATAAGATCGGTGGTCGATTGGTACGCCAGGTTTTGCCACTCGACATACCGCCTCGATCCAATCGAGACGAACCCCATCTTCCTTGGTACCTTCCCTTCTGCTAACCACATACCGACAATAGTGTTATTGTCCAGTGTCAGCGGCTTGTTACCGATATTGGTAACACGGACAAAATCACGTCGACCAGCACTCTTTACGAAGGTCGGGACCCACCGATCGCCCCTGATCAACCATAACTTCCTCGAACAAAAACCTTTCTCGACCGGGGTATCGGCAGACCGACCAACTGGGATAGTGAGGTCTTGGTCCCACCGGACCAGATCGGTATACGAACCATACAGAGGTCTTCGACCATCCAACTGGACCTGGACCTCATCCGGAAGTGTAAGCACTCCATGTGACAGGTCTAGGCGAATACCAGCTGGGACCATGAAATCCATACCTAGTAAAGCGTCCTGACCATCCAACTTGCCAACCCAAGCGCTGAAAAAGTAGACCAGCGATCCCGACAAAGTAATTTTCACACGCGTTCTTCCTTCGGTCATATAAGAGTTTTTACCGATCCCGACTCATTCTTGTCTCTGGGTATCGTCTATACGACATCCGACCTTACGAGCAAAGGCGTCTTACTGCAGTATCAGCGAACGTAACCGCCGCTCAAACAGCGCGGATATTCGTTGATACGGTATTCCGTTTGCACGGAATGCCGGAAGACCTTGTCTCGGATCGAGATCCGAGATTTACAGGACGTTTAAAATGTGACAACATGGAACGCACGCGACCACCTTGGTCCGGGAGTACTCATCGGTCTTCAGACTGTAGACCGGATGGTCTCGGTCGACGCAATTTGGAATAAAACGTGTATTGTCGGTCTTATCCTCCTTGCCGACATATGCATAGATGTGAACCGTAGAACGCTCGGCTCGATCCAGATTCCAACCTGACGAGCGTTCTAGTTTAACATCTTTTCCGCGTCCGGCGGCAGCATCCCCGCGTGCTTGTCCGGCAAGTACCACTTGCGTATCATGTTAAAAAATTCTTCAATCTTGCAGTGGCCGGCCTCGTGGATCTCTCCACATGACTTGCATATGAAAAGGCAGTGGTCAGTCGGGTGGACGCGTCTCTCGCACTTCTTGCACACCATCTTCTTCCAGCAGTTTGGACCATCATGTTTGCTCGACCCACAGTTGGAGCACTTCTGACGAGGTCGGTCCGAATCGGACTTGCTTCCGTTCCTTCCCTTCCGGACTACATGGTCGGACTTCAACCTGGTCTTCGGGGCAGGTCCCGCAACATAGACGTAACGATACTGGTCTTCATCTGATGACTCCTGGATGGATTGACTTCCACTTTCCCCTTCCGATCCCGTGCTGTCTTCGGCTACGATCGACTTGACCGCTCGGATCGGTCTGGTCCAGGGTCTCTTGACCGGATCGGTCTGGGTCTGGGTCTTGGATCGGTAGCGACCTGATGCACCAGCACTCTTCTCCCTCATGCTACGCGACTGCTGTAGCGTCCGTAGAGTCTGTTCAACTTCACCCGCGTCCCTAAGACGCAGCAGAGTAAGCTGGTCCGCTAGTTCTTGATCGTCCAGGGTACTAATGTAGTGACCCACATGTTCCAGAGCAGCATCGTTCGGCGGGTTATTCTCTTTACTTGTTATGCCGGCACGAAGTGCAGACACGTTCAAACGATGCAAATACTCGATCGGTGTCTCGTCGCTCCGCTTCTGCATATGGTGATACTTGCGGGCACTCGAAAATCCGGAGTTACAATATTGCCCTTCAAACTCTGCACATAGCTGGTCCCAGTCAGACCGGACATCCCGACCTAACTGTTGGATCCAGTTGGCAGCCGGTCCTTTCAACAAATCCCGGAAGATCAGACACTTTTCACTTTTCGGGGTATGGTCTCGCAGGAACGCAGACTTGACCCGACCGAACCAAGACCGGGACTGGTCTTCATCAGCATCCTTGCCAGTGAAGTCCTTGAGGTCGGTCGTCGCGGACATACGGATGCGCGGAATCGCAGCAGATCCAAAGTCGTAAGCAATGGTGGAGGCTAGGTTAGTCTTGCGTGGCTTGCCAGCGCCCGTACCGTCTGACCCACAGTGGTCGTCAAGACCGCCGACCGACTCCATGTCACAGTCACTTGTCTTGCTTGGTCTACGCGGTCTGGCCTGTTGCGGCTTGCGCTTCCCTTTGCCGACTTGCTTATCACTTCGAGTGGCTTGTCCACAGATGTTACCGATTCCATATCCACATCTCGGCAAACATTGGCACTTTGCTGGGTAGACCGGTCTTGGACATGTGGGCGCAGAGGTGGTCTAACCCGGTCTTCCATGAAACGCTCCATCATCGTCTCAAACATGGCTTGGACGTTAGCTGGAGTCATGGGCAACGTGTTGATACCCTCCTTTTTCGGAACTGAGGTCTGTGGGGGTCGCTGGAACCCCGACTGGCAAGCAGCCCTTTGCTGCCGCACGTCCCTTTTTTGTTCCGACTGGGCATGGTCCATCCCCATGGTCATACGCTCGACACCAGTCTCCAACTCTGATGAGCTGTTCGAGGCCGGTGGAGATTTATAAACCGATTCGTCATCAGAACCAATGTCAACAAGCGCTGTGGAGACTTCCGCGACCTTCACTGCTGCGGTGGGAGTTGGGCGGAGAACCGCCCCCACCAGTGGGACCAAATGGTCGTGGAAGGTCGACATCGACGATTTCAGCCTCCAAGTCTCAAATTCAAATAGTTTTTGGACATCGGCGGGGTTCTGCATTTTAATGCCAACCTCCGCCAACATCGCCACCAAGTTCTTCACCAACAGTAATGGGCGATCACTCTGGATCGGCTCCGTAGTGGGACCGAGAAGATGGTCGGGGATCTGGAGGTTCAACACCCAAAAGACTACGTCAAAGCGAACAAATAGTTTCAGCTCAAAAATGTAATACATCTTGTTTAGGTCTTCTTCAGATATGCCTCCATCTCCGACCTGCGACTTTTCTTCGAGGTCGTCTTCGTCGGCCGGCATTCCCAACCCTTTCTTGGGAATCTTGGGGACCTTGGGATCCTTGGGGAGGTTGGTCTGATCGTTCTGATCAGCCTCCAAGTATTTTTCGTCTTTTAATTTTCCATCAACTTTTTTATGCACACACATAGGATCAGGACCAAGGCCCTGATCCTTTCCGGGACTATAGAAGGACTTGCTATAGTCCCGATCGGCTCCGGTGGGAGCCTTTTGGGGAGGAAAAAATTATTAATCCCGATCTGGTCCTCCACCAGGCCAGACCGGACATCGCCATCTTTATCGAGAACGAAGACGTAAGGTGATAGCCTTTCCTTACGCCCTCTCCAGGAGCGATTCCAAATTCAAATCTTCAAATTCAATCTTTGATGACACCTCGCGGTGATATCCACGATCACCAAGTGATCCGGGAACGCGCACCATTGTGGTGGAGTCAAGTTCGAAATCGAAACATTTGTATCGACAACCTGACCACCACCATCATGCCCAGCCTTCCAACTTACGGGGGGGGGTACCCCGCGGACCTCCATTCGAAATCTGGTCCGATCGTCCGCTGCTGGCAGACGACCGGTCATCATCCAAAGACACTTGGTCCGATTCACTTAAGTTCATCTCACCTTGTGTACCCGATGGAATGGGCTAGTTACACACTCGGTGGATCAGGATCGCAGATCGATCTGATTCTGTCTTGAATATCGGAGACCGTGCTAGATAGGTGTACCTAGAGCGGAACTCTTCACCCCAGGTACGTACAGACCAGAAACACTTCCAAAAGATAGATTCCTATAGGTCGATTGTCCAAATGATCTAGACCTGACCAATACGAAATAATAGAGGTTAGACCAATCAACCGGTCTAGCCCCTGACCAATATGAGAGAAGACCAAAACCGGTCTAAACTCCAACCAATGTTACAATAAGCCAATATGTCCACGTAAAGACCCAATATGCCCGTGAAACTCCACAAACGATATCTCCACGTAAAGACCAATCCAGTGAATAGCACGTTCCAAACGTACTTGAGTTAAAGTGTCGAGATCGCCAAATCGTACTCCCGTCGAGGGACTTCCGGTGGCCAAAGTGCGCGTGCGGCGCGTCCAGACCGGGTATAATAGGCAAGAGGGGATAATTCAACCCTCTGCCCCCAAACACTCCGCGGCGGGCGGAGGAGACTAGTGTACGTGAAAAGAATAACGGCGACCCCTTGCTGCGGTGTAGACCAAGACCAGAAGAGGTTTTTGCCACTTATTCCTAGACCAAAAGACTTTTACTAGGAAAATCCGCAACCAAAAGACTTCTACTTGGAAAAATCGCAACTAACCAATATTACTACCTCCCTATGGTCCCTAATGTACCCACACAAAATTATGTAAAATACCCAATGTCAGGTGACTCACCAAAACTTGCGTTCTTGACACTCCTTGAATCTGATAGGCTAAAAAGCCCCCCTTGTTTGGACCAATCCGAAATTCGACCAACTGCCTTGACCAAAAGTGACCAAATTTGTGGCACACTTCACCACATTGTCACTCAACACCTCAGCACCTAGTGCTGAGGCGGAGGAAGAAGCTCCTTCGATGTTTTCAGCAGCGCTCTTTAGAGCGCTGCCGCGTGCTTTGACCATTGAGTCGATGGTCAATTAGTTGGTGAATGAGAAATTCCGACCAACAATTTCCACCTATGATTGGCCAAAATAAGAATTATTATTGGCCAACCACCTTAAGTGGGGGGTGATGTAATGGGGTGCCATTACATAATTGATATTCAAGTTAGAATATCACAGTTGAATTTCAGACGCGTTGTCTGAAATTCAAATAATAGATTATAAGTTATTATAATCTACGAAGGAAAAGTCGATTCGGTATAAAATACGGAATCATGCAGGTTAACTAATAGTACATTTAGTTTAATACTTGATATTATTATATTAGTTAGGTAATTACTATACTGTTAGCCGCTAACCACCCATTTAATAAACACTCTCAATTTTGCGTTCTAAACAACAAGTAAATATTTATATTTACTTTTAGTATAGGATTAGTTGTCATCAACTAATCCTACCCCTCTTGTATTGAGCGCTTCCTCGCACAACACAATGTAAGCCTGTAACAGGATCAGTCCTGTTACACAGGACTGGAACCCTGCTAAACTCGACTCGATATGTATTTGGATGATTTTAGGTTGCGTTTTGCTCGACGTGTTTAATGGCCCCTCCCCCCATCCCCCAACTTTAACAGATTAATGAAGTGTGTGTGCAAAGTGAGCCATGTTACTGAGACACAGCGATGCATGATATTGATTGTGTGGCTAATCATCACACGTATTACTTTTTTGAACGTGCCGCAACAGTAAGGTTAAAAGCATGAAGGTAAACAGCGAGAAACATTATGTATCCTTGTCCCTTCTAGCGATTGGTTACTTTAATTGCATCAAACGCATCGGAAACTGAAGGACCGCCGCGTCGAAGGACTTATCTTGGAATCTGATGGTACCATAATTGGGACATTCTAACCCAAATCATCTGCATTCCTTGAATCCCTGCATTTACTGTGACAAGTAATTTCTACTTCACTTCACCGTTTTGCTTCGAACGCCATTTGATTCCATATAGGAGACAGCCACGTGCTTCAGTGCCGCAACGGACCGTTGATTGTAGTTGGCGCAACTCAGCCACTTGCTTCCGTAGAGCTCATTTTTCAGCAGTCTTATTAGTTTTCGTAATAGTGATTAAATAATGAATGTTCTGTTTAAACATGATTTTATATAAGATGGGGTGCGGATATCAGAAACATGGGGTGCGGATAGGGTGCCCGTAAAACATTGTCTGGTGGTTAGGTACTGGCTTCCAAGCACTGCAGAAATGGGGGGCTCACCAGGCACCAGCTGGTTTGTGACACCCCAGAAAAAATGCAATTCAGGCACTGTGTCATAGACAATGCGTTTTTTCGTAAAACATTATGGAAACAACACCATATTGGTTGGTGCGTATGTGGATGACCTTTTGGTCACCGGAACCACGGTTGAAGTGGTTGACGACTTTTTTAGGGAAATGGCATTCTGGAGTTGAAACATGTTGGTGCCGTGGAAAAAATCCTGGGAAATTAAAGTAGTGGAAATCCCAAGCATGGCTTTACAATGGACCATGAGGCTGTTATGGATGAGCTCCTAATTATCGCATGGTTAATCGGGGTTGTATGTAAAACCCCTAAAACCCCGATTTGTCTGAAACCCGAAATCGGTTCTTTGATACTACCCCTTGGACAAACGAATCAGTATACAGAGGAACCACTTCGGTGGTACATCCGTACCAATTGGACCGAGTCAGTATACACCGTATCCCCTCCTCCTGTTTATTTACTTCTACTTGGACTCTAAAACAGCCCGTCGCTCCACGTAATTGGGAGCTAATTCTTCCCTCGACATGCACTGACTTCCCCTCCTCGTCGTCCATGTTCCGTCGTCCTCCTGCATCCGCGAGCGTCTGCGCGTCGTCGTCGTCTCTGTTGTGTCCGCTATGGACAAAACTCACGCCCGTCCCCGGTTCGCCCGCGCCGTCGCCGCGGTCCGGGCACGCCATGACATATCTCCCGCCCACCCACAGCCTCCTCGTGTTTGGCGGCGCGGACGGCCAGGTGTTTTATCACGACCTGTTTGTCTTACCCCTTGGGCCTTCTCCTCTGTCCTCGACGCCGCCCCCCGCGCTTGAGTGGCAGCACCTCGCTGTCTCGCATCGCCCGTGTCCCGTCGATGCATGTCCCATCTCCGATGCGGGAGGGGGGCGGGATTATCATACCATGCATTATGTCGCGTCGTCGTCGTCGGACGACGACGACGAAAAAGGTGGCCACGTCCTGCGCGTCCTGGTCTTTGGGAACCGGGTCACGGTGGCCGAGGGGCCAGGCTCCTCGTCCTCCTCGACAGAAAACATGGCCCAGACCTTTACGACCGCCACATTCCGCGTCGAGCTCGTGCGTGTGCACCAGGCCTCGCGCGTGGCCGAGTGGGACACCCAGTGGCTCGATGCCACGAGTGCGTGGAAACCACGGGCGCGCCATGCGCATAGCAGTGTCGTGGTCCAGCGCGACCGCGTCTATATCTTTGGCGGCACGGATGCCATGTCGAGCGTGTATTTCAATGATTTCTTCTACTATGACGCGACGCGGCACGAGTGGCACGACTTGGCGCGCGAGATCACGGGCCCCGTGCCCCCGCCGCGCGCGTTTGCCGGCCTCACGGCCAGTGACGATGGCCGCACCTTGTTTTTATTTGGGGGCACGGACGGCACGCACGAGTTTGGGACGCTCTTTCTCTATCATGTCGACCAGTGTCGATGGGACTCGTTGCGGGGCGCGACGCGGGGCGAGCGCCCTTTGTGTCGCATCAATCACTCGCTCACGTTCGTGGCGCCGCATCACGTCGTGCATTTCGGGGGCCGACGACGCCACGTGCGCCAGAATCAAGTGTTTGTGTATAACGTCGCAACCCGGACGTGGCGGGAGGTGGACGGGGGTGGACAGAAAGATCGTCCCGACGACACGGAAGCGCACGAGCCCCCTCGTGGACGCACGGCCCATGCCACCGTGCGGCTTCCGTCGCCCGACGCCGCGGACGCGGTCCAGGAATTGATTGTCTTTGGCGGCTATGCCGGCTCGCATCAATGGCTCGATGATCTCTACGTCGTTTCGTTAGGCCCCCGTGAGCTAGTGGAGGATCCAGCAACTTGCTCGACACGGACGCAAAGCCACAAAGAAGGAGCGACGCCGCGAGTGGAGGCTGCTGGCCCTTCGGTGCCGCTGCGGCTATCCATGGACAATGAGGAGGATCAGGCCTGGGAGGCTGGGGCGGTCGACACACAAGAACGCCCATTCACGGACCTTGGAGTCTTGAGCGACATTACCTACCAGAAACGACAGCAGGCAGTACCAGCAGCACCAGCACCTCGTACGAACGAGGACAACAGTACGAGGAAAAAACGGCAGCGAAGTCGCGAGGACGTCGACGAGACGCGAGAGAGTGGGCGTGGTAGCAGCCCGCCCCCGAGTCAAGCGGCCCTGGGCAAGATCCAGACGTCGTTGGTGCACTTGTGCGAGCAGCAGCCACGGGTGGACGAGACCCTCGCTCGTATCTTGTCGCTGCTCTCACGTGACGACACGACGCGCGCGCAGGACGAACTCCAGTTGCACACGTTGCTACGACGGCACATGGACGAGCACCGCGCGAGTCTCGAGGCTGCTACGCGACGGAACGAGGCGCTCGCGCAGCGTCTCGCTCAGTCCGAGGCCGCGCGCGCGTCTTTACATGAAACGCTCGTGGCCCGGGACACGGAACTCGCAGTGTACAAGCAAAAGCTTCACGCTATCGTGGCACCCCTGACGGAACGGATCGAGGCCATGGAATCGTCGCATCGTCACCACTGTACCATGTCCCGTGTGATGGAATCCAAGCTCTCGGCGGTGGACGACTTTCTGGACGACTTGCGCAATGCACGAGGGGAAGACACGGAACCCGACGAACGGTCGCCCGAGGAACGACAAGGGTACGTGGATGAATGCTTGCATGTTCGGGAAGGGAAGGGATGGCGCAGCCGGGCGTTCGATTGTGTCGTGCTGGATCATCCATCTCCCGCATACTGACGGGGTGGAGCCTCGTGGTCTTTTGATGACGTTGGAGGGGTAGAATTCCCTTCAAGGACAGATACGGATCATACATCATCATATTGTCGTGCACTGGTCGCTCCCGAGATGACGCACGGGTACTGATTGCTCCATGTCTGTTTGTATGTAGACAACGGTCGGCCGAGCAGCGGGTCGCGACAGAATCAACGCCCACCTCCACGTCCGTCCTCGCGCCCCACCGTGCAGCGGTCGTGTCGCACTATGAAGAAAAGCTGGCGGTCTTGCAAGCAGCGAACGAGACGCTCGAGACTCAAGTAGGTGCCTTTCTCTTGTCGTCGTCGTGGTCCCTTGTTTTGGTTGCTCACGCTGGTTTTTCTCGTTTTTCGTAGCTCCGACACGTGACGGACAAGTTAACGCGCATGGAGCAACGAAATGCGACCTTGCGGGCTTTTTTGTCCTCGTGGTGGCGTGACGACGACGCTTTGGCCATGGTACCGGCCGAACGAGTCGAAGAAGAAGAAGAAGAAGAAGACGACGCGGAGGAGGATTGATCGGGTGCCTCAGACGACTAAGCGTCCGAGAGGAAGGTTGTCTGGAGGCAGATTGGTGTGTCATGTACCAAAATCATAGTGCCATTTCACGGTTCGCCACACTACTCAATAGCAGCATGTTAAGTAAGTGTGTGAGTATTAGTGTAAAAAATAGACTAATATATATTAAAAACGAGCCCTAAATTCAATGATGAAACCCTAAATCCACTGATAAAACCCAAAATCCACTGATAAAACCCTAAATCCACTGATCACGTGATCATCCATTTTCGGATGATACATTGTTATCACTATCGTACACGTATCACAATCAAGAGGAACCAATAAACTGTTCCAATTTAATGATAAAACACCCTTCTGTCAGCAAAAGGGCGGGATAGCTCGCCAGTTGAACACTCGGTGCTTGCGGATTGTAACTGGTAATGCCGTTAGCCAAAAAAACGCAAAAAAGCGGGCAAAACGCTTATTTTATTAAACTAGAAAACGAGTAGTATACTACTAAAGACACTATCACTATATGGAATGTATAATTTATTCAGAATGTCATGCTCGAGAGGATTGTCTAAATACACATATCCATGTAGTCTTATCCTTTGTCGCCGCGTGTTTAAGTCGTATGCTAACAGGTATAACAAAAATATGGAGGTTTGCTAGCTGCGTAATCTAACTCGCAACGGTAACAAGCTAAAGAAACCAAACAGGCAACAAATTCTTACGCTTGGACGTGGCAGGGTGCCTAATTTTGCGAGTCCAGTACGGAGAATAAAAAAGGGGGGAGGGGCGCCCGATTAGGCTGGATGAAATATTTGCCTGCCTCTAAAGATCGGCTCTGTAACAGGACTGATCCTGTTATAGGCTTACACTGTGTTGTGCGAGGAAGCGCGCAATACAAGAGGGGTAGGATTAGTTGATGACAACTAATCCTATACTAAAAGTAAATATAAATATTTACTTGTTGTTTAGAACGCAAAATTGAGAGTGTTTATTAAACGGGTGGTTAGCAGCTAACAGTATAGTAATTACCTAACTAATATAATAATATCAAGTATTAAACTAACTGTACTATTAGTTAACCTGCATGATTCCGTATTTTATACCGAATCGACTTTTCCTTCGTAGATTATAATAACTTATAATCTATTATTTGAATTTCAGACAACGCGTCTGAAATTCAACTGTGATATTCTAACTTGAATATCAATTATGTAATGGCACCCCATTACATCACCCCCCCACTTAAGGTGGTTGGCCAATAATAATTCTTATTTTGGCCAATCATAGGTGGAACTTGTTGGTCGGAATTTCTCATTCACCAACTGATTGACCATCGACTCGATGGTCAAAGCACGCGGCGGCGCTCTAAAGAGCGCTGCTGAAAACATCGAAGGAGCTTCTTCCTCCGCCTCAGCACTTGGTGCTGAGGTGTTGAGTGATAACAGTGACGCTGCATTAGCAGCGTCAACTACGCAAAGTTCGGAAGACGTACCGTCTTCGACCACAGATGCTGCTAAGGCGGCATCTGGCAAGAAACAGGGAGATGTGGCTAATTCAACATCTCGCACGATGACAACCCCCGAATGGTGTGTTGCCAGGAAGGGTTCTTCCATGTTCGGAGACAGTTCTGACTCCAAAAAAGTGATTGGGGCACAGCTGTCCCCTCGAAAGGATCTAGCGAGTCGAAACTCGCTAGATTCTCATCGCCTAACAGCGATGATGACTCTGGTGTCGCTGTCAGCTATGACAGCGACAATGATTATCACAGGTGGTTGCGGGAACGCAGATCCCCACCTGGACCAAGTACTTCTCCACGTAGGGGTGATTTAACCCCGGCGCGTGGCGTTGAAGCAGGCGGTGCTCCGCCTGATAAAAGAGCTCGAACAGAAGCGGCGCCTGCTGCTTCTGAAGCGTATCATCGTACGGAACCACATGTTCCGTACAAAATGGGGTTTTGGACCCCTAGATGGGCTATTCCCCCAACAGTGGCGGTCACCGTAAGCGGGACTGCCAATATGCGTTGTTCGATATCAACGTGCTGGATGACTGCGAAGACATCCAGTCACGTCGATTCGATCGAAGTACAGACGATAGACGTCTGTACTTTATTGACCTCTTTTTCCAGGTTCGATATTATTCGAGCCGGAAAGGGTCAAGGAGGAACAGGGACGATAAAGACGCCCTGACTCAGAGTTGGAACGCTTTTGTTGACAACTACAACAAAAGCCCAGATGATTACGTGAATAAAGTTCACGTAATGCGCGAGCGCTTTTTAAAGCACTCGCGAACAGGCAAAATGGAATACATCCATTTTGCTTGCATCAAAGAAGGGTTGAACTGTGGTGTCCCTTCTCACCTCGTTTTCCCGCGGTGTCCGCAGGGCGCTCCTCGTCTGTCAGAGGAGAGTTGCGGGGGTACGGTGGTTTTTCCGTACCCGCCGAAATTCAGGGCTAATCGATGCCCTAAATGCATCAACACCTAGTGTTGATGCTACTTCGCATTATGAGTTTGAGACTCCTTCTCAAACTCAGTTAAAAGGTCTGGGGCGTCGGCCCTCAGAACCTCAATCGTCTCCCAAGAGTCGAACTCTTGGGGGTAACCCAGCCAGCGTACTAAGTACTCGGTACGCTGCCCCTTCTTCGAAGGAACCGAGCGCTTCGAGATCAAGTGCTCGAGAATGTATCGCTTATTCCACTGATTATCGATCAGGGGCGGCGGAGGTTGAGAATTCCCTCGCCGTTGTTGTTGCGGAGCATGGTTCTTTGCTCCGCAAACTCGAGGAGGGTTGCTCCTCCTTGAGCAGCGATATGTCTCACTATGTGAAGACATATCGGTCTCTTCGCGAGAATGTCCGCGACATCCTCGGGGCGCACACTGCCCTTCAGCAGAAGAATGATCTTCTGTACATCGAGCTTTCCCGCTGTAAGGAAGAGCTCGATCGGCACAAGGTTGATCTTGAGCAGTCGAAGGCCGAAGAAATGACTCTCCGCTCTGCTCATCAACGGCTGGAAGCCGATTACAAGTCTCTCTTGGGAGACTTGGAGAAGCACGATATCTTCCGTGGTTCTGCGTCTCGTCGTAAGACGAAGACGAATGATACGGCTTGAGCCGCCCAACATAGAATGTTGGGTGGAGCCGCATTGCTGTGGGAATGTCTAAAGTATAGGCATTCCCCCGAATCTCTTGGACCTTGAAAGGTCCAATGTACTTAGGAAGCAACTTCCGTGTAGGGAAGTTGCTTATTGCATGTATAGGCAAATTGGTAGTACTTAATAATACCAATTCACCTTTCCGAAAGGAGTTTTTTGTTCTTCCTTCCTTGCTTGTCTGCATTTTGCTTCTGATTATCCAAAGCAGAAGCAAGTGTATCTTTTATATAGCGTATTACAGCTTGGCGCTGTAATACGAATTCATCTAATGCTTTATCAGCAGTAGGTGCGTTGCCCTCATTGTCTGCAGCCATTGCTGCAGACACATATTCATCATATGCAGCTTCAGTTTCAATTGAAGCTGCTTCCGCTTCTACTGTACTTTCAGTATAAGGGCAATCGTTTTGTTCACAAGTTGCAGTCGCAACTTGCCATTGACTCGCTCAAAATTTGAGCGGGTCCCTCCCCCACTTAGATTTGGCGTACCGCCAAGTCAAGCTGGGGTTCGTGGATGCCTTAAGGCATTCACGTAGAACGTTGTATGCTTAGTTGAAGCATGCACCGAGTTGTTAATCGCGAATTCAGTGAGTGGCAGAAAGTAACTCCACTGTTCAAAGGCATGTGCGTATGATCGCAACATGTCTCCGAGAACGCGGTTAACACGTTCCGTCTGCCCATCCGTTTCCGGATGGTCCGCAGTTGACATATTCAACTGGGTTCCCAACAATGAGAACGTTTCTTGCCAGAAACTTCCTGTAAATCTCGGATCTCGATCCGAGACAATGTCTTCCGGTATTTCGTGCAAACGGAATACCGTATCAACGAATATCCGCGCTGTTTGAGCGGCGGTTACGTTCGCTGATACTGCAGTAAGATGTACCATCTTACTGAAACGGTCTACAAAGACCACTATTCCGGTCTCCCGACTATTGTAGGGTGGAAGACCTAATACGAAGTCCATTGAAATGGACTTCCAACACTCTGTCGGAACCAGCAGAGATTGCAGCGGAGCCTGTGAAGACTGTGCAGGATTAACGCGCTGGAAAATCTCGCAAGCTCGTACGTATTTCCGTACCCACTTGTACTGGTTTCGCCAGTAAAAGTCACGTGCAAGAGAAGCGTATGTCTTCTCTCGACCTTAATGCCCTGAAATCGGTTCATCATGATACTCAAACATAATTTGATGTTTGAGATCATCTTCGTTTGGAACTACTATTCGACTTTCATATTTTCGGTCTGTGCTGTAAAGCAGCAGACCATCGTGCAGTCGATATCGATGCACGCAAGCGCGTAACTCTGGGAGTTCGTCGCGCGTCTCACTGGATTGATTATTTAAGTAATCAATCAACAGACGTGTCTACTCGTCTGTTTTATAAGCCTCGCGTACTTATCGTATAATTGACGACGACAAAGCAGTGCAACGGATCGCGTTTGCACTGGCACCTTCGGTTACGGACGGTTTCGTCTCGTAATCGGTCCTTCGTGATAGCGCATCCGCTATCACGTTCAACTTTCCGGGTTTGTATTCAACCGTAAAGTTGTATTCAGCAAAGAATAACAGCCATCGAGCCATTCTTTGAGAAATTTGTGGTGAATTCACGGCCGTGCGTAGCGACGCATGGTCCGTGTAAACCACAAACGGTATATCTACCAATAGATATATCCGAAACTTGGCCAGTGCATACTTCATGGCAAGGAGTTCCTTGTCACGCACTGGATAGTTGCGCTCGACTGGGCACAACTGACGCGATTGATAGCAGATTACGCGATCACGATCATCGTGATCACGCTGCATCAAAGCACAGCCGATAGCGAAATCGCTCGCGTCACAAACGACGTGGAATGGACGCTCGTTATCGGCTATAGCCAATACAGGTGCTTCAGTCAAGCAAATCTTGAATGCATCAAAAGCATCTTGGCATTGGGTATTCCAATGCCATTCGACATATTTATTAAGTAATTGAGAAAGAGGTCGTATTAACCCAGCATAGTTGCACGAATACTTGTGCAAAATATTTTGCCAAACCAACGATCACCCTGATATTTTCTGGATCAGAGCGCACCCCGTGCTTGCCCACAAAGCATCCAAGAACGGGTATCTCAGGTGCACCAAAGGTGCAATTCTTTAGATTTGCATAGAGATTATGCTTACGCATAAGCTCTGACACTCGACGTAGATGTTCCCTATGGACATCTACATCGCTTTTATCGTGTTCACCCTTACTATGGATGAACACGTCATCGAAATAACTCGGTGCGAATTCTCGCACCGGGCGTAATAGATGCGTTACGCATCTGTTAAACATGGCAGGGGAATTTAGAAGCCCCTGCGGCATAAGAAGCCACTCCCAAAGCATGCCGCTTGGGGTGCTTACCGCCGTGAGAGGGATATCCTTCTCACGCATTAGGATTTGATAAAATCCATCTCTTATATCGAGAGCACTAAAGATGGTGCTCCATCACATGCCATCAATGATGACATCTTTTCGCGGTATCGGCGTCTGCCCCGGTACCGTCGCTGCGTTCAGCTTGTTGTAAGCGTGAACGATTCTCCACCCACCTGTGGACTTTTTCACAAAAAAGGTGGGGGTAGAGTGCGGTGAGATAGACTCTCGCACTTGGCCTGCTTTACGACGAGCTTCGAAAAACTCGTCGATCGCTTTTACTTGATCACGCGGCAACGGCCATTGCCGCGTGACACAATACTTCGTGCCTGGCACGAGGTCAATTTCAGGACGAGTTCCCTTATCCTTAGGGAGCTCGCTAGGTACTTCTTCTGGGAATACGTCAGCGTATTCCCGAAGTACCTCATAAAATGGGGAGTTCGCTTTAAGCGACTCCCAGCTCTGCGCTTCAAAGCGCTGAACTTCCGTTTGATCATTGGGAACCTCTTTCCCAATGTTTTCCACTCGTAATGTAGATATTCGTTCACGAATATCTACTACATCATCTGTTGCTACGATAATACAGATCTGTTCGATCTGATCATCGTGCAAGTTTCTCATAAACTTCTCCCCGCTTAGCGCTGGAAGAGCCATCACCTCCGAACCTTCTTTCGGAGGGTGTTCCATCAACAGACTGGGTAGCTAATCCGGTCTCCGTTTGCGTCAAGACATTGATCGTCTCGACGGAACTGTCCATGCAATCAGACGCACTCGTCTGATTGACTGCTACACGGTGATTACGATTCACCGTGTGCGAATACTCGTCATCATGGTGGCCACTGCCTACCATGGAATTTTCTTGGCGATCAGATGTGCTCGTCTGATCGGCCGCCTTTTCTGCGACACGGTGGTCTTTATCACCCGTGTGCATGGCTAACGCAACGTGGTGGGCACTGGCCACCACGGAGTTGTGCTCACGATTGCACTCGATCGTGAGTTCACTCTCATCAACACGGAATTCTTTCATCGTGTTGGAACCTTCGGTCGCACAGTGGGTGTTTCCCACTGTGGATACTATTTCATTCTCACGGTGGGTGTTTCCCACCGTGGATATCGCTTCATTCTCACGGTGGTCTTTATCACCCGTGGAATGCTTCTCTCTAACACGCAACGACTCTTCTGTTGCGTGTGGTAGTCCCTCTGGACTCTCACCAGCGGAGGTACCTTCCGCTGATCGTGTCGGAACAGACCTGGTGGTGCCATCGCTATCCACCAGACTGTCCGACGCTGCGGTTGTATCTTATGATACAGCCGGATTACACACAGGGTGATCAGATCCTGTGGGTCCGCCGCAGTCGATCGATAGGTTAACCCAGTCGATCGAAGGTTTAAACTTGGACATCCATGGTATTCCAAGTATCACATCGAACTTGTCATCTAAATCGAGGACGATGAATTCATCCTCGAATGACAGTTCATTCAACTCGAAGCGTGTTTTAATCACACGCTTTGGAATAGTCACGGTTGCACCTGTTGCTAACCGGACTGACAACATACTTCGTGGTGTTTCTACCTCCACGAAGCTCAACAGCGTTAGACTCTGAGTTCTAACGAAATTGTTTGACGCTCCTGTGTCAAACAAAGCTCGCATGGGGACATCGCTCCCGTGCGGCTTAACCTCCAGGGTGATAAGAGGCTTACCATCACCCTGCACCTTTTGACAGGACATAGTCCCGTCTGGGGCTATCACCCTCACATGCCCTATGTCGGCATGTGGGATAACATTCCCAGTAGGGCGCCCCGCCCCTACTGGTGATTTACGTTTTTTGCACCAACAGGATGATGTCCCTATTGGTGTAGCCATGCAGCGGACGGTTCCTTCCGCTGACTGCGTGGCACTGGACGCGGTGCCATACACTCATAGGCAAAATGCCCCACTTTCGCGCATCGATTGCAGCGAATTTTTTTTTTGTTAAATTTCGGTTGCTTCGAGTTCGAAGCAACCCCAACCGATAGGTCCATCGGCTCTGGACCTCCACCACCCATGCTCTGGCGCGGGTGGCTGTTTCTTGAGACGAAGTGTTATCTTCGTCTGCCCAACTGCTGATTGTTGACATGATGTTGCGGCATGTCAAAAGCGAAGGGCTGTTGAGCCCTTCGGCTGTACCCAGCATGCGATGACGCTGATCGCATGATGAACTCCTCATGGATGCTCATATCAATGGCATCCCTTAGATTTCTTGGCGGGTGCCGGTAAAGACTCTGTTTGACGGGACCATCATTGAGTCCCTTCATGATGCCAGTGACCTGCATAGAAGGGGGCACCGGCTCATACACAATACTTGACAGCAAATATTGCGTCTTCTGAGCGTAAGCTTGAAGGTCAAGCTTACCTTGCCCGAGTTCCATGAACTCCTGCCGACTACTTAGCTCCATTTCTGAAGCTTCAAAGTTGAGCTTTAGCTCAGATTTTAATTCCTTATAAGTAAGGAACGCAGAGTCATCAGTGGCTCTGCGACTCATCGCCCATGCCCTGGCTCTGCCGCCCAGACATGTTGTGGAGAAGTACGCCTGTTGACGTTCGTCAACAATATTTTGCGCAGAGATGGCATATTCTACCTCTGCGAACCATCTACGAAGGGGCTCGCACCCTTCACCGGTAAAGGGCGGTACTCGCGCCTTTACCACTTCAACGCTATGCGTTTCAGGTGCAGGTGCGGTCCGCGCTGGCTCTTGCGCGGGCCGTGCTGGCTTTTCTATGTGGTTTCGCCTAAAGTGATTCACCACCTCTATCACTTCCTCCGGGGTCTTACCCAGGGGGAAGGTAATGATGTCGGTCCCCATGGACCGAATCCTTTCTACCGTCGCGTCTTTACTACGCGACGAGAAGTGGGGGAAGTGTTTCGTCACCACTTCCAGCGTTCTCTCTCGCTCAGCAGGCGTCATGTCTCGCGACATGATGCCGAGCGGCTCTTAATCATCGCTCCGCTAGTTGACTAGCGGAACGGAACTGTGGTCGTTAAGACGGACCACAAAGTGCTACCAGGTGTAACAGGACTGATCCTGTTACAGGCTTACACTGTGTTGTGCGAGGAAGCGCGCAATACAAGAGGGGTAGGATTAGTTGATGACAACTAATCCTATAATAAAAGTAAATATAAATATTTACTTGTTTAGAACGCAAAATTGAGAGTGTTTATTAAATGGGTGGTTAGCGGCTAACAGTATAGTAATTACCTAACTAATATAATAATATCAAGTATTAAACTAGCTGTACTATTAGTTAACCTGCATGATTCGGTATTTATACCGAATCGACTTTTCCTTCGTAGATTATAATAACTTATAATCTATTATTTGAATTTCAGACAACGCGTCTGAAATTCAACTGTGATATTCTAACTTGAATATAAATTATGTAATGGCACCCCATTACACTTTGTGTTGCGACCTACGCAATGTAGTCGTCCATTCTCTTCAATATATTCGCATCTTCAAGTCACCTTGTACAGAAGAAAGCTGACGGTCAATTCTAAGCTAACAGAGGACAGGAAGGATCCGTTTGCACATCAGTTGGGGGGATGGTGATTGCCACACCAAAATTTTAATATTAGTACGTGTACGCCTCGTTATCCAGTCGTAGCGGGTGGCAAAGCATCGGCTGTGTGCCAGCCATTTACGTTGTCACGATGGACTTGATCCTGCGTAAACCACACGTGCTTCTGTGCCGCAACGGACCGTTGATTGTAGTTGGCGCAACTCATCCACTTGGTTCCGTAGAGGTCATTTTTCAGCAGTCTTATTAGTTCTCGTAATCGTGATTAAATAATGAAAGTTCTGTTTAAACATGATTTTATATAAGATGGGGTGCGGATATCATAAACATGGGGTGCGCATAGGGTTCACCTTTTTTTATTCGGAAACTGAATATGTGCAAATTAGTAGTGATGAACACGGGGATGGAGATATCCCATGAAAAGTGGTCTTAATCCGAACGTGGTCGAGTGGTTCACTACTCAAAGCGGGACCAGAAGGTCCCGGGTTCGATCCCGGGCCAAACCAAGTTGGTTGGTTTCAGAAAGTATAATGTGACGAAATCACCCCATGAAAAGTGGTCTTGATGAAAGATAAAGAAGGGCTTGTAAGGCGAACTTCTCTCATCAAGTGATTTGTTCGTTCTGGTCCACGCGGGAGGGTGCACCCTGCGACGCGCTTATCACAAAGTATACGTGGTGGAACGCATACACATCTTTTCTTCTATGTTGGCGTCGCTCGTTGATTTCCAGTTCGTAGAACGTTCTACAAGGCATCGTACGAATGTGAAAAAGCTCACGTTACTCACTACTTTCGTTTTTTAAATAAATAAATACCTACATGTTGTGCGTTTTGGTTCGTACGTACAGACTGACTCTCTCAGTAATCATACTCTTAAAGCAATACAGTAGAACCTGTCTAAAAAAATATGCTCGGGACCGGGCCAAACGTATTATTTTACGGAGGTTATTAAATTGTAGAGATGCGCAGCGGTGCGCAGCGGAACGCAGTACTGTACTTATGATCAGGGACTTTGAAATGTAACCCTCAACTAACCACCAACAAACAAAGAACCAACAAAACCGCACAAAACCCGCAACATCCGACCACACCAACCACAGTTTGACAGCAGAACCCAAAGATGCCAAGGGCTGGGGCACAGCACACAACCATGCCGGACAAGGTCCGCATTGATTTGTGTGAGCACAAGCAGAAGAACCCTTCGCTCACGCAGAAAGAGCTGATTGCTTGGGTGGAGACCAATCACCACCTCAAAATCAGCCAAGCAACGGTCTCCAAAACGCTCAAACGTTCGGGCGAGATCCTCCAAAAGGCGTCCAACATCAATCTTGAGAAGAAGCGGCAAAAGACCGTAAAGTATCCTGAGATGGAGAAGGCGCTTTTTGAGTGGTTTACGGCTCCTGAGGAGCAGGTGAACATGAGCGGCGATCTTCTGAAAGAAAGCGCTAGCAAGATCCTTGATCGTCTTTACCCAGGTCATGATAAATTCGAGTTCTCAAACGGCTGGATTGAATCATTCAAGACACGTCACGGCATTCGGTCCGTTCGTCACTTTGGCGAGAGTGGTTACTTCAACAAACAACTCATCGAGGATGAGCGCCCAAAGATACGTGAGGTGCTTGACAAGTATGCACTCAGTGACATCTACAACATGGATGAGACGGGCCTGTTCTACAGGATGCAGGTTTGTTAAACATTGCCATTCAATTCAATTGTGATAAAAAATGCTCTAAGCATGTCACGTTTCAGGCAGATCACTCGCTTGCAACCAAGCAGCTTGAAGGAAGCAAGCAGCACAAGGAACGGCTGACTCTTGCCGTTTGCTGCAATGCCGATGGTTCAGACAATCGTCCCCTTTGGATCATTGGGAAGTCAAGGAGCCCACGCTGCTTCAAGAACATCAATCTGAACCTTCTCGGTTGCGTGTAACGAAACAATGTAAAGGCGTGGATGACGCAAATTATTTTTCTTGAGTGGCTCAAATAGTTTGATCTTCGAATGGCTGACAGAAAAGTTCTTTTGATTCTTGACAATTGCGGAGCACATGTTCCTCTTGACGACATTCCGACCCGCATTCAGCTCCGGAACACTACTGTGTTCTACCTGCCACCAAACACCACATCAAAGCTGCAGCCCTGCGATGCTGGGATTATCCGGAACCTAAAGGCCTACTACCACCGAGCTTTCAACCGCCTTCTCCTGCAGCGTGTGGAGGACAAACTTCCTGATCCTGAGAAGATCGACATTCTTGAGGCAATCAGGATTGCAGTCCCCGCGTGGAAGAACGAGGTGAAGGCAGAGACCATTGCAAACTGTTTCCGCCACTTCTAGATTCGCAGCACGGCACCGGAGGATCAGCAGCCAGTTTTGGCAGAGGAGGAGCTTCTCGATCAGGAGGTTGTAGCCGAGCGGGAGTCACAGATTCGCCGCTTCCGCTACGCCAATCCCATGGATGTGAGTAACATCCTCAACTACAGCGAGGAGGATGTTGTCACCTACACACCTACCTTGGACGAGGTGATTCAGGATCACTTGGTGCCGGAACCCGTGGAAGAACAGGCCGATGACGATGAAAGCCAAGAGGTCGCCATTGTTCCGGTATCCGAGGCACAGGCAATGATACGTTCACTGGAAACATTCTGGCTGCAGCAATCTGATGTGAACGAGCTCTTCATGACGGCCCTCCAACGCATGAAGAACAAGGATGCAGCCATAAAGACCAGCCAGATAAAGCAGAAGGGCATACGTAACTTTTTTGAGCGTGTTTGAATAGCGACATATAGTGCCAGGTATATAGGATATTTTTTTACATAAGTTGTGGGACTGAGAAACTTTATCAAATATCACATTACGGAGGTTTATTAATTCCAATATGGAGACGAGCTCGGGACCGGCAAGAAATATTTGTTTGCGGAGGTTATTAGTTTAGCCAGTATCAATTTAGACAGGTTCTACTGTATCAATATTAGTATATTAAATGATGCGGTCTTTATATGATTATCTAGAGGCAGTACAAACGAAGCACCTCTACCACCGTATTAGTGTTGAAAACGGCTCGGCAGAAGCCGGTTCAGCCGTGGCTCGAGCCGAGCCGAGTACCTGAGCCGTGCCGATGGCTCGGCTACGGGTCGGCTTGGCTTGCTCCCGAATCCAAGCCGGTCAAGCCGTGGCTTGAGCCGTTTTCCAAATTTTTCTCTTGTATGAATATATTCTGAATATCAAGGATACAAAAGAATGTTCTTGCCATTTTGGCAAAAACATATTGAATTCAGAAGACTATGACTATGATATATATATGCACATGGATTTTTCTCACACTTTCTTGAATCTCAAGTTTCTACCCAACTGATGAGAATCGGAGGATGACGTGATGGGCGGAGTAGAGAATTTCACAGAAACTTCTAGATAGCTTTGCATGTGTGTAAAAAGGCAGCCCGTCCGATGTATCTTCCTGTACTGTACGCATTAATACATGCATTATCTCTCTATTCTGTCCTTACGATACATATCACCAACTTTCAATATAATAAGTATACTCAAGCCGTGGCTAAGTGGATGGCTTGAGCCGAGCCAATGGCTTGGCTTGGAGCTGAAGCCGAGCCACATTTCATGGCTCCGAGCCGAAGCCAAGCCGAGCCACATTTCATGGCTCCGAGCCGAAGCCAAGCCGAGCCGACTCCAATCGGCTCGGCTCCAACCTCGAGAAAATCCGAGCCGAACCGAGCCGAGCTGAACCGAGCCGTTTTAAACACTACACCGTATCCCACCATCTGTTGGCCGTCTCCATTCCCCAATTTGCTTTCTTCCGCTGAAATCTCCACGATGAACACCACGCTTTGCTACCGCATCATTTGGATCTTGCCAATTGCCACGCTTCTCACGGGATGCGCTGGCGCCACTGCTACCTCGCCCACCCTCGAAAACGACACCGACGATAGTGTACCCGCACGTCTTCTGCCTGAAGAACCTTCGAGCACGGAGGAAAGACAAGACAGTTTCCAAGCGATCGCCACCAAGTCTGGAGCGTCGCCACCTGAAGAAAGGACTCCCCCAATCAGTCCGGCCATCGCCATTGTAAAATCCGTGGCGGAGACAATGAAACCATTGGCTCAAGGAAGTACATCAGCCATGGTCCATGCAACGACCGCTACGTCGACCTTGCAACAGTGGTGGATAAAGCAAGAGGTGGACCAGATAATGTCGACGTTGTGGAGTTCATTCGTATGGCACCACCATCTTCCGAAGTATTCGCCAACTATCGATCGTCTCGACTCCTACTTACAAGATTTGTTGAAACCCCAATTCTTGGAATTTGTAAGTTCAAAGCGTAATAGGTCAGAACAATGGATTCAGTGACTAACCTTCAAAGCTGGAACAGAAAAAGCATTGGCTAAAGAAGAACTCACGCATGCTTTCGTCCAAGAAGTGACAGAGACCACGACAAATGTGCTTTCCGACCCTTCGGCTATTGAGAAAATACAAGACTTGTGGAAGGAATTCGAACCAGTGTTACCCATGGTGAAAGAGGCCGGAGTAATCCTCAAAAAGGAGGAGTTTTTTTTACTTTTGTTTCACTAGATCCCGTGAGACAAGCCGACTATAATGAATGGCGAAAATGGCGTATCACCAATTTTGGCACAAATGGTCCTGAATTCACGAAGGAAATGGTCATAATACCGACAGAGAAGAAGGCTGCCGATATAGAGAAGAAATTGTTTAATGATTTCCTACAGCAGGAAGGTTCTTCGCGTGGAATGCCCGGTCTTGATGAGTACACACCTCATATGTACGAACTGCTTCAGGAGCTTCAGCCCGAACTCCTACCTGACTTGAGGGCCAAATTCGTAGTATATGTTCATGAAAACCATGAGAGGTCGGTTGAATGGATGCAGCTGGAAAACCTAAAGGCTTACGCTACCGATGTGAAGGCTTCGATAAAATTAACTTCCTCACCTAAAGCAAAAGTAATGGCTGGTCTCTATAGGAGCATAATGTGGAGTGAATTTCGACAATCGTGGCTAGAGAAAAAACCGAATTCTCATGTCCCGTTGACTTACGATCGTCTTGATCCCGTTCAAAAGCGTGATCTCGACGGACCGTTTCTACAATATCTTGTAAAGCTCCGGAAACGGAGACGGAAAAAATTAATAGATGAGTCGGCAGAGATAACGCAACCAGAGATAACGCAACCAGCCGTTATCGTTGCCGACACATCCAATAATTCTAGAAAACGACCACGTGACTCTTCTAATTCTCCATCATGATGATAAAGTTAGTTAACGTACGCAAGAACAAGGCTAGCGTTCGATTATAATCGACAGTGCATCGGCCTTTTCTGCTTTATAGGCATTCTCTTTTGAGCGCTGGTTCCGATCTCACGCCTTCACCAAGTGCAACATTTCTTCGATGTGGAGCAACGTAGCACATCCTTCACGCTGAGCCTCGTTAGCTCGAGTGTGCAAGCTTTTTTGTTGTCACCTGGGCGCCCAACAGAAACGCCAATAGCGGTTTGTAGACGTTGCCGATCGTTGACGGCTGGAACGTTGTGTTCATATGACGATGGAAGGCGAGACAAACGACATAAACGAAGGTGAATCCCTCTCTGCTCTCTGCCCTACTTGGTCTCATGTCAGCGAGCGCACTAGTGTCTGATTCAGATTCGTCAGTGCTATGGAAAGCAAATAAATCCCGTTCTTCGTGTCTACTTACATCGTACTCAAGAGAAAAGACGCCAAGACTTGCATTGCGTCGCGGTTCAGACGCTCGACGGTTCACTTCATACACCGGCACGTAGGTGGGAAAAGTACTGATCCTGTCAAGCTGATCCTCCAGGAGATTCTTGTTGAAGTTGGAACCGTTGCCCCAATCAATCTCCAGCAAGTGCGTACGTTTGTCCTGGAGCACAAGCAATGTACTTCGTATGGCCGTACGATTCACCAACAAAGAGAGGAAGTCACAATGGCTACTTCACGTAGGGTCGCTGAATCCCACATCCTTGCTACCACATGCGTCAGGCAGTCACAAACGCTGGAGTGATCACCATATGAAGCGCATGCAAAAGTCAAAATTTACCCGACTCGCGCATCTTCCTGTACCTGCTCCGTCTGAGGTGTCTTTTGAAGCTCCTGCGCCCGCTGCACTGCCACTGCATGCAATGTGCTATCCCTCCTTCGTGAATCCAACGTGTCCGTCCACGACACTTCCTGGGACGGCAAGCCAAGCACACGACGCTGCGCCCGCGACGACGACGTGCCATTTGCAGTCTGTTTTCGTCGCAGCTGCTGCGGTTGAGCAAATATGCGTGGACTGGGGACGCTACCACTTGCGTGCAATTGTTTTCAAGCTTGTGCACGTGCCGATTGGGCCGCTACCTCCTTTTTCAAGCGCTCGACGCTCAACTTCGGTGACATCCTGGGAACGTCGTCAGGGCGTTGAAATTGGCATCAACGATACCGCAAATGACCTTTAAAACCTGCTTCAAGAGTTTATGGCATTCCTCTTTCTTCCTTCTCACGTGGAAGCGCGTACGGTGTGCATGCCATCAGGCTCAGAAGGTTTCAAGTGACTACTTTACTCAATACGAGACAATAAAGTGGACCTCTTCCCCTACTTTGTCCAGCCATATGTCTAGATCAAGTAGCCCACGAGATCGAGGAAAGACGCGTCCCGACGTCATTCCCCACGCCGGTGTCTCCTACGGAGGTAAGCGATGACAATCGACGAGTGTGGAGGCTACGATGCAGTTCTCACGTTCCACCCTGTGTCAAAGGTCATGCATAATACAAGCTCTTCTCAAAAGAAAAAGGCGTGACAAATTCCTTCGAATCCAGTCTTGACATGGAAACAAAACTCGCACTCCGTGGCAGCAACAACTCAGGATGAAGCAGTGTAGGACCCGAAAACCACTTACGAGGTGCAAAACGCGACTGTGATGTAGAAGGCGAGCGGCTGCAGAAATCCTTTCACGTTCACGACGGGGTGGCACCATGTCCTAGAAAGGAACTTGTGAGACGGATGCGAAGATTGTAGTCGTAGTGGCAACCACAGGGGGTGAACTATTATTTCTGGCCTGTGCTGGCGAACATGCAAACTCGTGGACAAATGCAGCGGAAAATGGTATTTGTGTGTCGCTTTTGCCACGGTGCGTCGGCTTTCCTTGCCGTCTTCGTACCGACTGCTGTACTCAAAGTGTGCATTTGTTGATTGCGAAGATGAAAACGAGCATCTCGTTTGATCGCTATGCGGTCGACCACGTGGATCGTGTCTGACATGCAACACAGCAGGTATGTCGAGCGAGTGTCGAAAAAAAGCACTAACAGTCAGTACAGACGTCATGCTGCTCTTTGTCTTGCAGCCAAGGGGGTAGACGTGTGTATCAAGGAGGCGTGCAAGTGCGAAGTTGGTCGCTCCTACTCTCAATGGTGCCGTTTCTTGGATCATGAGCCAAGGAAAGACAGATACCATTGTACGAAATGTCAAATCTGTCGCTGTTTTTTTGTCAAAGGCGTGGCTATTGACTACCTCCACTGCGATCGATGGACTGCGTGCATGAGCATGAGCTTACGGCAGCACAAGTGCGTCAAACGATCGCCGGTCCGACTTCCCTATTCGCCATGTTGGAATCAACCGGGGATTCGTGCAAACTCTTCACGAGATGGCGACCTACCTGCTGACAAAGTTTCAGCTCGTAGGGATCAACTTAAGTAGCCCAACTGGTATCCGCCCTCTAGAGGCGCGTAAGGTTCGGTAGTAGGCGTGCTTAATTAAATGCAAAATAGAAAGTATATATTATGTAAGGTTACTTAGCTGACTATTCGGTTCCTAAGTGTGAACTTAATTCTGTAACCGTCAATAACATGAAAAATGTATACTACCCATGTCAGCCAATGGGATTCCACCATTTCGGAAGAGTGCAAAGCCGAAAGTGGCTACACACTCTTCCAACACTCCTCCTGGAAGTCCGGAGGCTGCACCATCGTCACTGTAGCCCTAGAGCTGCACGCAACACTTGAATCCGCTGCGCTCTTAGGTCCTTGGTGAGTAGATCAGCGAGCATCTCTTCACTTGGCACGTGGCTTGCCGAAACGATGCCTTTCCGTGCGTAGTCCTTCAAAAATTTCAGCTTGATATCGACGTGCTTGGATCCGGCCGCACTCGTCTCATCTTCGAGTTGCTTCAATGCAGCTTGGTTGTCCATCTTAAACATAATTGGTGTCTTGGCGTGCATCCCAATTTCCGCAATTAATTCTTTCAATCCAAGCACCTCCTTGCCTGCCATAGCTGCAGCAACAAACTCGGCTTCGGCTGTCGATAATGCTACTGCCGTTTGTTTCTTGCACGCCCAATTAAGGGTTTTCGTGAATTCCATTTACGAAAACCACCATTGCCGAAACACTCTTTCGATCAACTTTGTCCGCCGCAAAATCGGCATCACTATAAACAGTGATTCGCAATGGCATCGGCAGTCCATTATCATGCTTCAGAGCAAGATTGAGGTCAATCGTTCCCTTAAGGTACTTGAGGATCCTCTTGGCAATCTTGTAATCGCCCAACGTGGGTGCATGGGTCTTACGTGTGGATCGGTGCACGGCGAGCGAAATGTCGGGACGCGTGCACCGGGCGACCAATAGCAGACTGCCCACAAGCGATTGAAACTGCTTGATGCTCGGCAAATTTTCTTTCGGCTGTGGTAGGAGAGGTTCTTGACACTCCTTCACTTCATCCAGTGCCAGCACAGGAGTTCGTGCTGGGTTCATCTTCTCTAGCCTGTTCGTCTTCAATATGTCCTTGATAGTGCCCTCTTGGTCCAGCAAGTAACCGCTCTTCGGATCACCTTGAATTCGAACGCCCAGAAACTTGGTGACACTGCCCAAGTCCTTTAGTTCCAATACTTGCATGTTTGCGAAAAATTCCCGGACGATACTCTCACTGGTTCCGGTAACCAGGAGATCGTCAACATATGCTCCAACTATGACGGTTTCGGCTGCTTGTTGCTTGACAAAGATGCACGTATCCGTCACACACTTCGTGAATCCAAATTTCAGTAATGTTTCACAAAGGCATTGGTGCCACAGGCGCCCAGCCTGCTTCAGTCCATACAGGTTGCGCTTTAATTTTAGCGCGAGCTCCTTTGGTGAATTTACACCGAAATCATGCAATGTATCCATCGAAATGTCCATGCCTTGTGGCACCTGCAGGTAAATCTCCACATTTTCCTCAGACTTGGCCTTGGGGTAGGCACTTGGCATATCACCATGGCGTGCCGCTACCCCCCACACTTGTGCCAAAGCAAGAATCAACTTGACATTATTCAACTCCATAACGGTTGAAAATGTGAAAAAATAGTCCGAACCGTAAACTTGTTTGTCGCCACGGGCAACCAATATTGCCTTGTACCTCCCGACCGAACCGTGTGCACTGACCATTGTCTTGTACACCCACTTGGTTGGGAGAGGTACCTTACCCGGAGGGTGGCGTACAATTTCCCAGGTTTCGAGGTCTTCAAGAGCTTTGAGCTCCTCCGTTTCCGCTTGCTTCCACATTGTGGATTGCGGGCCGCTATGCGCCTCGCGATATGTCTTGGGGTCTGGCTGCATCACTGACCCACTTTGCGCTCCCGCACTTGACGCACAAACAGCATAAACACACAACACACCTTCTGCAGTTTTCTCATTTTCGACAACTTGCTGCGTGGTGTCACCGTGTGAAGCAACCCCCCTTGCCCTCGAAGCAGAATATTCTTGACCTTTAGCCGTCTTTTTAGGCTTCCGTCGGGTCTTTCTGGTGCCCTGGTTAGCGTTCCCAGCACGTTCCGGAGTAGTCACCGGCATCGGCGTTTCACCACTGGCAGAGTTGGAAACCGTCAAATTTTCACTTCGTTTTCTTGCATGCGACTCCGCCAATGCTTCGAGCTCTTGGTTGCATTCACCTTCGAGGACTTTAGTGATCTTGTCACTCGTCTCAGTACTGAGTGTTTCAATCGCAGTGACGTGCCGTGTCACTACGACCACCCTGTCCTTCAGCAACAGCACTTTGAAACCTTTCGTCTCATCATTTTTGCCGAGAATCAGAGCCCGTTCGGCGTGCTTTGCCAATGATTTCTTCTTAGGGTCCCGCCAAACCATGCACGGGGACCCGAAAACAACAATATCCGTGACCACTGGCCGCTTTCCAGTCAACACTTCCAATGGCGAAATTCGCCCAGCATTAGATCGGGTCGGAGTACGATTGAGTATGTATGCAGCATACTCAGCCGCCTCCGACCAATACGTAAGAGGTACTCCGGACCCAAATATCATGCAACGGACCATGTTAAAAATGGTCCGGTTTATTCGTTCCGCCTTGCCATTCGAAGCAGGCGTTCCGGGCTCGGTCACTTGGCGACGAGTACCGGTCTGTTCACAAAACGGATCCACGTTCCGGTACTCGCCGCCACCATCCGTATGCAGCACGTGCAATCTGCATGAAAATTCATTTTCAAACCATGCAATGAAATGGCCAAACATTCGAGCCGCCTTGTCCTTGGTGCGTGCTGCGAACACTCGAACATAATTCGAAAAATGATCCACAAAAACGACCAGGTATCGGTTGCCACGCCTGTCTCGGGGGGTGATCGGACCTTTGAGGTCACTGCAGATCACTCCTCCGATGCGGTCAATCGGGGCGTTCTTGCCCGAATCCGCCTTCGGCTGTGTCTTTCGGGTCGCTTTACCCTCGGAGCACGTCAAACAATTTGGCCGATTCGTATCCGTTAAAACAATGCCGGACCTAGGGTCCCTGGCCAACCTTTCGATGGTGTCGTATGCCAGGTGACCCAGGCGAACATGAAATGATGTAGGCTGCCACTGTGATCGTCCGAACCGACGTCTTCCATCGCACTGTTGACAACCATGTCACCGAAATCAGTCAAAAAATTGCTTTTCCTTTCCGTTTTCAAACGGGCGATAAAAACCGAACCATGCGTGTATACGTCAAAACGTTTTTCATCTTTAACCATAACGCGAAGCTTGTGTCCATCATCGACAATGGCACAGCCCTTTTCGCGTAGTCGAATAAGAGAAATCAAATTCAGAGCCAATTGCGGTGCGTAGTATACTTCGGTCAAGACAACGACCGTTTCACTTGTGTCGCACGTCCGCAACGTAAGCCGTCCGACCTTGGTAGCTGGTAGGATGCTGCCGTCCGGCAGTGCAAATATATCATTTGGTCCACAATATTTTGCGTCTTCCAACAAATTTGCGTTCGACACCAAGTGTCTACTAGCGCCACTGTCAATAATCCAAACATTTTCACATTCAGGATTACCACATGCATTAATGTACGCATCTAGAGTGGAATCCAGAGTTGAAAGTACAAAACGCTTCGATGACTTGTCATCTCTGCTACGATTTGAACCTTGATTACCACCATCACCCTTTTTATTTTTCTTCTCGGGGCAATACTTTTGTATGTGCCCCTCATTTCCACACGTGTAACAGGCACGCTTGCCCTTGCCAGATGTTGCGGCATGCGCCTGCAACTTAAACGCTGGCTTGCACTTGACGACATCATCTTCTAACTCCTGTGCCCAGGCAATCAACTCTTGCGCGTGGCACAGGTAGTCTTGTCGGCAGGGGTCATATCGCGCCATTAACATCACTTTCAAATTGGGAGCAGCAAACTTGACAATGTTTTCAATGATCAACTTTTCGCTCGATCCGCTTTCGCGAGTCAGAGCTACTAGGTATAAGTAGTGTTCGGTCCACGAACGCTTAGCGTCCTTTTCCATGGCAAACCAGACCGCAGCTTGGTGGTGGGATATATTAACCTTGAATCCCAACCACATTTTCTCCATCACGTAAGTAAGCTGCGGCCGCACCTGCCACCACGAACCAATGTTCGAGCGGAAATATTCCGCGGCGGTGCCTTCGAGATGTTCACCAAATTGTTTACTTTAAGGCGTTCACTCCATTGGAACCCTGAGGTCATCTCACCGATCTCGATTGCCTCCATGAAAAGGTAGGGCCATTGGCGGTAGCCTTCACCCAAACCGGGATACAGCTCCCGCCCCGAAAACTTTTCAATACTCAATTTGGGTATTTTATACCCGACTTGATGCACCGGCATAAACCCTTGCCCAGGTGGTGCATCAGTCCCGCCAACACCTTGCATGCCAACCGGAACTCCGCGAGGTGTCGCATTCACTTGTGGGCGTGGCCTTGCTCTGGCTTCAACCCCTTCGTCCTCGGCCAAATCATTCAGAGTCATCTGATGGCCGAAAGGACGGTAATTCTGCAGGCTGTCACGGAAATCTGTGTCCTGTACCCGCATTGGTGATCCCTTCCTCGAACCGGAGGACACACTGGGAAGTGATTGCCTGGCCTGCCCATCTTCAATGGCAGTCAGACGATTCGCAACTTCCTTTAGACTCTGCACCAATGCCTTAAAATCACTGGCAGTGGGCACATTGTCTCCATCTGAATCACTCATATTAAATCACTTGAAAATCCTTCAGTCACTTTCGTCAATCCACTAGCCCTTTCGAGAGGGGACTTTCCACTGGTTCTGCGTAACGAAACGAGACAAAGTATCCACGAAAAACACACTCCAAAAACCAAGAACAATCCGCGATACAATCAGTTGAGCCTTGGGCTCATAACCTGTTGGAATCAACCGGGGATTCGTGCAAACTCTTCACGAGATGGCGACCTACCTGCTGACAAAGTTTCAGCTCGTAGGGATCAACGTAAGTGGCCCAACTGGTATCCGCCCTCTAACGGCGCGTAAGGTTCGGTAGTAGGCGTGCTTAATTAAATGCAAAATAGAAAGTATATATTATGTAAGGTTACTTAGCTGACTATTCGGTTCCTAAGTGTGAACTTAATTCTGTAACCGTCAATAACATGAAAAATGTATACTACCCATGTCAGCCAATGGGATTCCACCATTTCGGAAGAGTGCAAAGCCGAAAGTGGCTACACACTCTTCCAACATGCCATTGTTAAGGACGCGCAATACCTGCGGCATTACGCGTCGCGTCAATTGGTGTTTGAAGACTTTTCGATGAAATCATGGTGGGGTGTACGTAACTTATGTTAGTTACACCAACTTACATATATGCATATTATTAGTTTGAGTCTTAAACTTAATACTAATAGGGGGTGTCAATCTTAGCATATGCGAATTTTGATATAAAGCGTATATCAAAATTCGCATATGCTAAGATTAACATGCCCTATTATATTGCATATAAACATGTCATATTCGGGAATTCAGGAACTTCGTATGGGTGATATAAAATTCACCCATATAACATGCTATATGGTTAAGATTGACACCCCCTAATAAAATCACTTTAAATTTTGACTTATCTCGTGCAAGTACTGAAGTGGAGTGGAGTACGCCGTTGTTTCGGTTAGAAGTTTTCTCTGTTTCGTGGAGTGTGGGGTTTTGTTACGGTCACGTTTTGTATTAAGTGGATTAACAAGTGGATATAACGTGGATAATAAAGTTTCTTTACGTTTTATTACTGCTGTTACACTTTTCTGCTTTCGTCTTGTTGTGGAACTGCGCGCATAAGTACTCGTAAGGTAGCTGGAACATGCACGCAGCAGTACGTCTCGACGAAGATGAGTGATAGCGAACAGGTTATGAGCCCGGATGTGGGCCGTAACGAGTCGGATGACGAAGTCAAGCCAGCATATATGATGCGGCTGCTTGCGAACATTGTTGATCGCCTTGACAGGATCGAAATGTCAAGCAGAAAGGAAAGACAACCCGAAAAATCACGCTAAAGGCCCAGGGCGACACGAAGATGAGTGTGGCCTCGCTTGGAGAGAGTGGCGATGACAAAAGGGGTTTTGCCACGGGTTTGCAAAGAAAGATGAGTTTCGAAATCATCAGCCATGCTGGTAAGGATGCTTTCACGCGGGCAGGCAACCCGGAAGCTGGAAATCCGTACGTGCAGCGGCACAACGTGAACCAGCAACGGCAGGCGTATGGAATTAATGGAAATCTGCCAGTCCAAGATTTGGAGTGGTGAGAACACCCTCGTCCAAAGAAAAGAAGCTCCAGATAAGGCCTTTCGAAGGCAAGGAAGCATACAAGGGACTGGGCTCGGGGTTCCAAGCCTGGGGGCGCAAGTTTCTGCGTCAAATAAGTCTCGCCGAATCAGCCTGCGGTTTCCAGTGTACTGAAGACGTGAAGGTAGACCTTCTGGGCCATTATTTGGCGGGCCCAGCAGAGTCGTTTTATAATCGTCAGGTGGAAGGTTGGTGGCGTGAAACACCGGCGCTGTGGTACGATATGGGCAAGATGTTGTCCATGTTCCACGTCCAAGTTACCCCAGCGCAGGGTATGAAACTATTCATGACAAAAAGCAGTATGAAGGTCGTGGTCGGACCAATTCCTGTACTTGACTGCTACTGCGGACGCAGCCGGGTATAATTGTGAGTCTTTGGTGCTAAATAACGTGATTTATCACGCAGTACCGAAGATGAAGTAGATCCTTATCTCCAAGTACGACCACAAAAGACCCGACTATCTGAGGCAAGCAGAAGAGCTGTACCAGTTTGCGCAGGCGGTCGAATTCAATGACCGAACAATCGAGATTTATCATGGTGGGTCGGTGAATTGGGTGACCGAAAAGTCCAAGAAACCAAGCAAGAAAAGTGGATGCTTTGTATGCGGTGAAGAAGAGCATTTCAAGAAAGATTGCCCAAAGAAAAAAACGAAGAAAGAAGATTTCGCCTTGATGATCGCCAAGGGAGGTCTAAAGACCGAAAAGACACGTGGGTGCTTGATAGCGGTGTGAGTATGCACGTGACGTCTGATTTAACCTGTCTTCGAGATGTCGAAGCTGTAACGGGGTTACATTTGGTTACGTTGGTGTACGTAAGTACACAACGGTTAAGGTCAACTATTGACCAGTCCGAAAGGTTCGGACTTATTGGTTGTTTTAACCAATCATGGCAGGAGCCCTTGGTGAAGGCGTGTCAGTCTGCTACGTGTTAGTACACAGGTGGTGTACATTACATTTCGGCTAGGTACGAATTGAGTAAGTTCTACTTAGTATTACATATAGCTTACATTAGTTTATTAATTTAGGCTAATTACATATTAAATATAAATCAGTTTACAAATACACTTAAGACTGCTAGGAGCGCGACCCAGAACGGTCGCGCGCGCGCAGTGAGTGTTATAGCAAAAGGGAGCACCTCCCTTAGCTACCCTTTACTAAGGTAAGCGTTGCAACAAGGCGTTAGTGTTTACTAACTGTAAACTCAGGGAATCTTGGCCCCGAGTAAGAGAGTTCTCTCTTACTAAGCCCTTTTATAAGGGCGTATCAGCTAAGTAGCGGCGTATCGCCGCTTAAAGAAAGTCTTCCTCTGTGCGCTAGCCTCACCGTGCGTGTACGCACCGTCTACATCTGGTAGCACTAGTAGTCAATCCAACACCTGTGTTGGTGGACGGCATTCTCTGCAAAGGATGAATCAGGAGGATTGGGGTAAGCTAAACCCCGTCCAACAAGAAGCCTTTAAGAGGCTGTTATCCATATTGGTTGATGATGGTATGCACCTACTAGTGGAGCAGGGCCTTGATGCCGTGCGTGAGGAGGTTAACGCCCTCATCGCTCATGAGGAGAATTTTCGTGGAAGTTACTCCGCGTCTACGGTGGTGCGCCCTCCGTTGTCCTTTAAGATAAAGGAATTCAACGGTGAAGAAGGTGATAACCTTTATGTGTGGCTTCGCGAGGTCGAAACGTCCTTCGCCACAGCGAATGATCAAGGATAACTTACAAGTGGGACTTGCATTAACCCATCTTACGGGTAAAGCCCGTGCATGGGCGTTTACGTGTCCGGATTCGGTCACGAACGTGTTCCCGACCTGGGGAGTCCTTAAATAAAAGCTTATGGACATGTACGCTACGCCTGATCTCGTTTTCCAGAATCAGCTGGCGTTTTTAAGGTGCCGTCAGGGCACTAGGGATTGTAGACATACATGCAGGAACTTATGAACCTGTTGGCAGGGATGTACGCGAAAGCGTATTAGGACGATGTGTCCATTCCCGTGTTCATGGGCGGTCTGAAAGAAGGGTCAGCACGATCGGAGCTCTTCCTATGCCGACCCCAATCCCTGGGGGAGGCGTTTAAGATGACGTTTAACGCCGAAAGGAACTTTCGTTCCTATAAGTTGGGTCCTGAACCCATGGACCTTAGCCAGGTCGAAGCGGAAGAGAAACCACCCGCTAGGAGTCACTCTACTCCTTCCCGCAGGGCTTCGAAGCGGAGCTTCTTGCAATGCTGAGGCGGCATGGGACGCTGAGATGCTTCCTGTGTGGAAGCACGGATCATCAGCGGAACAGATGTCCGAAAAGTCCTCAGCGAGGCACTCGCTACAAGGGGCCAAGGGTTGGGAGAAAGCCCTTGCCCAAGCCGTCGGGAAACGACGGCTCCCATTACGTGCGGGGCGCCATACTGGGGGACCCCTCAGTGCTGTTAAGCCCCAGGGTAGTGTACGATAGCACAAAGCCCCCAGGGAAACGGTGCTTTCTAGCACCGAGTTAGTGTACCATCCAGGTTTGCTGGTAGTCCTTGCGGACGTGAAAGGCTTTGATAAGCCTTGAAGAGTCTTGATAGACTCTCGAGCGTCTGACAATTATGTCAGACGGGTTTCTGTGGAAAGGAGTCGGCTGTATGCCGAGGCCCTTAAGGCACGTTCTCGTGACGTTGTCACGGTCCGTCTAGCAACGGGCGTACATTTTTCTGTACCCAAGGTCTCGATTGACCTTAAGCTGAAGTTTGCAAATTTCGAAAGCTTAGAACGTTGCCTAGTCCTGGATTTGGACTCGAGGTATGACCTCATTCTGGGCATGAAGTGGCTGGAACACCACGAGCCATGGATAGACTGGAAGGATAAGTCCATTGGCTCAACGCACCCGCGATCGGGTGAAGCATTGGCGAGTCATGAACCCACCTTTGCCCGATCGCAAAATCGATTCTGGCGTGAGATGCCAGAGATTGGGATGTCTGAATTGATCATTCCCAATGACGTTAAGGAAGAGTTCCTTAACGAGGGGGATTCGGCGGTTAATCCCCGCGCCGATATAGGCGAGACTGGTGAGTTGCCAGTGGTAGAGGTGGATTCCTCTGAGGATAAGCGCGAGGCACTTCCTAGAAAAGAGACACAAGGTTTGTCGCCTCTGCAGGTCAAGGTTCCCGACCACGCCGTGTTAGGCGAGAAAGTTGCGTCTCCAGTGGTACGGGTAGAGACCCCTGTGGTTAAGCGTGAGGCGCTTCCAAGCGAAGAGACCCGTAGTTCGTCTCTTTCGCACGTCGTAAATGGTTCCGACCACGCCGTTGTAGGTGAGAACGGCGAGTCACCGGTGGTAGAGGTAGAGACCTCTGTGGATAGGCGCGAGGCGCTTCCAATAGATGGGGCAATTGACTCCCCCATCTGGGTCCCGGGATGAGTCCCGAGGCCAGTAGTCAGCAGTCCTATAGGATGCTGAATAGTGTGACAGGTGTTGTCACAGAAGGCGTAAGCCTTGAACGGTTGCCTGGGGTAGGCGAACTGTTGTCGTTGGAGGAGATGTCCTTCAACGAGTTTGAAACTGCTTTGAAAGCAGATGAGATCGATGAGGTTGTCATATTACGTCGGGAAGAGGCGTTGAACTCCTCATCCACGATGGACGATTCAGTTTTGGTGCAAACCAAACAGGCATTGAACGCCCGAAGCGGTCACAAGATCCTTGCGGATCCTGAGGACCCTTGCCATTCCTTACTGAAGGAATTCGGAGATGTCATAAGTGAAAACCTGCCGATGGGGTTACCACCGAATCGGGGAGTCCGACATGAAATTGACTTGGTTCCTGGAACCAAATACTGCGTCACTAGGCAGTGTTTCTCCCCAAGGAGCAATGCGACGTCATCGACGCATTCTTCAAGGGGAA